>CM052798.1:151247587-151305764 GCA_028533885.1 Nasua narica | reverse complement strand
AGATTCATCCATGTTGTTGCAAGTGGCAAGATCTCATTATTTTTTATGACTGAGTAATACTCCATGGTATATATGTATATATCACATCTTCTTTATCCATCAGTCAATGGACATTTGGGTTGCTTTTGTATCTTGGCGATTATAAATAATGCTAGATAAACATAGGGGTGCATATATCTGTTCAGATTAGTGTTTTTGTTTTCTTTGGGTAAAATATCCAGTAGTGGAATTACTGGATTATATGGTAATTCTATTTTTTAATTTTTGAGGAACCTCCATACTATTTTCCACAGTCGTTGCCTCAGTGTGCCTCACCAACAGTGCACAACGTTTCCTTTTTCTCTGTATCCTGGTCAACACTTGTTATTTCTTGTCTTTTTGATTCTAGTCATTCTGACAGATGTAAGGTGATATCTCATTTTGGTTTTGATTTGCTTTTCTTTGATGACAAGTGATGCTGAGCATCTTTTCGTTTGTCTATTTGCCATCTATGTTTTTCTTGGAAAACTGTTATTCAGGTCTTCTCCCTATTTTTTTAATTGGATAATTCGTGGTCTTTTGATGTTAAGTTCTTTATATATTTTGGATATTAACCCTTTATCAGATATGTCATTTATAAATAACTTCCCATTCAATAAGTTGCCTTTTCATTTTGTTGATGGTTTCCTTTGCTATGCAGAAGCTTTTCATTTTGGTGGAGTCCCGATGGTTTATTTTTGCTTTTGTTTCCTTTGCCTGAGGAGACATATCTAGAAAAATGTTGCTAAAGCCAATATCAAAGAGTTTACTGTGTCTGTTTTCTTCTAGGAGGTTTAGGTCTCCCATTTAGGTTTTTAATTCATTTTGAATTTATTTTTGTGTATGGTATAAGTGGTTCATTTTCATTCTTTTGCATTTAGTTGTCCAGTTTTTCTGCCACTGTTTATTAAAAAGATTGGTTTTTTGCCCCATTGTATATTCTTGCCTTCTCTGTTGTAGATTAATTGTCTATATAATGTTGCTCTATTTCTGGGATTTCTATTCTGTTCCATTGATCTATGTGTCTATTTTTGGGCCAGTACAATACTCTCTTAGATAGTTAGTTAGTTTTGCACTATCTCTTGAAATCTAGGATTGTGATACCTCCAACTTTGTTCCTCTTGCTCAAGTTTACTTTGGCTATAAGGTTGGTAGGATGTCATTTGATAGTTGGTTTCTTGGTTGACTTTTTCATTTCTCTACCACTTTGAGGGATGGTATGTAGATACAGTTTTTATTAGTATTTGCATTGCTCATTTCATTACCACAGTGCCTAGAGAGACCAGAATAAATCTGAAGGCTATGGTTGTTATTTTCTAATCCAGAAACCAGAAGTGCTTTTATTGCAATGCATTCAGGCTTCAGAATGCTCATATAATAAAAGAGGAAAGAAGGAGGAAGGGCATTTCAAGCTCTTGGGGGCTGGTGGGAAGTCATGCAACAGGCAGTCTGGCCTCCACAGGCAGGTGCTCCTGGGTTTGAGTCCTTCCCTGTCTGATCTATAAAATAGGGCAATAATGCTCATCTTGTAGCACTCTTATGAAGAAATGTTAGGTGTAAAGATGATATTTATAAGTGCATGGCACATAGTAGGTACTCTGTAAGTCAATATGGATGGGATCACAGAAGTTGGTGAATTCAATATCCTTCTTTTAAGGACATAGAAGTCCAGAAGCTACACAAGTAGAACATGGTTTTTTCCTAGTTCAGTGTTTTCCAATATGTTCTGCTACTATGTTTTTGCCTTGGATGAACAGGCACATCGTTGGAGAGGACTGAAGAGAAATTGGGAAAGATTTAGGAGATAGCATTTTGTGTTGGGCCTTGAATGATAGAATAGATTTCAAAAGGTGAAGCTAGTGGAAGAAGGACATCCAGGTAGATGATATAACAACAACAAGAGTCTGGACACAATAAAACTTGAGCCCTTCTGCCAGAGGGAAAAAAGATCACATGATCCCTCTGAACAAACCATTGGACATAGGCTTGGAGGATAGGTAGTTCTCTTAATGAGGGCTTATAGAGATACCTTTGAAACTCTTACCTCTCTGTGTCATGAAATCTTCCACGTATGTGCGTCGTAGGCATGAGTAGGCATGACTCCCTTTTCCCATAGTTGCTTCAGAGAGACCTTTGTTAATAGCTGACCTTCAGATGAGAAACTGGCTAAAGAGGCTTCAGATGAGGAACTGGCTTATATAAGAACAGGGGTCTGAACTGCTTCAGACTCAGTTTGGGGACATTACTTTTTCTGGATCCTTTCTGGAATTTGGGGTGCACCCAATATGGGACTGAGCTCTAGGGAGCCCATTGTCATGAAAATGGTCAAAATGGCAAGCAGAAGAGTAAAGGCTAGAAAGACTCAATAATTTACTATGAAAAACTGAGGTCTGAGGAAAAACTAACACAACTCCCCCAGACTATAAGCTTCCTGAGGGCAAGCACTGCATTTGCCTTGTTCTCTGCTTTTTTTTTTCAGTTCCAACACATTACTTGGAAGGTGGCACATGATTAACCCATATTTGTTGAATTGATTAATTAATCAATTTATTAACACATAAAAAAAGATGTTCTTGCCTTCATCCCAGTGGCGGGTGAAAAGCTAAGGAATAGCATGGAGGACATTAGGAGAAGGAAGGGAAAAATGAAGGGGGGGAAATAGGAGGAGGAATCGAACCATGAGAGACTGTAGACTCCAAGAAACAAACTGAGGGTTTTAGAAGGGAGGAGGGTAGGGGGATGGATTAGCCCTGTGATGGGTATTAAGGAGGGCACAGTAGTGCATGGAGCACTGGGTGGTATATGCAAACAATCATGGAACACTACATCAAAAACTAATGATGTACTGTATGGTGACTAACATAATTAAAAAAAAAAAAGAGTGGGGAAAAAAAAAAAAAGCAAGCTCAAGACCACATTCCTGACAGTTCTTGGTCTGAGAATTGTTACCCAAACTCAATTTTTTGTTGTTGTTGTTTTGTTTTTTGTGTTTTTAAAAAATTTTTTAAAAGATTTTTATTTATTTATTTGACAGAGAGAGAGATCACAAGTAGGCAGAGAGGCAGGCAGAGAGAGAGGGGGGAAGCAGGCTCCCTGCTGAGCAGAGCCCGCTGTGGGGCTCGATCCCAGGACCCTGAGATCATGACCTGAGCTGAAGGCAGAGGCTTTAACCCACTGAGCCACCCAGGTGCCCCTGTTTTTTGGTTGTTTTTTTGTTTTGTTTTGTTTTTTTGTTTTTAGGCAAAGAGCTACATATGTCCCCCATGCCTCCTGTCAGGGAAGTTCCTTAGGTGGTGACCAGTGTCCAGAGCACAGATTCTCAGAGTGCAGTAATAGCTCTTCATCCACTTGACTCTTTTGAACACGGACTGCCCACTTCCTCAGCTGGACTCTATGTATCCCCCAGAACATAGACAACAACACAGAGGGATGAAATGTGTGAATTCTGGATTCTGAATGTTAGGATTCAGATCCAGTCTTTGCCACATAATAGATTTATGATCCTGTGTAAGGTATTTATCTCCCCAAAGCTTTGTTTTCCTCATCTGTAATTTTGAGATGTAACAGTACCCAACTCATAGGATTTTTATAAGGACTAAAGTAAATGTGCTAAACTATGTAAAGCACTTTGCTTATTGCCTGGTACTTAATAATCTTGTAAATATTATTTCTTTTTCCTCTACTTTGTCCCTTTTAAAAAATTTTCTTTATAAATTGTATATATTCTGGGGTGCCTGGGTGGCTCAGTGGGTTAAAGCCTCTGCCTTCGGCTCAGGTCATGATCTCAGGGTCCTGGGATCGAGCCCCACATCGGGCTCTCTGCTCAGCAGGGAGCTTTCTTCCCCCTCTCTCTCTGCCTGCCTCTCTGCCTACTTGTGATCTCTCTCTCTGTCAAATAAATAAATAAAATCTTTAAAACAATTGTTTAAATTGTATATATTCTAAAATCAACATTTAAAATATTTCATATTTATGAAAGTAAAATAAATCTCACAACTGATGGTGTGTCCCAGGTAAATTGGCATGATTTTTATTTCTTTTTGCTACATAAATTAATGATACATCTTATAATTGATGGCATCTAAAATGAGATAAAATTGGAAATTATTGTTGTTACTACTAGTTTGTCTACATGAAGTATGCAAGGAGATATGTAACTTCAGTGTAGACATTGTACATCATTCTGGGACATCAGTTTCACTTGAAGATTTGGGTGGGAAAAGCTGAACACGCTCACCAAATAGAAATCTTAAATGCTATTTTTTGTATATTTAACAAACATGGATAATGTAAAGAGAAATCAAGATTTACCTGAATTTTTCATTGAAAACTGTGGCATGCCACAGAAACTTTGGCCTGAAAAGCTGGATTTCTGCTGTTGGTGCTCATTATGTTTAGCTGCTTGGAGTAATGTGACAGAAAAGTATGAGACACACAATGAGAAGCAGTGGTGAGAAAATCAGACAAGGTCTCTGCACTCATGGAGCTTAGAGTCTAGTGGGAGACGGACTTGAAAACTAATGACAGAGGTGGGGTGTTTTGGGTGCTGTGATAGTAATTACAAGAAGCAGTTGAGCACAAAGGAGGGCGCAGTCAGTTCTGTTGTGGGGGGAGGGGGGAAGTGCCAGTCAAGAAGTCTTCTCAGCCAAGGTGAACTTAAAAGCAGATTCTTTTTTTTTTTTTAATTTTATTTATTTATTTGACAGAGAGAGAGAGAGAGAGATTACAAGTAGGCAGAGAGGCAGGCAGAGAGAGAGGGGGAAGCAGGCTACCCGCTGAGCAGAGAACCCGACGTGGGGCTCGATTCCAGAACCCTGAGATCATGACCTGAGCCGAAGGCAGAGGCTTTAACCCACTGAGCCACTCAGGTGCCCCTTAAAAGCAGATTCTTGAACAAGGATACGGAGTTTGGGGAGATGATGGGGCCCACCCAATGGGATCCTTGTAGTCTTTGTCCTTTTCTTCTGGGGGCTGAGATGCTCTGCAAAATATCAGGGAAGAGTCTCACTGCTGAAATTTAGAAATATTTAGAGGAACCGGAACTTGGATTTACTGGCATCTCCCCTGCCAAGGTCCTCCAAGGATCTTGTGGGTGGCCTTGCTTCGGCAGGACAAATCTGGGTCCGTTTGGAGCATACCGACCCTTATTTAACCCACACAAAGAACTTTGTAACCTCTTCAGATTTCTGAACCTCTGCTATGAGCAAAGCCTGCTTCTCGGATTTTGCTAATAAAATATAAGTCCAAGCAACATCCTCTTCTTGGACTGTAAAACCTTTATTTCCAGGCTCCTTCTAGTAGAACCGCTGGTCAGTTCATTCTGTGAAATCCTGCCATTTGAATGGAATTAACTATATCTTCTTTTGTAGAGCTCCCTGGGCTGAAATTCAAACCTTCCATTTCTCGTCCTAAGAAGAGACGCACACCCTCTAGGAAGAATGGGACAGCAGTGACATCTTCACCCTTTGCACCTTCTGATTATCCCCAGAACGGCTGGCTTAATGTAACAGTAATTCACAGTCCTAAGCTGGATGGCTGCAGAGAATTTGTCATTATTCAGAGTTCAGCAAGTGCCAGTAGTGTTATTGAAGTGGTAATTGAATTCGGTGAAACCTTTGTGGTCCAGACAGCATAGCACTGCCGGCGAGAACCATGCAGTGTGGTTAAGATGAATACGTTTCCAACAATAATGAATCTTCAAACCAAGCTCGATAGCACACAGCCAAAAGGACATACTGTTTTGATAATTTGATTTATGAAACTGAGCATTTTGGATTGAAACCCATGCAGAAGCATGACAATGTGTACCTACGGGAAGATCCTGGAAGAAAAATCCAGTCCTGTCTAGAATGTCTGTCAAGAGTTGTATTGATAATCTCATCAAGCACAGGTATGTAAATGACAAATTATTTCCTTGTGTAAAGACATCCTTGCCACATTCTTGAACTGAATCCTTGTGGGGTGGAAGAAAAATTCCCAAATAATTTTCAATGAAGTGTGCCTTATCACTAAAAAGCAATTAAGTGCTTTCAAAATTTCACTTTCACAGAACGATCTCAACAATCTCACTGCTTTGCAATGCTGTTTCTAAAAGAGAACATTTCTAGTTTGGGAAAATAGCACAAAAATGAAAACTGTTGGAATTGTTTTGGTTGCTGAAAATACACTTGGCCTCATGGCTGCGGCGCTGAAGAAAGGAAAGATCTTTGGCTCTGAGCTCAGGCAGACCCTGAGTTTGAACCCCAGCTCCTTCATTTACTGTGTCCTTAATAGGCAATTAGCTTCCCTTATACTCTCCATATTTCCCTGTAAAAATGAGGTCAGTAATGTCTACATCTGATGACAAGCAGAGAATAAGGGGCAAAGCTTGACCCTACTGGATGTTTATTATGATAATAGCTGTCATTTGCTGGCCTACTATGTGTCTGGCACAGTCAAGTGCTTATGAACACATATTATCTTGCAACAATGTGTGGTTGATACTTAAGATAACCAATTTGGCCCAGTTTTCCTGGGACGGTCTGATCTTATAACCGGAAGTCCTGAGTCCCAGAAATCCTCTTAGTTCAGGACAAACGAAGGTGGTTGGTCACTCTATCAATATTATGGTCTCCTCTTACAGGTGTGGAAACTGAGGTTCAGAAAGTATGTGCTAATTACTCAATATCCCACAGCTGGGAAAGAGCAAGCCTGGTATTCAAATCTAGGCTTGAGTAACTCCCAAACCTACACTCTTTCTGCAGCCCTCAGCCCTCTGCTCACTAAATGTTGCATTCCTTGCCATATTCCTAGAACATTCTGGACTTAACAGATATTTATAGATCGGATCACATTTTTTCAAACGTCTTCAAGTTGTCATTTCAGGACTGCATGCGTTCCTGTGTGGGTCCGTGTGGGTCTGAGAGTGGGGGATTGCTCTCCAAGTGGCAGTGATAATGAAAATGATAGTTTAAAAGCCTAACATTTATTTCAAAGAATGTTCTATCTGTTGTCCATTCGTACATTTTGTCCATTCATTCCTTTATTCATTCATTCGTTTCACGTCTCTATAGTGAAGTCTTACTGTGCGCCAGATACTGGGGCAGATACAAAGAAGATTAAGATGCTGGCCTGGAGACTCTCAGTGTAATGGAATTTAAAGAATGGATTATAAAATACAGTGACACTGTGGGGCAAGCCCTCCATCATTCCCACCTCCCTTTGCACACTCAAGCCGTGCAGATCTTCTCTAATGAAGCTCCAAGCTTATTACTGACATTTGTTTTTTGTTTTTTTATATTAGCTGTTACTTCTGCCCAGAAGATTCTTTCTCCTAACCGTGGTCATTCAGATCTAGGATGAAATGTGACCTCTGCAGAAAGAGCTTCCTTGACCACCTCCAGCTAAGCTGGCCGCCAAGAAATTCTCTCTTAGATTCCCCTGCTTTGATGATCTTCGTAAGGTTTCTTTATTACTATCTGATATTCTTCTTCATAGTTCATTTTCTTGCTTTTTGCCTGCTTTTGCCAACAGAGAGTGTAAATTTCAGGACGGAGAGGTGATTTGTTTATTTTATTGTTTGTTTTACTTTCCCAGAACTTAAAACAATGCCAGGCACCCAGAAGGAGTCAGTAAGTGTTTTTGAATGAACAAAACGAATGAATTAGCAAGTGTTTCACATGCTGGAAGCGGCAGCCAACTCAACATGAATGACCAGAAGTATGAGGGGAACTTTGCTTGAAGGGATATCTGAATTTAGCCTTATCTTTTTATCCCCCCTGCTTTTAAAGTGGTATGTTCTAAGTTAGAAAAAAAAAAGAAAGAAAAGAAAAAGGTAAAGAAACCACAAACAACAAAAAAGCCCAACTTGGCATAACACTATAATACTTTATTGTGTACTGTCTCCTAGTTCTCTTTACATTTGTGTTCACAGATACTTTTGAATAAAAACAAATCACTTTTTTCAGAGTTCTATGCTTTTTGTGGGAGGTAAGTATTTTTTTACATTTTAATTTTAAAGATAGCTTTTCTGTTCATCATAATGGCTACACTGGGATTTATCTAGCCAAATCTATATCGTTGGGCCTTTGAATGTTTCCATTTTGCCATTGTGGACAATACTGGACTGAACAGCCTCACAGAGATTATTTTTTGCATGGATTCATGTGATAGCCTAAAGTAGAAACAAAAGGACTTTGAATTGAGATCAAGATCCACCAGTTTCTTTTAACCATTCGTGTAGAAAAGTTTAAGTTTCCTCATGTGTAAAATAGGGAGGGGAGTTCTCTACAGGGCCATTGGGCAAATTAAATGCTGTTAATGAAGTTATGTGCTCAGCAAATAAGTGTGCAATAAATGTTGGCTGTCTTTAACAATGTTCTTTGATTAAACTCTAGAAATCAAATTGACTTTCCAAAATATCTTAAGGGACAAATAGAAACTTGCTAAATATTTAATGGGTCAAGCAGGAGGCTGCAGGTAGGGAAAGTGAAGTTGAGGATAAGATTTTTTTTTTTTTTAATGTGGAAGAACTATAGACCCACTGCATCAACCAGAAACTTTAACATAAAGGCATATAACTTTGACCCTCATACTGCCCCGATGGCAGCCCTGTTCATTGCCGGGCTCTGCTTTGCCTCTGAAAATATGCTTTTCTAGGCACATAGTGAAGGGAAGGTTGATCAAAATAACGCTGGTGGTTTAAGCTGGGTAATTGGGAGGATGGAGAGCAATTTGAAGCCAGGGAGGCAAGTTTTGCTTGGTCCACATTCAATTTTCAATACATAGATGTGTCCAGCAGGTTGTCCAGAAAAACGTTCACAGAGCTCAAGATGTTGGCTTGAGTAAACAGTATGGGGACTATCTGGGGCCTTGGCAATAGAGATCACCTAACTCAGAACTATCTTTTGTTTCCCTTCTGATAAGAAATTGTAAGCTCGTCTAAAAATATCTGCTTTGTTTTCAATAGATGCTGTCGCTCGGTGTCTGATTTAATTTGAAAATATTAATTTTATTTATATTTCCTTTTTTATATGGAAGTAGAATTAACATACAGTGTTATATTAGTTTCAGGTGTACAATATAATGAGACAGCAATTCTGTTGCTGTCATTACTCATTACTCAGTGCTCATCATGAGAACTGTACTCTTACTCCCCTTCCTCTATTTCATGTACTCCCTACTCAAATCCCCACTGAAAACCACCAGTGTGTTCTCTGTATTTAGGAGTCGGGTTTCTTTTGTTTGTCTTTTTTTCCTTTGTTTTGTTACTTAGATTCCCCATGAGTGAAACCATATGGCATTTGTCTTTCTCTGTCTGACTTATTTCACTTAGCATGATACCCTCCAGATCCATCCATTATTTATATTTTCAGTAAGCAACTCATAAGCACATAAGTAATGGCAGTCACACTTTGATAAAATCATGTTTATTTAGTGATGACTGACAAATAGAGAAAGTAAAAAGAATATTTTAAAAAATGTATAACTTACATATAAATACTTTAAAAGAGAAAAGCTGAACACATGTGGTGACATTAAAAGAATGTATACATTTAAGTTTGCAGCCTATCTTTTTTTTTTTTTTTTTAAGTTTGCAGCCTATCTTATAGCCTGACAAATTAGGTACACATATGTATACACATAAATCTTGTTTGTGAGTTTGCATAATTAGGGCCCAAGGATAAATTTTGGGCATGTCTACAATAATTCTGAACTCCTGTAAAATTTGTGGTATTTTATCACCACGGTCATGTTGATTTTGTTCTTCTTTCTCCAAATCTATGACCAGCACACTTGAAAGTCATGAAAGGTTGTAATCAGGTGCTTTGGGCCCCAGTTTACTCATCAGTAAGGTGAAGAAAATCTCTGCTGATGTGTTCTGCTTCTTCTGAATGAAAAAGCAGTGAGCCCCGCTAGCCTCCAGCATATAGAAATGTATGAGGGCTGAGAGGCAGATCATCTCTGTATCAGAGGGAGTTTTCCGTTTAGCTTCTTTCTTAGGAAAGGAGTCAACTTGTCTGCAATGGAGCAAGTTTATCGCACCAGTCCACTTAACTAACACACATTCCATTCCATAGATACATCTGGTTTCCTAGTGTGCAACACAACAGAAGACTAATAGTCTCTGGACTTCAAACTGAAGAGCTACATACTTCCTCAGATCTTGAACTTGGAAGTTGAAAGTTGAGCCACTCAAAAAGAGAGTTCCACAGAGACCCCCTCAAGTCAAACCTCACTACGTGGCAAAATGTTCCTATGGCGACATGTTCAGTATGATAATGAACTTCACTGTGACATTCATGACAGTGACATTTTCTTGATATTACACTAGTGTATAACAAAATAAGATGAGTGTAACGTGATAGCCTACACAGTAAAATGTGTATCTGATTTTTCTTAAATTTATACAAATTCTCATTTGTAGTAAATACCACAGAAAAGTAAGTCATCCCTAAGTACTATCCTGAGCTTACTTTGATTTCAAGTTTACAGTTAATCATATCTTTCACTTAAAAAAAAAAAGACAGATATAACTGACCTCATATGACCACAGAAAATACATAGGACTCAGGGGTAAAATAATAATTCTTCCTAACTTTTCTTATATTCATTTGATGGTGGGTAGCTATAGTTTGCCTCTGTAGGTATGCTTTTCAAGGATTACATGTTACATTTCCCCTCTGCTGGTGTTTGGCTTTAACTCTTGGAGGAGGGCCTCATGGTTATGAGGACAGTTGCTGTGACAGGTGCAGGTCCCGATGACCATCACTGGTTTCTTGATGATCTGCCCTGGGGAGCACTGGAACTCCACCTGGATGGTTTTGGTGTTGTGGGGGGTGCAGCATCGGCCATCACTACAGACCCCACAGAACCTGGGCTTGTAGGTGTGCAGGCTGGTACAGTTCTTGAACTGCAGATGGATGGCTTTGAGTGACTTCGTGGTGCGGAGACACTTCTTTCCTTTCTAAGAGGGAAGAAAAGGAGAGATTCGTGAAATAGCTACTGTTCCTCCGGAGGACCATTTTAGGGATATGGAATAAACTGCTAGCTGCCTACCCCCGATCCATTGTTCTTTCTTCTTTGCTAACATGACATTATTGTGTTTGGACAATTTGGTCAGCTACTAGTATTTGCTTCCCCAGAATATCTGGGTGCTAGGGGTGGCTTGGTGATCAATTCTGGCCAATGATATATAAACCAAGGGATTCTGGGAAATCCTTTGCCCTTCAGACAGGTACAGTTCTTTATTGCTTCCTGCATTCACTGTCTACATGCCTAAAATGTGGAAAGCATGCCTACTGGTACACAACCATCTTTTGATGTGGCGATAAGCATGAGGGTCAAAGTGTACATGAAGAAAGCTATTTTTTCAGGGCACTGGAACAGGCTTTGATGTTGTTTTAGCCAATGCATTCTTAGGCATTATAAAAAGAAATGGAATATACTTGGCAGCATTGCATACTTCCTAATGCTTCAAATACTTTTCAGACATTAACTCATTTAATATTATTAACAACATTCACTCCTACAAGGATCAATTATTCATGTAAAGAACAACTGTGCAAGCTTCACAGATGAGTAAATGGAGTCTCAAAGGCCTGAAGTCACCAGAAACATCTAGTTATTGAATGTCTGGCACAAGCCCTTGTCTTCTATTATACTATAACCTCAGGAACATCTTAGACAATAGGATTTGAGGTTATTTTCCATGAAGGCAGGGTAAGTAGAGAATTTATTCAATATTCCATTAGTAATGGCTGATGAGGATCCCTCATACAGATAATTCAGCACAACAATGACTCTATGTTTATTTCCCACTCAGATTTCTTCACCTACTAATTTGTCATAATTCTCTTCTGCTTTTCACTTTCTGAGGCACAGCCCACAGCTGTGGAGTGATGAGACTTGGTTGGGATTCTCTAAAATCTGTGGCTCTCAAACTTTACATCAGAATCTTCTAGAAGGTCTGCTAAAACAGATTGTTGGGCCTTCCACCCAGAGTTTCTGATTCAATGGGTCTGATGTGGGGCCCAATAATGTGCATTTGTGACAGGTTCTTAGATGGTGCTGCTGGTTTGGGGAGCCACACTTTGAGAAGCACTAGCTCATATTTAAGCATCTCTTGGTGTTAGGAAGTAATGGTTATTACGCTGGTATTTCCCTAGATTCCAAATAAATTTTGGAACCTTTATGAAATGTATGTATCATAAATATAACATCTCCCAATATAAAACTGGGTGCAAGTTACACAAACAAATATAAAAATTTAGGCAAAAGAAACAATAGAAGAAACACACTTTTGGAGGCATGACATGGAAAGGCCTTATTTAATAAAGAAGCGTGTCCCTGACAATGTTAAAGTTTCTTTGTTTCTTCCTTTTTCATATTTAATGTGTAACCTGCATTCTTGCCAATGTCCTCAAAAAGGTACAAGGTCAGCAACACCTGTGTGTGAGTGAGAGCGAGAGAGAAAAGCCGAGACAGGAACAGAGACATAGGGAGAGAGAGGTGGCTTCGTGGGTGAACCTACATTACTGTGTCCCAAGCTTATTACAATTCCCCTAAGTTGGGAGGGGGCAGCGTCTAGCATATAATTGTAGGGATGCTTCTATGTGTTCTTTCGAAATTGGTGGAAGAAATATAAATTAGGATGGGCCCCCAAAAGTCATATAGCCATGTAGCCATATAACTAATATGACTGCTGGAGACTTCTTTGAGCAATAAATAGAAATGATGCCTAATGCTAACAGAGTCATTTCTGTGTAGAATGTAAATTCATTCTATTTAATCTTCCATGACAACTTTGAGGTAGGTACTGTCAATGGCCTCATTATATGGGAGAAGGAATTGAGGCTTAGAGGTTAAGAAAATTCATCCAGATCCCACAGCTAGTTCGTGTGGTAAGCCAGGAATTAGGCTGTGGGCTCCAAAGTTGCACCCTTAAGCATTAGGTGATATGGTGTAGAGATAGGTAAATCATTCATTGTTGGACACTATTTTGGCCTTAGGATTATACAAATTTCCATAAAATGGTTCAGTTTGGGTATTGGGTTCTCTGATCTAGGGCTCTGGTCATGAGACCTGTGATGTCATCAGGAACCAATCAGAGCTTCTGATCCGCATGCCTTATAGTCAGCGTTACCACACTGAGTTGATTCACTTCCAGCAAAAAAGGAAAGAAATGTGCTATTTTATTTGGCACATATCGCCTTCTGCTGGCAAATGTGCTATTCCCACTAGACTTTTTGAAATACTGAAAATAATTCCCAGACACCCATTCATTTATGCATCAACAATTGTTTATGCGGCGCACAACAGGGACCGGGTAGGGTGTTGGGGACTGAGGGCTCAGTAAGGAAGATACAATTTCTACCCTGTGCTTCCTACAGATGGAGCCTGAGGGGTGAAAAAAACGGAGGTCCGAAGCAACCACCTGGAAATCAACTGTGTTTGGCAAGTGAACAGCCAGGTTTTTTCCAGGAGTGGGATGAGATTTGCCAGACCGGCTCCACTGGGGAGACTATTATTGCCGGCTCCTCCCTCTACTGGTGGACCTGCTGTGAGTCGCTCGGGCTATCTCAATCCATGAAAGAGAAAAAATAAAAGAAGGTAACCTCCTTCACTGCAGGAACCTCTCTGCCTTTTCTCCGGGGTTCACTCTCAACTGGAGCTGACCTCGGAGTCAACTGGTGTCCTGGTGACTTTCTAGAGCCCAGACACCCACGGGGCAAAGCTACCTCCGCTGGGTCACTGGGTCGCTGGGTCGGGAGGCTGCCCCCTGGCTCTTACCTTATCTGCTGGCTGCTTGTGTTCTTGTTCACAGGGCCGCACCATGCAGAGCCGAGTCTGCTTCACCATTTCACACTGTGGATTCCTGTTGGTGACCCGGGTGGAAAAGCCCATGCCACAGCTCTTGGAACATGCGCTCCACTCCGTGGTCTGTTCAATGCAGTTGATGCTGGAGTCCGAGACCGCAACTCCTAGCGTGGCTTCTGTCCTGTAGGCTACGGGATGGACCAATGGAGGCGGCCATATTGAGTAAAATGTATGGATTACCGACTGATGCTTTCAACCATCATTGGAAAGGGGGTCTCATTCAATTCTGTACCTACCAAACTCAGGTGCTCTCAGAACCGCATCTCTGTATTTATAAACCCTAAAGAGGAGGCACATTTGTGGGATGACTCTCCAACTTGTCTTGAACTAGCTTAGTAGAAACTGTGTTTAAGGAGCTTAGTGGTTTGAAGAATGTAGAACGGGATCGCATCAACAACCATTCCATAAACTGTCGTGTCTTCAACATGGGATATAGACACTTGGACCTTGATTGGAAACATTTCTGTCTCAACACTTAATAGGTATGGCGTAGAGCACTTCTACATGGAAATTTTCTTAGCTGCAAGGCATGGCTGATAATTTCTGATCTCAGAAAAGCTGCAAAGGTCTGTGTACTGTCATCCTAAATATTCTGGCTGATTCAGTAACTGGCTGATACTGGCTCTTGAATTTTTTTTTTTTTTTCAAAAAGCTATTTCCTTTAGAAGATAAAACACAAAGAAAAACAAAACACAGCTCCTTGACCCTCCCTAGAGCATCCGGAAAGGCGGCATTTCTCTGGGACACCTGTCCGGGGGAAAGTAGCATTCTTTAGGGAGGCTGGTCATGCAGTAAGACAAAATCAGTCCCCTTGCTTAAATGAACCACTGAACTCAGCAGGTTCTCTTTAGGAGAAACCGTGTGCATACTTCAATAACTTGGCTAGGATTCACAAACACGTGATGTGTTTGATCTCAGTGGGCAATCTGGAATCCACAACTGGATGGCCAGAAACTGAGGCAGTTTCTCATGGCAAATCCTAAAGAGCACACATGCTTCCTGCCTGTCTTTCACCTGTGCGGTGATCACTTTCAGGTGTCCGGAGTTTCTTACCTGGAAGGGCAAGGCCTCCCAACTCCCCTTTCTCATTTGAGTCACAGATCCACTTTTCACAGCACTCCCCTGGCACTTCAACTTTTCTGGGGGCTGGGCAATCCGGCTGAGGCAGGAGCAGGTCCTCTCCACAGCGGGGCACACAGCCAATCTGCCCATCTCTGCAGGCACACTGGTATTTGCAGCTTGGCTGGAAGGTCTCCCCACTTTGGTAAATGACCCCATCAAACACGCAGTTGTCTCCTTCTACCGCTAGAGCATTGGGGAAGCAAGGCAGAGAGGGAAGGGCAGAGAGAAAAATCAAGAACAGAGTGTGGCGGAGAAGCTATACGAGCTAAATGCAAACCCCAGGTGCCCCTTTTTTCTCGTTAAAGTGATCTGTTTCTGCTCTCTCTGTGCAGGGAGATGTCCCCATGGAGGCCTCCCAGAGCAAGAAGAAACCTTGAAGACCATCCAATCCTGCCATTTTTTTTTCACAGATGAGGCAGGGGATGCACCCCTGAGAAGTGACACTCCCAAGGTGCCAGGGCTGTTGTTACCAATGACAAAGTCATTTTGCTAGAACTTCCTTTGATTCTCCTACTCCAGCACCTTAGAATTACAAAGAAAAAGGTGCACTTGGTATTCTCCAAATAGGTTAACTGGTCAAATCCGGAAGGGTGCTAGGATTCCTTGGCATTCCAGCACAATCAATCATTACTAACTTAGAGAAGAAAGTAAAAGGTAATTCCAAGCCCTCTTATGGGGAGGGAAGGGGGGGCAGCCTCCAGCTAAGTAGTCCATCACGTGGGAAAATGATCCCCCAATCAGTGTCACCAGCCTGAAATGGTTAGTTGCCTGCCTTTTATTTTATTTACAGCCCAGACGGGCTTGCAGAGTCTTCCCAGGAGACCAAAGGCTGCTTTCGCTCAAATAGGACCATTACAGGTGTGAAAACAAACCTGCAGGGCGGCAGGTGGGGGGAACTGTGCGCCTGTGAGTAAGCCCAAGATTCCGTCACCCCCAAGCATCCCCTTGGAAATGTCCAAAGGAAATGATTTCACTGGCCCCTCAACTCCGCTCTGCTCCGCGCCTAGGCTATCTAGATTCCACTATAAGGAGGCAAGTGATGAATGCTTCTCAACTTCACGGTCAAGTTTCCCCTCCAGCTTCCCCAAAGCTGCAAGCACACACACACCCACACCCCCATTCCTACCCAGACCATGCCTAGCGCCCAGTAAGCGCTCCACAAACATCACCTGCAGCTTCATCCCCATTATTATTTGCACGTTACCCCAGGGAAGGGGAAAAGGAAAGGAAAGGGGCAGCTCGCGGGAGCCGAGGGCAGGCGGCGCAGGGGGCCGGATTACCCATGCAAATGCCGGTTCCCGCGCTGGGGTCCGCTCTGCGGTCGCAGAAGAGGCCGCGGCTCTCCTCGCACGGCTCCAGCAGGGAGCAGCTCTCGCCGCGCTGGCGGGCGCACACCAGACAGCAGGAGCAGTCGTCCAGAACCGCTCGCACCCCGGGGGCGCAGGTCGGCGGCGTCTTCGGGCACCGGGCCGGACACTGGGTGGGACAGCGCTGGGTGGCAGCGACCTGGCGCGAGCGGGACAAGAAGGAGAAAGCTCTGAGCAGGGACGATCGAAGGCGGAGTGACCCGGGCTCCCCGGGCAGGGGCTGCCACGGAAGGAAAAGTAACCAGAGGCACCTGAGGGGTGCGTCACTCACCTGTCCCAGGACCTGGAGCAGCAGGAAGGCCAGGCCGATGCACCGCTTGGGCAGACTCTGCACACTCTGCATGATCAGGCTTTCTCCTCCCGCTTTGACGGAACAAGACTGGGCGCCCCAGATCCGCCCCGCTGGCCCCGCTGCAGGTCGGGCGCCCGCCTGTGTTCCCCCGCGGCACCGGCGTAGGTTTTATAGCGCGCTCGCGGGACGCG
The DNA here is from genome assembly GCA_028533885.1 of Nasua narica. Lineage (NCBI taxonomy): Eukaryota > Metazoa > Chordata > Mammalia > Carnivora > Procyonidae > Nasua > Nasua narica. Next base: position 151,288,917 of record CM052798.1, on the reverse strand, counting down.
CTCAAGCCGGTTGGCTGCAGGGCAGGGAGGGGCGGGGGGGGGGACCGGCTGGGTGGGGAATGGAACGAACCCCGGGGTTGCCATGGCAATTGGCCGTGGGTGCCGCTCTCCTTAGGGCGCGGCCCTGGGGCCTGCGTGTGCCTGTGTGTGGCGACTAGCTTTTCCCGGAGCGCCGGGAGGGGCAGGGTGGAGTCGCGCGGCCGGGCCCCGGGGCTCGCTCGAGCGCGTGGGAAGGAAACGCCCGTTTCCTCCTGGAAGCTGCTCGGCCTTCCCCCAGGACCGAGACACCGGCACTCCCCGCCGCGCTGCGAGCTGGCCGTTCCCGGCCGGGCTGCGAACGTGGGGCTCTCCTCGAGGGGTGCCTGCAGTCTGGGGCCATCTGCGGGGGGTTGGCGAGAGGCCCAGGGGGTTAGTCATAAGGGAAGCACATGCAAGTTTGTCACCCTTTAGGGCGCTGTTTGCATGTGTGGAGGGGAGGGGAGCGAGAGGAGGGAGGAAAGCAGAAAGAGAGAAGACAGAAAGTGGAGGGGGAAAGCAAAAAAAAAGAAAGGAGAAGACAAAAGCAAAGCAAAGCATTGACGGGTTAGGTTGAGGGATGCTATTGGCCCAACCACCCCACTGATTCTTAAACCTCACCTCCTCCTCCCGATTCCGCAGGCTGGGAAGAAATAAAATGAAAACATAATAAAATCAGAACATAAAAGCCTGAGGTAAATACAAGCTTTCTTCCTGAGAGAAGAAAGCCTGGAAACACCTGGTATCGTGCCTAACATAAATCAGCACGTGTCAAAATCCAAGAGCCTTTGAGAGGTGGTGAGACAGGTTCAGCTCAGCCACTGTCCAAACCTCTGTGAATTAGGGAAGGAGGGAGGACGGTTTGCTTTACTTGGCTGACCCCTCCAGTAAGTCATCTCTCTCTCCCACCTGGCATCCGCCTTTAAAAAATGGCTGCGTCGAAGCCCTTGTCATCTCTCGTGAGACCGAGAGCAGTTTTACTGCTCCAAAGGTGAAATTGCTTGATGGATTAAAAGAAAATTTCTCCCCTACTTCAGCTTCCATGCTGCCTCTGGGATAACTATGCCCAGCTCCTCTGAGGATGTCCGCCTCAGAAAGACACTTTATAAGAAAAATTACACAGTCTTGTGATGTAACTCTGGACTTGAAGAAGGGAACAAATTTCCTCTAAATCATCCATGTGCAGCATGAAGGAAAGCAAAGGCAGCTTGTGGAAGGGGCCAGGCCTGCCCTTGCAATGCCTGTTCCCCATGCTGAAATCATCCCAGGCGCCTTCGGGAGAGTTCTCTGAGCACCTTGAAACTGCTATTACATATTCCCAAGCCGGCCATAATTCCGCTTTCTTTGAGGTAAACCCGACTCAGCAGTACTCAAAGCTTGACAAGAAATTGAACAGTTAATCTGTGTCTAGGACGCTCGAATACTCTTCAAGTTGACGAGCTTCATGGGTCGTCTGGCCTAGTGACACTCAGCTGCACATCAGAATCAACCAGGGTGCATTAAAAAAAATACAGATTCTTGGGCCCCACTGTTGATCTACTCAGTTGGATTCCCTGGTGAGGGCTCTTGGTAGATAGCATTTTAGTGTATTTCAAAATGGGAGCTGGCTTTGGGAAACCTATAGTCATGGAACAATTGGAAGCATCCCAAATGGGATGGGAAGCGAGAATCTTGGCCAGGTTTTCAAGGTGTGACTAGCCAGAATAAGGAGAAATCGGCAGCATTGAGGCTGGCCTGACTTTTCTTGGGAAGGGAGAAGATGAGAGGAGAAACGTGAATTCAAGCTTAAGGATGAAAATGTCAAGAAGTCATAGCTAACGTGAGCCCCTTGATTGCAAGCGATGGAAACCAAACCGGAACTAGTTTCAGCAAGAGGACTTCTGGAGGGTGTGGTATTTCACAGATAACTATTGGGAAAGGTCCTACTAGGCCTCAGAGGCCACTAGGATCAGGGCCTGGGAGCTCTCAAGACTCCATCCCCCCATTTGTTTTCATTGTTCTTCTGAGTGTCAGCTTTACTCTGTCTCATCACAGACCAGCTTCTCCCATATAAGGGAAATGTCAACCTTAAGGTCTCCCTAACCTCTTACATAGTGACCTTATCACAGCAGAAGGAATGTCCCTCTCCCTTGGCTCAATTTGGAAAGTTCCAGGAGAGGAGCCGGATGAGCTCATCCTGGGTTAATTGAAGGAGACAAGAAAGATGAGGAATGGCGATTAGCTAACACCACGCAGTTGAAATGGGGTGGAAGAACGTTCCCTAGGAAAGAAAGATTCTTTAAGAAGAAAGCGTGTGTGACAGGCAAAACAGTACATTTTCACTCTACCATCTACTGTAAACGCTCCTGGATAAGGAGTTCCACGTTAAAACAATTGGAAATCAAAAGTGGGCCCATCTGATGATAATCAGGTCATGCTTGCTGTCTTCAGGACATCTTCTGTCAAACCTCACATGCTGGGATAGATATTGTCCTCTCTGTTGGCCTGGCACCGGTGCTTTTCCCTTCTATCTCTGAACTCACTGAATGACAATGATGTGACTGTGTCCATGCTTGACTCCCTCTCCTGACTAGGAGCCCTTGAGAACAGGAAGCCCGTCATAGTTTCCATAACATTCCCCAGGGATGGACAAGTGGTCAGTTGTTCTTGGACCTTTTGAGATACTGCAAACCTCGCTTTAAGTTTTGTCTCTTGTTATTGGTTGAGGTAAGAAAGAACTGGAGGTGTTTTTCCTCAGCCGCAGCTATCCGCCATCACCATCTGCTTCTGACATGCACCTTCTCCCAGTCTTTCTTGGCGCTATGAGTCTAAAAGGATGGCATACAGGCTGGTGACTTCCTCTTGTTGGAAATAAACCCTGTGTCAGCGGAGATGTCTGAGGAAGTCAGGGAACATCACATTAGAAACTCTGCATGAGTTGCTGGTCTTGACGGCCAACCAAGATGGCAGCTCCACTTGGTTATGAGGTGCATGTACTTTGGTGGTTTCACCTCTTCATTCCAATTCATTTCTTTCTCTCTTCTTTTTCCCTCACTCGAGACGTGATACCAGAGACTTTGTTCCTTCTCTATCTCAGACAGGCTGTTAATTGATTTATATACATATATTTTAAAGATTTTATTTATTTTGGGAGAGAGAGAGAAAGGAAACAGGGAGAGGGGTGAAAGGAGCGAGAGAATCTTAGGCAGTCTCCATGCTGAGCATGGAATACCACACAGGTTCAACCTTATGACCTTGACATCATGACCTGAGTGGAAATCAAGAGCTGGACACTTAACCAATTGAGCTGTCCAGGCACCCCTGATTTATATTCTTATTACACATTAGCCAATACTCCTACCCAGATGTACATTTTTTTTTAAGATTTTATTTATTTGACAGAAAGAGACACAGTGAGAGAGGGAACACAAGCAGGGGGAGTGGGTGAGGGAGAAGCAGGCTTCCTGCCGAGCAGAGAGCCTGATGCGGGGCCCGATCCCAGGACCCTGGGACCATGACCTGAGCCACCCAGGCACCCCTCCTTACAGTTTTATAAAGGTAAAATTTTATAAAAGTTTCCATTGTTGTCATTTTATTTTTTTTCAGTTTTAAAAAATATTTTAAAAATATATTGACACTGGTTTCTGTAGCAGGCAGGAGAAATATAAAGCACAGAACCCCATATTAAAAATGAAACAAAGAAAAAGCAGTGACTATGATGTTATCACTTCCGGGACAACTCTATCCCTCTTCTGTCCTCAGTGATTACATTCTCCATAAATGCATAGACATTGATTGTGTCTTCATTCACTCATTATTTAGTGAAGCCACATGTACTTAGCTCTGGGAATGTGCCTCATAAATCAACTTCACAGCTCTTTAATGACTCGGTTGCTTTTTTCTAAATTTCCTTCATATGTCCCTTTCCTGCGGCCCCAGGGAGTTGGTAGAACACGAGGTAATTTCCATTATATGTTAGGCCGGCCAGCTCTACAGGGCGTACAATTCTAGGGCTAATTTCAATCACACCCTCTTGCTTCTCTAATGGATCTGTTCTGTTCTTGCTTTTCTGGAAATGAGGAGGGACAGAGAAGAAGCAGTCACAGGAGGTAAAATATTAAATATATGTTTAGTGTTATCCCCTTTGGAAACATCTGCTTGTAGCCCACATTTTTAAAATTTATTTTTTAGTACATTTCTTAGACAAAGCAAAAATCCAGAAGGTTAAGTACAAAGAAATTTGAGCTAGAAATCAGCTAGAAATGTGAGAAATAATTTAATTTCTCCCACTGCTGAATGATCTCCTTATAGGGAAATGGGCTTTTTTGAAACTGAAATAATTTTTTTAAAACTTTTTGAATTGGGGGGTGCCCAGTTGGTTCAGTTGGTTAAGCATCCAACTCGTGATCTCAGCTCAGGTCTTGATCTCAGGGTTGTGAGTTCAAGCCCTGCACTGGACTCCTCCACTGGGCATGGAGCCCACTTAAGAAAACAAAAAGGTCTTGCACTGGATGGGAGTCTGTCGAGCTTTATGTATGGGCCACATTCCCAGCCCCCAGGCCCTAGCATTACCCATGCTCACCTCCAGCCGAAGAAAGTGGCCCTGAGCAGTTCTTTCTACATGACTTCTCTATGGCTTATAACAGTCAAGTAGGGTATAACCAATTCTGCTCCATGGACCAGAATCCTTTGGACCAAGAGTTCGTGTCAGAGACAAAGCCACATGCACATGGATTGGACATCAGTTTAGCCAATAGCCTCTCAGGAGTGCTCCATATTGGACGACAGTGGACCCAACTCATAAACACTAGTGGCCAGGTGAGCGCAGAGAAGGGAAATAATATCACTTGAATACAGGCAAAGTCCTAAATAACTTTAAATGATTGTTCCTGAAGAAAGAAAAGATTCTTTTTGGGACAAGTCCCTATTCCCAAATAATATCTCAGAGCCCAAAAGAGTTTGTGCTGCCTCTCCTACCCAATTTATGAATTCTCAGCAACAAATAATGGAGACTTTCAGGAGAGGTGTGATCACAGAATTGTGTTGCTCTTGACAATGTTCATAATGTCTACTTCATTAAGTGATAATTTCTTATACTTCATGGCATGAATCCAAAATGAATAAGATATTTTGTATTTTCAAGGATTTTATAATCTAGTAGGAAAGTGAAGTAAAAAAAAATAATTCCCACATAAGGCAGAATGTGATCATTTCTGTCCACGAATATAGGAAGAGTAGCATGGGAGCATAAAGGAAGATGAAGTAACTGCTGGGAGAACATGGGAGTGGTGGAGGTTGGGGAATGAGTGTGGGAAAACTAATCATTCCATGTTCATTGTTTGTCTTTTCACGAAGCCACCTCACCCTGAAGACTAAATAACATTGAGTTGGATAATGCATGGGTGGGATTTGGAAACCTGCAGATGTGGGTTGAATAGAGACAGTGGAAGAAAACTATAAGGATAGAAAAATTCAGAACTTGTTCAGGAAATGAACAGTGGCTTAATTTATCTGGAACAGTGCAAGGTAATGAGAAATAAGGTGGAAAAGTGGACCAGAGACACCAACCCTTGGAAGAATATAAATGCCAAACCGTAGAGTTTAGTTGGTTTTTTAAAAAAATATCTATCCATATATTATCTAATCTATCTATCATCTATCTATCTATCTATCTATCTATCTATCTATCTATCATCTATTTATTAGCAAGGAAGTGCATGATCAGGGCCATGTTTAGGAACATTTTCTTCAAAAACTTATGCTTGGTTACCAGAGAAGGTGACTGGAGTTAAGTAATGCAGTTACAGTGTTTCTGCAGCAGTGCAAGGAAAGATAACGAGGACTGGAACCAGCAGAGTGGCACTGGGCATAGAAAGAGGAGGTTGGAGATAAAAGATGATTTGCTTTACATGGAGCTCCGGATGGCTGTGGAAGGCTGGGGTAGTGATTATATAAGTACGATTCTAGGTTTTGACCCTAGATGACTATGTATCTGTGATAGCATTTGGTGGAAGCTAAATAGCTTCTGTGATAAAACACCTCTCCCAACAGACTGCCTGGGCTCCAATTCTTAGATCTGAGATGATTTACCTGGCTGGTCTGTGCCTCAGTTTCTTCCTCTGTTTGTAAAATAAAAATGATAACAATTGTTCTTTCTTTCTAGGATTGTTGAGAGTATAAATAAGGTGATAGATGAGAAGTCCTGCAGCCCTTCTCAATGGGGTTCTGTCAAAGAATGAAGCCCTAACACCATGAGGCATCCCTTTGAATGAATTGTCCTCTGTTTTCTGCATCTTGAACAGTGTTAGCATGTTACACACACTATGGGGAACCACAGGTCATCTTAGAAAGAAGTTCGAAGAGACTTATTATAACGTTCAGGCATGGATTAGGTGATCTTGAGGACAATTCAGGGAACTTGAGTTCTGTTCTGGATCAAGTGCTGACAGGAAGAAGAAGCAATTTCACAACTGGTTATCCTGATACTCTTCGTTGCAAAGACAGGATGAACAAAGTATGGATAGAATTGTTTTGGAGGAAGAAATGATAGTTGCTCAGGTTAGCTGGATCAAGGAAGCCTTGGTCATTTTCGTGGTCACACAGTGTCTTTATTTTAATTTCTGTCGCACATGATTATAGAGTGGCCTTGTCATGGAGAGTCCCTATCAAATGTTGATAATTCACAGCAGAGGAAACTCACAACCTAGTTGGCAACAACAATTATAAGTAGTCACGGCTGCTCTTTTTTTTTTTTGCTTCTGGTGAATAACCCTGATTTTTTTTCTTTGAGATTAGTAGAAGTAGAATTATCAAAGCAAAGGTTTGAGTAATTTATGGTTTTGGATACAAATTCACAAATTCTTTGCTTTCAAGGAGTGTGTATCAATGTACTCTTCTGCTAGCGGTGTATGATAGTGGGCTAAATGTCGGACAGTTCCAGAAAGCCAGTCCCTTGGGTGGTTGGGGTGATTTGTTAGAATGACCCAAACCTTTGGGGCACCTGGGTGACTCAGTTGGTTAATAGTCTGACTCTTGACTTCAGCTCAGGTCGTGATCTCAGGGTTGTGAGATTAAGCCTCGTGTTCAGGCTCTGCGCTCAGCGTGGGGTCTGCTTAGGATTTTCTCTCTCTCTCTCTCTGCCCCTCCCTCTGCTTGCACTTACTGTCTCTTTCTCAAAATAAATAAGCAAAATCTTAAAAAAAAAAAAATGACCCAAACCTTTGATGCTTTTAGTGGTTCTACCTACCTGGTTCTCTTTCATTAGGTTTTACTGCTGAATTTGCTCATCACATAAGGAAGAGTCATTCATATTCATTCCTTCCCACTATTTTTCCCTTTTCCTCCATTAGCAGACTCTTTCCTTCCTATTGATTGAAATCGACAATACCAGCCAATACCTGGAACCACTTTTTTCTTTTTTTGCCATTTTTTTAATTAACATATAATGTATTATTTGCCCCAGGGTACATGTCTGTGAATCATCAGGGTTACACATTTCACAGCATTTACCATAACACACACCCTCCCCAATGTCCATAAACCTATCCCCCCACCGCCCAGCCCCCCTTAGTTTGTTTCATGAGTTTAGGAGTCTCTTATGGTTTGTCTCCTTCCCCATCCCATCTTGTTTCATTTCTCTCCCCCACCCCACCCACGAGCCCCCGCTCTGCCTCTCAAATTCTTCGTATCAGAGAGATTACTTTTTTTTGTTACCCAATCTTGTTACTCATTTTGTCATCCTCATATCACTAATCAGGAATTGCTATCGTTCATTCCTTCAGGTCATGTTTCCTTCAGGTTAAATGGACAACAAGATGTCACTAATCAAAACTCACCTTTCCATTGTCTTTGTGGACTTTCCAGTGTCCTGCTAGATACTGCTAGTCTTCTTTCAGAAGACTCTCCTCTTGCTGGTGCTAGCCTGTGTGCCAAGTCACCTGTAAACCAGCTTGAACAGCGGCTCTAAGGTATTCCTGACTGTGACACTCAGGGAGAAGTATACGGAAAATTTACGTCATGAACAAAAATGCATATATCCATGATCACATACACACATACCAATTTATATAAATCATTTCACACTCATCACCGTATAATTAGAACAAAAGTTTCACAAAAAAATATGTCTTTATGGCCTGTGTTTGGATATTGGCTATTCTAATCTCTTTTATTTAAGGAAAAAACTTGTCACGACACTCTAAATTCATGTTTTAGCTTCTTACTGATAGAGGAGTGTCTCCTTGGGTAGGGAAAGTGAATGGTAACATTAATAAATCTGTTCCTGTATTCCTAATTTCTCCATCTTAGAATTTCTTCCTTAGACCAAGAAATTTCAATTTGATTGGTACAGCTCAGCCCTGATTCTAGGTATTCATTACTCACCCCCATCTACCTAAGTTAGAATACTGAATTCAGAATCTCTGGTAAATTCAACCATAGCCATAAATTCAGCCTGCTCTCAAATGATGCTTCCTTCCTCCTTAATTGGGTATTATCAGCATCCATTTTCATGAATCCAATCCCACATTTTTTCCCAAAGCTTATCTTTGTTTTTTAACACTTAAATGTTTTAATTTTAATTCAGTAAATGTAGCATCATTAAATTACAAATGTATATATATCAGATAATAGTCAAAACTTTAATCCTCTGTATCAAGGAGCAGTATACTTGGTGATAATATTTAAAATATATGACTATGACACAAAATAATGGGTTTATTCTCAAATGGAAGGAAGATGCCATTTTAAATGCTATTCCACATTAAAACTCCAGTGGACAAGGACAAGTATAATGGTCTAAGGGGATTTTATCAAAGGTTGAAAATTCCATCTCGAATACCACCAGAAGAAGAATTAAATGTACACTAGTTTTCTTCCTACCCATTGCAAGAATATCCTCAAGAGAAAGCTTATAGATTTTTTTTAATGTGATATTAACTGCTGTGAACCATAGCATGACTCTGTTTGAAATTAGTCACCCATGTGGCAATTATTTTATTAATTGTAAGTCTGTACCTCCTTCTTCTGGATTCTGAGGAATGGGAGTTTAGGACGGGAAGAGAACTAGATCACCTGGGCAAGGTTAGAGTCTGAGGGAAAGAGGAGGCCTACCTTTAAGGAGGAGAGAAAACATCTTTATTAGATAAGGAAGGAAGAGCTCCTTCAGTTGCTAAGCTATTCTTAGAGGGCTCTGTAGCCCCAAGCTCACAGGTCTTCCCGTTTCAATCAGCATCCAGCACTTTCCTTATCTCTAGGATAGTGCTAAAAGTCTGGTATTGATCCCACTGACATTTCTCCACTGTGAAAAAGTTGGGTTTGGTTTTGTTTATTTCAGTCTTGCAGCTAAAAGAGAGGAGATTCTTTTAGCTTTGTTAAGAGGTTGCCCCTTCATCCTCTGCTATCCCATCAGTCCTACACGAAGTGGGAACTTTCCCCCAAAATGGATAGAAAGGTTCAATATTAAAATAAATACCAACTGTCCATATATGATGAATAATTTTTTAGCTTGTCCTGTACCTTGAAATTTAATTTTCATGACTTTTGATGTACAGAGTTTTATAAATTTAAGTCAATAAATTCATAGATATTTCCTTTGTGTTTTTTATTCAAGTAGTTCTTTGAATTATGTTTTTAAAAATTTCCATCTTTCAAGTGAAAATCTAATGGCTTTTTAAAGTTAATCTTTATGAAAATTTTACTTAGTCTAAAAAAGTCCACAAGTACTCCGTAATTGTAAGGAACAATAGTCTTCTGCCCTACGCTTACATTAATTTTCATTCTTTATAGTCAAACACTTAAAAATCTTTTAGCTATATTCATCTTGAAATATTTGCCCATGTATCTTCCCATACTATATCTCCATGTTAGCTTATACTGCTATTTTTTATTTTTTTATTTTTTGCTTTTTCAAACTTTCTTATCACCCACTGACTTTCTTCTTTGGAAGATGAAGGTTTAGCTTTCTTACATCACAACCACAATTTCCTTCTTCCCCATAGATTCTCTCTTTCTTCATTTTTCCAGTTGTCATAATTTCTGTTTAAATAAACACTGTTTTTTAAATTTTTTATTTTTTTAATTTTTAAAAATACAAACTGTTTTCTTTATCTGACAATTGAAATATGAGTTATAGATGACAATGTACTATACTTACATTTCTTTTTTTACTTTTTTTTACTTACATTTTTTTACTTACATTTACTTTTTTTTTTTTTCTTTTAGAGAGAGAATGTGAATGGAGGGCAGAGGGGGAATGAAGAATCTTAACCACACTCCCTCCAAGCTGAGCAGGGAGCCGGGTGTGGGGCTCGATCTTCACTTGGAGATCACGACCTGAGCCGAAATCAAGAGTCGAATGCTCAATGACTGAAGCACCCAGGCGGTTGCTACATTTCCTTTCTTGTAAAACACTTTGTTTCTCCTGGAGTTACTGTTTCATCTTTTTATTTCCTTTTCTTTGTAGTCATTAGTAATTAAGATTTAAATTTTATGAAAAAGTTCCTCAAAACATGGCCAAGAACTTCAGATAAATTACTAGTTGCCTTTTCTTTTCTCTTGGCCACATCTTACCTGGGACTCTACAAATTTTTATTCCAAATTGGAATGGTACTTTCCAAATCTGCTTATTAGTTGTTGTACTGAGACCTCCTTACATTTGGGACCTCTTTTCACTACATTGCTGTGCTGAATCTTCTATTTTTTAAATCCTCAGTATTATGTGACACTTGAGGTAATACCTTTTATTTAGGTAGAGCTGTACTGGTAATCGTTAAGTAGTCGAATGAAATGATCTACAAATTCAGTAGTCCCTTTGTCTGCAGGAGATATGTTTCCAGACCCCAAGTGGATGTCTGAAACGGCTAATAGTTCTGAACCTTATATATATTGTATTTTTCTTATATGTACATACCTAAGATGAAATTTAATTTACAAATTAGACATGGTAAGAGATTAATGACAACTAATAACAGAATAGAACAACTGCCACAATATGCTGTAATAAAAATTATGTAAATTTGGCCTCTCTCTCAACGTATCTTACTGTACTGTACTCACCCTTCTTCTTACGATGATTGTGAGAAGATAAAAGGCTTCTGTAATGAGAAGTAGTGAGATGAATGATGTAAGCATTGTGACATAGCATTAGGCTACTACTATGGATCTTCTGATGCTACATCAAAAGGAGTGTCATCTACTTCCATGGTGCTTGTCTATGGATAATTGAAGTCATGGAAAGTGAAACCACGGATAAGTGGGGAGACGATTGTAATCCAACTCACAAGCTGACTGGGTGGAACTAAAGAGTGTGTAGGGAGACCAGGTAGAATACCATTGCAGTTGACCATCTAAGAGATGATGGATGGCCTGGACCAGCATCTGGCAATAGAGGTGGGGAGAAGAAAACGTTTCCCACGATTACAAAGTTAAGTGCTTTGGATTTATGATTTTAGCAAAAGTGGCAGGAACCGACCTAAACTAGAAGAACAAGCCTAATTATAAGAATACAAGGATGCCTCCAGGGAAATGAACTATACAGCTGAGACTTAGAAAGTGCCTGGAACCAAGGAATGGGAAGTCTTAGGAAACTTATGCAGTAACTTGTTTTTATCTTTCATTTCTGTTTCTAAATTTGCACTGCTTTCTCTATCTGTGCACACTGGCTTAATCTACTCCATGTATATATGGTGGAAGATGGCCATAGCACATCGCCCACATTTCTACATCTCCTCTATTCAAAAGAAAGCATGCAAAACGGTGTTTTTAATTTTTTAGTATCAGTTAGAATTCTTCAAGAGTGTGAACCAGGGTGGTTGGTCCACTTTGAATCTTTTTAAGTGGATTCAGGGAGAAGCTTTATGGTAAAAATAAAATTCTGAGCACCCATCATATTGAATGGGGCTAGAGTTAGGGTTAAAAATCTAATGATTTGGGGGGTGCCTGGGTAAATCAGTTGGTTGAGCCTCCGACTCTTGGTTTCAGCTTGGGTCATGATCTCAGGGTTGTGGGGTTGGGCACAGAGTCTTCTTGAGATTCTCTCCTTTTCCCTCTTCCTCCCCCACTGACCTCTCTCTCTAAAATACATAAACAAAATCTTGACCAAAAAAAATCTAATGATTTTTATTTCCTCATGGAGAGGTAGATGTGGTAATTGTTGGGAATAAGAGAAGGTAGTAGAGTCAAAGATTTCAGGAGGCTGGTTAAGGTTTAAATATATAATTCCAGAAAGAGAGAGACTGAGTAGAGTCTTGTTATGACCCTAGGTAACACTGAGAGCCCAGCTGGGACTACAAATTTCAATTTATGTAGTACTAATCTGCAAATTAACAGAGGCACAAAGAGTTTAGGTATTAGATAGTAATGGACCGTTCATATTAAGAATGAGAATATATGGGAAGAGAGGAGACTTATAGGTAGAGAGAAAATAGAAAGAGCAGCATGTGTAAAGGCCCTGAGGCAGGAGAGATTTGGTGGGTTTGAGGCACCATGAGGAGTCTAGATTGGGAACACTGTTTGCAGGCCAGAGTCACAAGTTGCCCTTCTTTCATCATTTAGCACAGGGACTCCATAGTCCAACCAAGTACCTATTTGTAGTTGGTGCTCAATAAATATTTGTTGAATGAATCTAGCCTTATCTCTGTCCAGCAATTTTCCTTCAAATTTTCTGTCCTCTAGATGGCACCCTTCCATAATTTACAGGGGTAATTCTGGCTTTCGTCTATTTTTATACTGGAAAAATTACTTAAATATTTTGGGTCTCGGTTTCCTCATAGGTATAATAACACCACCCCCCCCCCCACTTCATAAGTAGTTGTTAGGTTTCAATTGAGTAAAATATATAAAGTACTTACCTTTACCTTTTGATTTGGTAGGCAATCAATACTTATTACCTAATGTAATTATTATTTTTATTGTTGGTAGGGGTATTTTTTCAGCCTGTTAGATTATTTGTACTCACGTCATTGTCCTGTACAAAAACCTTTCAATTTTTCCTAGACATTTATAAGTTGAAGGACACTGAACTCCATTTCCCATCTTAATTGTATCCTGAGTTTTCCTTTGAGATACGAGCCCTTCCTAATTCTGAGTCCAAGAGTTGGGTTGTTTTTTTTCTTGCTTTGTTTTTCTGAGTCCAAGTGTTTTGAGTGAGGTGTCTAGTCCCAATTACAGAGGACAAGTCAATGCCTCTATTCTATATTTCATCCCCTCAATCTGAGGGAGTCTGCGAGTCCAACCAGAGTTGCGATGAAATATGCACTACTTTGGAACTTTTGTCTCTCTCTGTGGAAACAGTGAGAAGAGACCATGACTTTTCCCCACAATCATAAGAGGTGAGGTCGTGAGTTGGGATCTGTGAAACTATTGCTGCTAGAAGGGTGGCTAAGAGGGTCCTGAAGGAGAGTTTGAGGGTCAAGCAAAGAACAGAACAGAGAGAGGGTTACGAATGAAGGTCTAGGTGATATTTGTTTGAGCCCTGGGATTCAGTCCTGCCTGAAACTAGTTGTATGTCTGGTCTTTTGCAATATGTGAGCTAATACATTTCATATATTGTTTAAACTAATTTAGATTGGGATTTTGTTACTTGCAACATATAATCTTAACTTATACATAGTTTTTATTGAGAATGCAATCTGTTCACTTTATATCAAGTATATACTGACAGAAATAGAATATTCTTTTAGTATTCTTTTTCTAAAATTTCCATTAGTATAAGAATCGATGGATGTTATGTTACTAAGTAGTCCATACCTTAATTTTTTCCAATATAAACCAAACTCGAGGACAGTGTGGTCTTTTGAAAATTAGTGACTCTTTTGGTAATTATGCTGTGGTTCTCAGGGGCTATCACTGAGTAAGGATATTCCTACATACAAATTAGTTTTTCTTCTATGGTTTATTTCACTTTTTAATGTAAACAACATTAGTGTCCACTTATTATAAAGCTGAATTCAACTTTTTGCTATTTAAATCCATTATTTAATTTCTACGTTTCCATTATATCCAAATTTTGAGAGACCATGGTTTTTATTACTCACAGAGGGAACATTTGAAGTGGAAGGAATTTTGGAATCAGACAGAACTGGGTTCCAATCTCAGCTCCGCTATTTGCTAGCTCAGTGAGCTTGAACCTAGTTATTTAACTCTGAGCCTCAACTGTTTGTTTTTCAAATTGGGAGTGGTAACAGAAACTTTCAGAGGGAGAAAGAGAGATGTAGTGAGGAATACTGAGACAGCACATGTAAAACTTCTAATGTACATTTCAAAGGCTCATAACAAGTATTATTGCCCTTTTTCTAATTAGTACATTTAGCTTTCTCTCCAAAAGTTTTAGTGAGAAATCATGCCAAGCAGATATATTGTTCTGTGAATTAAAAGTATTAAATGTTTTTCTTTATTTACCATTTCTAAATGCTCAGAGAGAAACTAATGTGTATGTAGATTAGATCTTGTTCATTGCTAATTCGAAGTCAAGTTTATAAATTACTTGAAGTAATGTATCTATGGATGATGATAGGATTACCCATATTTCTTAGCACAGTATACATTTAGAATTATGGGAAGCTTAGAAAGCCATTGAATACCTCTTATCATAATGTCCATACATCAGTTTTTCTGTATACTGTTCCAGTTCCACTGGAGAATTTTTGGCTTCATGTTTTTTCATTTATTGTTCAACTTTATATTATTTTGTGTTGCTAGCGGTGTAGCTCATAATAAGGAAATTGGAAAAATATGTGTGCAATCATGCTACAAACTGTGATCCATGCATTTAATATGAGCTGGGAGAGAAGTAGCTCCCCCTTTGTTTTACTCGTATTATTGAAACACTCTCAACATGTGGATTTCAAGTCCAAAGGAAGAGTTTTGTTCTTCATAGTGTTTTTTGTACAAATGTCTTGAATGGTTTTCATGTGAAATAAATTTTGCTTTCCCTCTGGACCTCAGTTCTAACTCTGACAATCAGAAATCATTTCAAAATCTCCCAATTACATACCCTGCCCAATGGTCTAATGGCCATGACCTTTTCATGCCAATTGGATCCTTCCTCACTTCCCAGCTGGAGACAGAGCTGGAGTAGCTAAGGAACCTTCTTAAACAGAGGGATAAACATATCCAAGTTTAAATTTGTCTAAATACTAGTAAAATTACACGAATGTCTTAGCTATCCTTTTTTATTGTTCAAGATGAATTCAGGAGGGAGAGATAAGCTCCTGAAAGTTAATGGAGACAGAAGTCAGAGAACAAGAAAGTATTGCCAGAGATGTCTCTTCATACGTAATAACCAAGACACAAGATGGTATGATGGTTAGAGGCAAGGGTTCTGGTGCGGCTGGGTGTGAGCCCAGATCTGCCACAAATGCGCAATGTTGGGAAGGAAGGGCGCCTCCCCGTGTGCTTCTATGAAATGGAGATAAAAAACAGGAGCTACTTCATGGATTCACAGGAGAAGAGGTAAAGGTAAATTAAATAAATACACTTAAAACAGTACCTGGCATGTTGGAAATGCTCAAAAAATGTTACTTTTGGTTATTATTGTGTTTCTAGGTATTTAATTTAATAATACTCTAGAGAAATTTCATATAAATAAATAAATAAATACTGACTAAATAAAAATAAGCATAATTTTAGGATTCTAGGAAATTCGATCCTGTGAAAATCAGTGAGAAGATATTTTATGTTAATTCACATTCATTGAAATGATGACCATTGGCTGTCATGTAAATTTTACAGAAATCTTCAGAAATTTCCTCATATGCACAAAAATAGCACTTTACAAACAGACCCTAAAGGAAAAAAAAGGGATGAAAGCATTTTGACTTCCAAGCGGTGTTTCTTCTGGAAATGGAATCCTATTCCCTCTTTGAACTATTCCAGTTCTCCCTTTACCTCCTTTCTTAACCAAAATTATTGAAAGAATCCTCTCTACTTGAGCTTGCAATTTATTACCTGCAGTTTTCTGCTGGCCCCAACTAACCTCATTTTGCTATTCCTCTGCAGCTGTCTTTTCAAAAACCATTGGAAAACCTGAAACTTCTAAAACTCAACAATCCTTTTCAGTCTTTATTGATGGATGCTTCAAAGCATCAGAGCATGTTTGTTTTTCTTTCTTTCTCAAAACTCTTCTCTTCCCTTGGATTTCTTATTCCCATTTCCCTCCTCCATCTCTATGCACTTCTTATTCTTCTCAGATACCTATTTTTGCAGCAATTTTGTCAATTATTATATCCTTAGGATTTGTATCTCAGACATATCACTGTTAGACTCTCCTGCGTTGATTTGACTCAAGCCAATAATTTCTGGTTACCACCCAAATTGTCCCGATTTATATTTCTCAATTTCTGTTTCAGTTGTTTATATTTCTGTCTCTTAGATACCGTGGTGCCCTATAAATATTTCAAGGTCACTGTGACCTCAACTAAAACGAAGTATTTTTCTTCCCACTCTGAAGTTGCTTCTACATTAATCTTTGTTTAGATGAGTGATTCTACTATCAACATGCTTATCTAAGTTAGAAACCTTGAAAGTAGACAAGATTCTTGCCTTCACATTTTCCGATATTTCCCATTGGTCCCCAAGTCAAGTTGAATTTACCTTTGAAATTACTTGACATATCCTTCTCTTTACATCTACAGTTCTACTACTTAGTTTTGGTTTTCCTCATCTTTTGCTTACATTATATAAAAGACCATAAATGTAACTGAAGAACATTGAATTCTCAGAAAAGAAGAAATCTAGATAAGTAGAACCTTCAGTATAAAGTTGAGAAAAGGTGTGGTTAGTTGGCATTTGATGGAGAAATTTTGCAATAAGATGAACTCTTGAGCTGCTATCACTGAAATGTGTTATCCCAAAGGTCAGATAATAATTTAGGGGTGATAGTGGTGTTTGAAGACTACTGAGGGATTATCTATTCTGATGATCAGTCATGCCAGTTGATTTAATTAATTTTAAAAGTATTTATCAGTTGTGCAATAAAAATTTGGCAAGCATAAATATAGAGCTAAACCTATGACCATACCCCCAAATCATCCTTCTTTCTGTTTTCCCTCTCTTAGTAGGTGGTACCCATAGATGGCCATTCTTCCACCCTAGAAACTTCGAGAATTTCCCTGCTCCCCCATCCCAGAGTCCTCACCCTGATTCCTGACTTCCCATGACTTAATGCTAAGCTCACCATTCATTTTCTTGAGAGGTATAGTTAATATTGGATCTTTAGCACTCTACTGAACATTGACTATTTTTAAATAAATGTTTGTTAATTCTCATTTCAAAATCCTAGACATTGTCACCTATGATGTGGACTATTCCAATAACCTAACTTGATTTTCTAACATTTTTTCCCAGTTCAATTTACCCTCCATGTTGCTAGCACAGTTATCTACCTAAAAACTGAGGTCAAATCAGTCCTTTCTTCTTCTGGTTTTCTATAGCCTCAAGCACAAGCCCAATGGCTTCTATTTGCCAACTTAAGCCTTTTACCAGTTGACTCCATTTTCCTCCTATAGTCACATTCCTGCCACCTCCCTTCCTGCATCCTATGCTGCTGTTACTTCTTGTGGTTCCTCAAATAAGCTAGGCCTTCCTCCTTTTCTTTTTATACAGGTTGTTTCCTTTACAAAGAAGCCTATTTCCCTTTGTGGAAACCCAGCCAATTTCTCCTGTGCTCACAGGATATCCAGGCAGGTGGCCTTTCCCCCACCATCCTCACCACCCTCATAACTCCCCATTATACCTTTTGGTATTTTAATAACTCATTCTTATCTATTTACCTCACACTTTGTGAGCACCTAGAAGGCATGAATTTTAATTTGGATACCTCAGAATTCTCAGTTTCTTATGCAATGAGTACATAGTTGCCTCTATAAAGATTTTTTAAATGAATAATCCAATTCTAGGATGACATTCTATTTTCAGTTATGTACATATTTAAATATCTTATACACCATGAGCAGGTACATTTTTAATGCCTTGTTCTAATATTTGACCAGAGGGATATTTTTATGTATGTTCTACAGAAAAAAAAATAGAGAATCATTGTAATTGTATAAGACTTCAATTGAAGTTTTTAGTGGTCTTGTTAGCTAACTACTCTAGGCTCTTGAAAGAATGAGAGAGAGAGAGAGAGAGAGAGAGAAAGGAAAGAAAAGAAAGAAAGAAAGAAAGAAAGAAAGAAAGAAGAGAAAGAAAGGAGGAAAGAAGGAAGGAAGGAAAGATGGAAGGAAGGGAGGGAGGAAGGAAGGAAGGTAGGAGAGAGAGAAAGAGAAATTGATTAAACACAAATGTTAGAAAAATGATAGACTAGCAAAGGCCTAAATGTGACCTAGCCTCAGGAAATGAGACATTTTATCCTGAAAGTTCTGAGTTGTTATCTCTTTGGCAGTCATCCCACAGTGGCCCAACCCACTTTTCATCCATATCTTCAACTTCTTCCAACCAAATAGCATGAATAATTCATTACTACGAACATGTCTTACGTTCCCATTCTATTTTTTACTCTACTGTTTCCATTGTCAGAATACCTGTAATCCTCTATTCCTTCTCTCTTCTAGAGATCCTACCTAGGACTTCAAGATGTCACCTCTTCCAGGAAGTTTTCTTCTGATCCTTGCACTAAATGAAACTTTTTTCCTCTTAACTTCTTCAATACTTTGTACCTTTTTATTGGCACTTACCACAACCTGCTCAATACTGAAATTATTTGTGTACTTAGTTCATCTTACCTATTACAATTTAAGCTTCTTAAGGTCAAGAGAGTTATCATATTTTTATCCTTCCACCTTCACTCAAGCAGTGTTTGGTACAGTTTTGGTATTCAATTAGTATTTGCAATATAAAATTGAAATGAGTTATGGGCCTAGATTTTGCTATTGATAAGTTTCTTGGGGCCTGAAGTATCAGGTACATATATGTGTATGCTTCAATCTCTGATGAATTGTATAGAATGTCCGTGTCTACTTATTTCCATACTAGAAATCTCTGTTTTCAGAGCCGTTACACGACAGACTGTTAAACCATAATAATAACCATAAAGATCTCTAAAGTAGTGATCTCTAGACTTCTTAGTTCTGAAACAGCATCGTGTTGCAGAGGGAATAAGGTATATTTTCAGGAGCATAGACTCTGGATCTTGAGTTGCTTTGGTCTGAATCCTGGCTCTGCCATTTATAAGCAGTGTGACCTGAGTAAGTTACTTAACCCATCTGTGCCCCACTTTTAGTATCCACAAAACAGGTATTGTAACAGTACCTACCTCAAGGGGGTTGTGTGGGAATGGAATGCGTTCATATATGTAAAGTGCTTAGAAAAGTATCTGGCACATGGTAAGTACTCAGTTGGTTTTATTTTTTTGCTTTATCATTACTATTATGTGCTCTTAGTGTATATGCCTGCCCCTCCCTGGAAAGCATGAACTTCTAAATAGTTGATACTGTGTTTTCTTGGTCTTTGTATTTCAAGTGACCAATACAGTATCTCATATAGAGTTAACACTGAAGGAGAAGAACCTGGAAGAAAATTCCTCCTTGTCCTAGAGGTGAACCTGAACTTGCTTGCTCTCTGTCATGGATATTCAAAGAACTTCCTTTTTATGCTCTCAGCAACCTCATATTTAACCCTGCTGGTTTTCATTTACTTTATAATTCGATCATAATGAATTTTAAAATCCATTCTAACTTCCAAAGATCTCTAGAGATTTGCTTCATCAGTCTGACATCAAGTTCATTTACATTTCTTATTTTTTCATTTCTTTGTATGAGGTCTAAGAAGTGTTCCAATAAAACACTTTTAAGATTGTATTACATATACTGTGTGCTATTTATTCCTGGCGACATGTTCAAATTAACAAGCACGAAATTGCTAATGCTCTGATCAACTATTACAAACTGTAATGCTAGATCCGTCATAATTGAAAAAAATTGGAACTGGACTATTCTTTTGTAACCATCTAAACTAATAGTTTACGTGGAAAATATTTATACAAAAAAAAAATCATAACCAATTGAAGTTCGGGGAGTTGTTAGAAGCCATCGAGCTTGGTCACTCTCCCAAGAGGATAAGTTCCTCAGTAGCCCCTATGATAAACAATCATCTTTTGCCCAGATTGTTCCCGGAAGAAAGAACACTTTGATTCTAAAGTCATCTTTTTCCTTTGATGGGCAATTTTAATTGGCGGAAAATTATTTCTCCTGTTGAATAAAATCCATTGCTCTCAAAAACAACATGGGTTAGAGTAGATCAACATCTTCCATGATGGCCTTCAAACGTTTGGAAACAGATACTTTATTTCCCTGATATGTTATAAGTCAGCAGATTGTACTGATGGGACTCAAGAGTTTTTAGAGCTAGAAAGCACATAAATATGATTTGATCCTATTATTTTACAGATGACTACATTAAAAAGAAGAGAGGTTGAGGAGTAACAGGCTTACATCACACAACTGTTCATTCAATCATAGCATCCTTAGCCACCAGCTTATAAACTTAAAGTTTTGTACGTTAAAATAACATATAGTTTTATAATTTAGCATAACACAAAATTTTAGACTTTATTATAACAAGTAAATTACAAAGAAATTTATAGTATATTACAAAAATAATACTGAAGACCTGGGTGAATAATGGCCAATCCATTTTCCTCCCTCTTTCCCCAGAGGCTATCACTAACCTGTATTTGTTATTTAAGATTCAAACATATTGTGATCTTACTGCTCCAGCAGAGAAACAGAACCACTACGAGTGATGTGGAATATGGGATTTATGATGGGGATTCAGTTTTACGTGGTCTGTAGGTGTTCTGGAAGAAGTGGAAGCCTGTTGCCTCTGCACCTGGGCCTGAAGTCATTGTTGGTTAGTAGAACTGGCAGTTGAGAACACAAGCCAGATGCCAAGTGGGGAGAAATGAAAACAAACAGGAACGTACATCCATCCCCCACTGCCTCCAACCTTGACAATGATGGTGAAATGGAAGGAGCTGGTACCCGTTGCTATGGAACTGCACACATGCCTGCCATTGGACTGGGGAGTTGAAGGAGGAGTGGTGGGCCTGGCCATTTTTCCCTGCCAACAAGAGGAGCACCAGTCAGACCACCGTGTGCATGGCTGTAGTGACTCCCGGCAGCCACGCTGACCTGTGGAGAAAAACAGCTGCCCCACAGAGCTCTGCAATTCTCTGGGTTGTCTATGGTCCAGTGTTTAATCTCTGCAGGTCACCCAGGGCTGGGATTCAGCAGCAGTGATGAGCTACAAGTGTCTTCTCTCACCCTGTTTACTCTAGCAACTTTCTCTGTGTGGCTCCGTTTTTTATGGCATCATGCTCATCAATCTCAATATCTGAAACACTGGCTCCTTTAATCACTCGCAAATGGAAAATGGTGATGAAAAATGAGAATCAATATATTGCCTACATTGTCTTGAGGGTGAAATGAGGTGTTTATGGAGTACTTAGTTTAGTAAGAGGCTTATAGTAAGTGCTCAATAAATCCTGGTAAATATTAATGCTGTTATTGCACCTAAAATCTCTTGCTGTTTCTACTCGATGTGTCTCACCATTAAACTATGTACTTCTTGAAAATAGGATCTGTGCCTGATGGAAACTTAGCTAGTAAAGCCGTCAAATTTGGGGGAGGGAATAGGTAAGAATGAACATGAGACCTTGGAGCAATATTTTCTAAGTGTGTCACCAAAGAAAGATTTGATAAAAGATTTACTGTTACAAAAATAAGAAAAATTGTCTATTTAAAAATCTCAGTGAACTAGAGAGGAAAAAATAAATTGTAATATTTACAATCTGCATGACTAAGTGTTAATGTTCTTAACATGCAAGAGACTCCTGTAAACAAGAATGAAAAATATAAGCAAGTCGGTAGAAAAATGGGAAAGAGGATGGACGTTTTTTTTCCAAACAGTTTAAAGATCTATTTGTTTATTTTAGAGAGAGACCGTGCATGCAGGCAGCAGGGAGGGGCCGAGGAAGGGAGACCATGTCGGGCAGACTCCCCGCTGAGCAGGGAGCCCACCACAGTCAGGATCGGGTGACCCTGAGATCATGACCTGAGCTGAAATCAAGAGTCAGTCACTTAACCAACTGAGCCACCCAGGTGCCCCACAAAGAAACATTTTAACACAAATGTATTCTCTTAGAGTTCCAGAGGTCGGAAGTTCAATATGAGTCTTATGGGGTTAAAATCAAGGTGTAGGCTGGACTGCTAGGTTTTAAGGGCTCTAAAGGAGAATCCATTCTTTGCCTGGCCCAGCCTCCAGAGGCTGCCAGCATTTCTTGGCCCGCGTCACTCCAATCCCTGCTTCTGTGGGCATGTCACTTCTTACAAACTTTAATCTTCCTGCTTCCTTTTGTAAAGGACCACTGTGATTACACTGGGCCTATTGGGTAACCCAAAATAATCTCCCCACCTTAACTTAAAAATAACTTCAAAGTTCTTTTTGTCATATACATAAAAAAATATGTTTGTAAGATTCTGGGAAGTATGATGTAAACACTTTGAGGTTGCCCTTATTGAGCCTACCAGAGTGGGTTAAGAATCATTGATTAATATCTAAATTTGTTATACTCTTCTGCCCTGGATGGAGAACACAGATACCCAGAGTAGTAGGAAAAGTAGAATAGATAGCACCTGGTATGTCAGTTTTCCTGGCATTTGAGTGGTCTGGCCATGGCCACATGACTTCAACTTTTTCCATTTATTTTTTATAACCTAAACACAAGTGACTCTTTCAAGATGTTGGTTCTGAACCTAAAAATAAATTTCTTAATAAAAAAAATTAAGTAACCATAAATCTGGTTTTTGCTTCTTCATCTCTCATTCCTCAGCTTTATGATATGTCGAATATTATTTAAACCCCAAACCATTTTTTTTTCAGTATTAAATTGAGGGCTAAAAGAAAGGAACACACCTCATCAAGGAGTAATGATATTCTCTAGCACCATAAGGGGGAAATCACTCCTTCACCTTCCAACTTTGGATCCATCTTATAATTCTCATGGAACACATGACTGGATTAATTCCTTTCTAGGCTTTCACACTAAAAATACCATGATGCCATCTAGACCCACTGACCCCCAATACATCATTCAAAACAGCTTGGTGATGGGTATTGTGGAGGGCACGGATTGCATGGAGCACTGGGTGTTACACACAAGCAATGACTCATGGAACACTACATCAGAAACTAATGATGTACTATATGGGGACTAACATAACACAATAAAAAAAATTAAAAAAAAAAACTCTGCTAAAAAAAAAAAACCAAACAAACAAAAAAGCAGCCATGAAGTCTATAAAAGGAAATTATAGCAATTCTTACTTTGAACTTAGTTGCATGTTTATTTACCCAGCATTGGTAGGAGACCAAGTTCTCTGGGGGCATTGATTAATGCTTTATTCAGCACATAACACGATGTCTGGCATGTAGTAATTACCCTCCCCCCCAATTTTTTTTTGTTAAATATATGAGTGAATGGAAGAATGAATGACTTCATTTTACTGCAGTCTGTCTATGGAGTGGCCTCTGACATAGGATAAGGCTATTACTATGTAATTTTAGTACCTTCAGTTTAAGCAAGAAGGGAAATATTTTAGGAAAAAGTGTTCATTCTTCTTGGGAATTTAAATATATATCTGCCTGTCTTTGGTAGTGGAAGAACAGACCTCAGGTGTCTGAAAAGGAATATCTTAGGCATTTTCCAGAAATGATCAGAGACTGCAATTCCTGCGGAGAAAGGGTGAGCTCAATGTTGCCCAGCCAGGTGCTGAGGCTACCTATTGGATAATCAATTCCCGCGACACATCAAGCATTTTCTTGCTTCAAGCATCACCTTGAGGTGACTGGAGCAAAACTGTGAAAAGGAATTGAACATTCTTAGAAATGGTTTGGATTTTGAGAAGAAGTTCCTTAAGGGGTTCCCAAGATTTTTAAGAATCCTAAAATTCCTTAAGAAGGTCACATTATCAAGGAAGAAAGCAAACGAGTTCTCAGTGGGAGAGAAAGAGGCAGATGAGATGCAGTCATCTTAGGGTCCAAAGTCTTATGTTATGTGTAGAAACACACATAGAAAATTACACTTAGAAGACCAGAGCTGGCTGGAAACTTTGGGAAGAGCTGATTCTGAGTTTTGAGTTCTACACATCAGGGGCCCATCGCCAGGGTGTTTAAGCAAATTGTCCAGAGTGACCCAGGGAATCCGGCGCAGAGCCAGGATTGTAAAGTGGGGCGCCCGGTTTCTAACCCCTCTTTCCATTCTCTTGAGCTGGCGGCCCAGCCCCGGTGCGGCAGGAGAAACCACTCCTGGGGTTATTTGGAAGAGCATCTGTCATCTGGCTGCCATGATCATGGACGAGCCAGACCACTTGACGATGGAAAAAGAGGCTGGAAATGTAAAAGGCGAAGATGGAACTGCAGATTTTATATGGAAAACATGAACCAACCAGGGTTTGAAATATTAAAAATAGGTTAAGTTCAATTTAAATTCTATTGGACACTGACTTCAGGGCTATAAACAAAATGTCTGGAAAAATTTATGCAGCTATCTCTCTTTTTGCCACATTAGGTAAATTAATAGGACTGTGCCCCTCCTCTAGGAACTTATTTAAAGGTTGAAAACATTAACCTTAATAAAGAAAAAGGAATGAAACATAGAACAAAGATTACTCCTATGATCTCTTAGCTTTGCCCTCTGTGATGTAGAACCAACAGCCCTGGGCTGGAAATGCAAGAACCGGATCCTAATCCTGTTTAAGCCATGACTTTCTTCAACTCACCAACAATGCTCTGGGGTTCAGTTTATTTACCTGTAAAATGATGGGATTAGGTTAGATGGAGTGTCTCTAACAGTCCATCATATTTAACATTCTAAGACTGGACTTTTTTTTTTTTTTTAATGAGCATATATGTTCACTGATTAACTACTGGCTATGCATCAGGTACCATGCATGATGTTGTACACACAGGGATGAACAAGACAAATATGATCCCTGACCTCGTGGAACTTAGAGAGACAAAGAGTAAACAGGAAACACTAGTAGATAACTTATTACATTTTACCCATGATAAGTAGATAATATAACTAGTGATAGGAGCTAAGCTAGGTTGGAGAGTAGCGTCAATGTCAAGAGAGGAAGGCCTCCTCTGAGTCTCATCCATGGAAGACCTTAACCTCTAAGACAAACATTTAAATAGACATAGGAACAATGTGCCTAGCAAATAAGGCATCCTATGCAAAGGCACTGTGGTCAGAAAGAATTTGCTATAATTGACTACTTACAGAAGGTGACAGTGACTGGGAGATAGGGTTCAAAGAAAAGGAGGCATAAAATGAGGACAGAGCAGGTCTTGCAAGATACTGCAGATCAGGGGAAGCAGTTTGGATTTTGTCCCATGGGCAATGAGAAGCCACAGGAAACTTTAAGACAAATGAACATCAAGGTTTAATTCATGTCTTAAAAAGATTATCTTCAATTCTGTGTAGAGAGAATGTAGCAAGGCCAAGGCACAGAAGGGAGACTGGGAAAAGGTAGTTGCATAAATTTTGTCAAGTGAGGTGGTGGCTTGGATGAGAGTTACACAGTGGAAATGAAAAAGACAGTAGATTTAAGAGAAATTTTAGAGGTGGTGTTGATAGGACTTAATAGCATATGGTAGATGGAGGGGGGAGAAGAGCAAAGTCAAGGTTAGAGATGATTTGAGTAAGTAGATGGTGGAGCCATATATTGGGGAAGGCTCGAGGAAGAAAAGGAGTCAGATGGGGACAGAAATCAGTGATTCAGTTTGGCCTTGTCAACTTTGAGATGTCCCTTAGACATGTGCAGGGACATACTAAGTAGATAATTTGGTTAGAGGAGTTTGGAGATCAAAGGAGTGGTCTGGGCAGAAGAGGTATACATTTTTGGAACTGCCAGAATATAGGTTGTAGGTAAGACTCTGAGGATACTGACAGAGGGTGAAAATAGGGAAGAAGACCCAGGAATTGGGGCCTACGTGGAAGAGTCAGCTGCAAAGGCTGAGAAGGGATGGCCAGTAGGGTAGTTGGGCTAAAAGTCACATAAACAAGAAGAAAACGTTTCTTTTTTCTTTTATAATCGGAGAAAAACACTGAAGTTTTATTACATGTGCACAAAGTCCCACTGATGAAACTGAGACAAAAAGGATGATCAGGGAAAGCAGACTTTGTTCATTTTAGACAAAGAAGTATAAAACTTTGATAATTTATGAGACAATAATATTTTTCATTTTTAGGTGCTAAAATTAGTAAGGAATTCTAAAGATGATTGGGTCTGGGATTGTAAATTGATAAAAATAACAAAATATATTTATACAGAATTCTTGGACCTGAATTCTTTGACAATGAGAATGTTTCTCTACCTCCCAGTGTTTGAAGTGGTACCTTTCAAATGGGAGATTTACTTCCTTCTTTCTCGAGACAAAGGAAGGTCATAGTATTCTTCTTGCAGTGGACATTCCTTAAGTAATTTTGATTCAAAATAATGAGTATGCCACTGGGAAACATTTTGTGGTGGACTGCCCAAAGTCACTAGAGTTTCCTCCTCTAAAACTTCCCTGGAATATTCATAACCTAAAACCTGTGGTGGTAGTTCGTTCTGTCTCATAGAACCAGTTCTAGGTCCTGACAATGGGTCAGTTGGGTTAAACTTAGTTCAGGAGTGATGATGCAGGTGTGTTCCCAAAGTTAGGTCTTAGGCTCAAGTAATCATGTATTAAATTACAGGTATTTCTATTCAGATAAATGAGAAACAATGGTTAACAAGCATAGTAAATTATAAGCCAGTTTCTCAGTTCTGGGTGTAGCCAATTGAGAAGGTTTCTGACATCAGGGTCCAAGCATCTTTAGATGAAGTGAATGCAGGCAGTGACAATCAGGTTTTCCGGGTTTGCTGGTATATCTTTGGTGACTTATTTTTTTCTTCTTTAAATCTTAATAAAACATGTTAGTTGAAAGACGCATTACACACAGTGTAGTTTCAATGATTTAAGCATACAGCTATTTTCATATGTAAGAAGAGAATGTTTCAAGGAGGGAGTGGTCAGCTGTGTTGAAAACCGCTGAGAAATTGAATAAAATGTAGACTGAAAAGTATCATTATATTTGAAAACAGAGATAATTGATGACCTTTGCAAGAGAAATTTTTTTTTTTTTTATAGTGGCAGAATGAAAACTACCTTGGAATGACAGGAAAAATAATTGAGAGATGAATACATGGAAGAATGTTTAGAAAGAATATAAATTTTGCTGTGAAGGTCAACAGAGAAATAATATAGTAGCTAGAAAGGCATGAAAAGTCAAGAGGAGATAAAATTTTTTAAGAATGTAAGACACTGGAGCATATAAAATAGTTGTCACTAGTCTGCTAAAGAGTGAGAGAGACATAATGAATGTGGTGCAGTGATCGGCAGACAATGGCCTGCAGGCCAAATTTGACTTGTTCCCTATTTTTGTAGACTATTGATGGGTGGTCCATGAGCAAGGAATAGTTTTTATGTTTGTAAATAGTTTAAACATTTTTTTAAATGAATAATATTTGGTGATGTGTGGAAATTATACAAAAATCAGATCTTAGTGTTCGTCGATAAAATTTTATTAGAACACAGTTATACCCATTAGTTTCTGTATTGTCTCTAGCTGCTTTTAGGCTGTGATGGCAGAGTTTGACATCCGTCAGATGTCAAGACAGAGAATGTATGGCCAGCATAGCTGAACGTGTTTACACTCTGGGACTTTAGAGAAAAAGTTTATTGACCCCTGGTGTAGAAGAAACAAAATTATTTGGTGAGGATAACTTGGGAATGGAATACATCTGAGTCCCAGAGGGCTGGCTTCTCATAAGGTCGGGGGCGCTTAATCAGTAGAGTAGCAGGGAAGATGTTAAGCATTGCACTAAATGTCTTGAGTTTGGTGACCGTGGGACAATATCACTTTCCATTATGCCTCTTTTCTCAATGACAGGGAGTTTACTTAGAATAGGCATAAATTGGGGCACCTGGGTGGCTCAGTGGGTTAAAGCCTCTGCCTTCGGCTCAGGTCATGATCTCAGGGTTCTGGGATCGAGCCCCTTATCAGGCTCTCTGCTCAGCGGGGAGCCTGCTTCCCTCCCTCTCTCTGCCTGCCTCTCTGCCTACTTGTGATCTCTCTTTCTCTGTCAAATAAATAAATAAAATCTTAAAAAAAAAAAAACAGAGTGGGCATAAAGTCACCCTGGAAGTCTGACCTAAGCCTTCTTTCTCTCAAGAAGGAAATGTCACAGTGAAGCAGAGATCAAGGCATACAATTCATCACTTTCAAGTCTCAAAAGTGAAGTATAATGAAATATCTTAAACTTGAAACAATTCTCTGAGCTGGGGAAGGAAAGAGAGACTCTGAGGGAAAGTCCATGAGTTTGATGCTAATGGTTCTCCGAGGGGCTCTGCCCTTCCTTTCTCCTAGGATTAGTTGTAAAGGAAGGGAAGATATACCTCCCAAGCAATCTGGGGTAAATTCAAATATATGGGACATGGCTTTGATCTTCTCCTTTGAAGCCTGGGAACCACATGACTTGGAAACAGTAGAGATGATGGCTGCATGGGGTCCAGGCCAGAGAGGTGAGACGGTCCTGCTGTAGCTACGGAGAATGGTGGTAGGCAATCCAGCCATACGATGGGGCCACTGCAGTGAAGACTGCAACAGTGGATGGAAGTATGGAAGGGGTGAAGCATAGGAGAAAAGCCAGGAACCAAACATGAATGATAGAAATGAGGACAACAGAAGTCTAAGGAAAATCCCAGAACAAATGGGGCTTTATAAGACTTGGTGGAAGTCAGTAAGGATAACTGAGGACCAAGAACCATGTCTCCGGATGCTAAGTAACTTTGAAGACCCCTTGACTGTTGGAGGCTACCACAAATGGGGCAGGTGTTGAACCATACATTGACTGAGTTTACTTTGAATTAGAGTGCTGAATTTTCCTTGAAATTGCAAAATCCAATTTCTGTTCGAGGTGCCATAGGAGTTTTGGACAGAAACTAGGAAAAACACTTACATTTTTTGCATACTTGAGTTTTGTGGTTTGAAAATTTAGAAATCTTAATGGGAGTTGAAAGAGAGAGGGGAGGGTTTGAAATTTTCAGTTATGCTCCCTGGAAAGAGAAAAACGTTTTTACCACATAAGTCATTTCTTCTTCCTGATACACTAAGTTTACTTCTTTAATCATAATTGTCATGTATAACTGCTTACTGTATGTGGAACATGATATAAAACACTTTAGGGCATATTTCATTCAATTCCTACATTAGTCTATGAACCTCATATGAACCTCATAACTCCTTATGGCATAAGGAATTTTTATTCTTATTAATGAAAAAACAAAGGTCTAGAATATGTTAAATACTTCACCAAGTGTATTTGAGAGCAGAATCCACTTAATCCCAAAGCTTTTCTTTCTCATTTCTCTTCCTGACTTCCATTTCTCCCAGTCAAAAGCTATTAATAATGACTTCCATTTGGTAAAACTGCTTTTTGATGAACATCGAGCTAATTGCTTTTAAATATTTAATTTCCCTTAGACCTTGCAAAAAAGTCCATGCTATATTATTACCCTGACTAAAGCTCAGGGATGCCAAGTGATTTATTCCAAATCACCCAACCAGTAAGCAGCGGAGCCAAGATTTAAACTAGTCTGTCTCAGAAACCCACGTTCTAAATACTGTTCCTCTTCTGCCCACTCAGATACCGGAGGCTCAACTGCACTTGGAAACCTTTTCTAACAAAAAACAAGAGTGATGACAGTCTTCTCTCTGTGTTAACTTAAAGGACGTATACTGGCCATCTGCAAAAAATTCATGCCGCCTTCTTCTTGGGCAGTTAACTAGGCTCCTTCCCTGTTTAGGCTGGGTATGTATGATATGAGTGGAAACTATACGTGTCATTTCCAGGCATGACCCATTAATCCTCCTGTGCCATCCACCAGGATCTGTCCCCTCGATCTGGCTGAATGCAAATGTGGAGGGGACTCTAGGAATTGGCAGAGCCCCAAGATGGAGGCAGCTGGGGTCCTTGAATAACAGTTTCAACAGAATCATCCCCAGAGAACTGATACTTCCTCAGGACTGTTATCTGGCAGGGGATATGGAAGAGAGGAATGGCTTTTATTCATCTATTTGATATCTGCTATGATGTCTTAGCTTATTCTGAAAAATACAAATGGAGAAGGGCATTGCAGGTAAAACATAACCAGAAGGAAGTAGGGAGCTATGCTGAAATCAGACAAAAGCATTCTGTGAGATCATAGGAGGTACACTGCCACTATCTTAGTTAGAGACAGCATTCTGGCCCTAATGCCGTTTGGATGGGAACAAGCCCACAACAACTTTGGGAGGAGGAAGGTCAATCAAGAAGCTATAGTAGCAACTCAGGAAAAAAATAGTAGTGGAATGCCCTGGAATGATAGGAGAGGGGTGAGCGGATTTAAACTGTTTTAAGATTATATCATCACTAAGGACCCATAATCGAATATACGTGGACTGAGAAAGGGGGAGGCTTCGAGGAAAACACCTTGGTTTCTGGCTGGACGCTGTTGTCACGTGCCAGGTGCATTCACAGGTGCATGTAACACAGGAGAAAGGGCAGGCTGGTGGGGGGGGGACCTTTATTATAACTAGAGAAGGAATCTAGGCATGAGAAGGTTTAATATCTTTTCCAAAATCAAAGAAGCCATTCTACTCCCTTCCAAACTGGGGTTCTTTTCACTAAGACAAGTTGCCAGAAAATTCAGAGCTTCTAATTTCTAGTACCTTTCCCTTTGCTCTGTTCCACACCGCTCTCTTCTAAAAGCAAGTTACCTTTATCAGGTGTCGTCACTGGAGTGTTTAGAAGAGTTTTGTGCAACAATGACACTCCCGTGAAATCCCCAGGAGGATTCCTGTTGGGTGAAATAGGGTTCCTTCCTATAGGGTTCTATTTCTGATCTACAATACTGCTGTGTGACAAAATTAGCTTCCCCTACTCTTCCTCCCTCTTGGTACCCGTAATGCCTAATTTATTTCAGCTCAACGTGCAGTATCTCTACCAATCTGGGCGATTCATGGAGCTTAAAGCGTAGCTGTATTCAAAGGTGTCCTGGGTGACCTGCATTTCACGGGCTGCTGCATCAGAGCTGAGCAAGGTTCCCTGGGTTTCTGTGATGCTCTCATCTGCCAGAGACTGATTGGAATGTGCAGTTGCTCACGGTGGGAGGGGAAACATGTTTCTCATTCAGCAAGAATGTGGTCCCATCTACAAAGTTTACAGCACGGTTACATTTGAAGTTCAGCCCTAGAACTCTGTGGCAGTAAAAATGGTCGTGATTTATAGAAAAATGTCACTCGGCTGTCTTCTCTATAAAAGCCTTTTACAACTCTCATTGAATATAAATCAGAATGTATGCTGCCAACAAAATGATGGTTTTGGCATAACATTTTCAAGACAAAAAGAAATGGACTAGAATTGTCTTGGCTTTTTACTGAAGACAGATATTACAGGAATGTATTGCTTGGTCCAAAATCAATATTCTTGTTTTTAAAAATAGGTACGAGTGAATTTATGTCTTGGTGAAATTCCAGACTAATTAAAGCTGTCATTATAAAGTTTACCCA
Source organism: Nasua narica (assembly GCA_028533885.1). Lineage (NCBI taxonomy): Eukaryota > Metazoa > Chordata > Mammalia > Carnivora > Procyonidae > Nasua > Nasua narica. The sequence continues at coordinate 151,257,290 of CM052798.1, read as the reverse complement.
TGGATACTGAGGGTGCCATGCTTTTGTAGTTTGAAATTTAGCTGAATGTGTTTTTCTTTTAGTTTTTGTCTTGTTAAGCCATATTCTTAGACACATAACTCAAGTTGGAAGCTGTATTTCATTCTACTGGGGAGAAAAGAGCTGGCCTCCAAAGGATTGATTTGCTAAATTCATTTTGGAGATACATAAGAAGCCTCACAGTACATTCTTCTCCAAGTCTCAAAAAGATGTTAAAAATGAATGATCAAACAATTAAGATCTGTGTTTGAAACTGCATTCCCCATTTCCTTGGGAACTTTTGCATCATGGGGCACTCAAAGGAGAGATTAGGGTAAAGAATTGAGGGACGGAGGGAGAGTGAGAATATGGAAAAACCATCCAATATTGTGGCAGTGGAAGATAAAATGTCTTCATGTGACTGCTTTGGTGGTGGAAAAAGAATGTTGAGAATGCATGTGGAAGAATGATACTATAGAAGACTATCAGGAGGTTTTGAGAGAGCAAGTCAGGCAAATGGCAGAAAGACTTGGCTTCCCTTCTCGGCAACCAACCTTACCCTCCCCCCACCATACCTACGCAGGCCAGACCCCACCTAGAATATTGCTTTGTGAGTGCTACAACTGGGGGATGGAAATCAATGAAAAGGGCCAATAAAATATGTTATGTTAGGAACTATCAAAGGACTCAGAATAGCTCATTCCCAATAAAGAAAGCCCTCAGAGAACATGGTACCTGTTGTGTTGTGTGGAATCCACCTGTTGTGTGAAGTCTCTGTGGTCTGATGTACTATCAACAGGAAGATCTTACATTCATTCATTCACTCCATGAACAGTTTGTTGAGTGTTCTGTGGGTGGAGATTTAGGCACTGGATTCCAGTGTAGTGAGATGTAATTTAAAATCAAGAAAACTATTCTTCCTCTTCATAATTAACATCATTTAATCTAGATAGGATTCTTAAAAGTCATTTGATATACGGTTCCACTGTTCTTTTCATTGGTCCTTGCTCACTCTGAGACTTTCTTAACACGGACATGTAATCTCTATGGTGGTTATAAGGACCAGAGACAATTCTATATTTTACTTTTTAAATTTAGCCATAAATCAACAGCTTCCTACAAAAATGAGGTATGAGCTTTTCAGTGATGGGCTGAGCTAACTTAAAATCTGTGAGTTTCCTACCCTGGGATCTTCTAAGCAGAATCTAGATGATTACTTGGAAGAGATAATTTAGAAGTTGCTCAAACATTTACGACAGGGAGGTGGGGCTTGTTTTGAGATGATATAAAAAGAAGCATAGTGTTGGGGAAAGAGGCCTAGTGACTCAGAGGTCTGGTATTAATGTTTACAAAGAAATTTAATATTAAAGCAGTATTAGAAGCAAATGCAGAGAAACTCATATTTCTCTCTCCTCCCACAGTTTAGTTCACCCTTCAACATTTTTGGATAATAGTGTTTTCTATTTTTTTCCTAGTCATTTTCTTAACAATACTATGGCTTTTTCCTCCCTAATATCCCGCTGATAAGGAAAAACTCTTCTCAAAATTTTTTCAAAATTTTCTCTAGAAAATTCAGTTACCTTGTGATCATTTAAACATACTACCATACTTATGGTATTAGACTAGAATCTCCAAGGAAGAGACAAAGTTCCTAGATGAGATCGTGCTAGGTTTCTATTTCCCTGCCTTTACTTTAAGTGAACAACTGTGGTAAAGAGAAGACAAAATCGAGCATAGAATTCATAATAGGTTATACTGATAAGACATATAAGATCTTTGTAAACATATTTCTGAGTTGCATTTAAGCCTTGTGACCTCCATGACATGGTTGGAACCATGAACCTAAAAGTAATATGGTATAAAATTTGCAAAATTCTCCTGGCTACATGATCTTTGACTCTTCTATGTTACTCTAGGATTAAGAAGTATTCTGACATAGGTCCTAGTACTTATAAAATTAATAAGTGGGACGTGTTATCCATTGAGTCATGTTAAACTTTTCAAATGGGTAAAAAATAATGTCTATAAAGAAACAGGGTTAAAAAATCAGAAAAAAAAATCAGGTTGAATAATAAGACAATGGCAATCTCAGTATGTTTGGAGCTTGATATAATGATCCGAAAAGTTCAAGTCATTATAGTTTGCTTTATTAAAGGATTTATTTGCAGAAGAGAGGTGTAAGGATATCATTGAATTTTGCTCCAGTAAGAACACCTCTGGGGCATAGTTCCCTTTTTGCACACTACACCTTTATGAGCAACACTGGCAAACGAAATGTACCCAGAATTGGTTCCTGTATGTATAACAAATCATCTGCAAATGATTGAAAGAATTCAATACAACTTAATCAAATATGACTTAAATAGTGACATGAGAGTTGTCATCAAATAAGTAAGGACAGAAGAAAGAACACCTATACCTGAACTAATCGAGGACCAGCAGTATATTTAGGATCAATATAAGGAAATACTTTCTGATGGTTCATGTTATCCAAAGATAGAATTTCCTTAAGGAAACATCCTTATCCTTGGATGTGTCCACGAAGATGAATAACAATCCCACTGGGGCTATTGGAGAAAGGATTCTTGTTATCATTGGAAGATCAAATTAGGTATTACTGTTTCCTTAAATCTATTATTATTTTTATAATCAGAGTTCTCTAAGCTTGGTGGCCAGAATACAGTGTTTAGAGCCTATAGGAGAAGAAACACTATGCCAGTCTACTGCCAGGCATTCTGGAGGAAGGAATGATTTGAATGACCTTTTGCTAAGGGGCAAATCTTATCTTATGCAATGATAGTACTAGTGATAGTGGACAGTATCAAATTTCCTGGACCATGGATCCTCAGCTTTTTATCTAAGGAGATTCTCCTAATTTCCTTATGGTTATTTTGGTGTGAAGGATATAGGAGAGCTGATGGGGACATCAACAGAAGTAGCAGGTGTGTGGGAAAGGAATTTTGCTACTATTTTCAATCCTGGCCATATTTCAGAGCTATTGAAAGGACATGATGTCAGTAACTTTCTCAACATGTCCTCTACTAACATGACTCTTGTGGGCAGAGGGAACTGATATCACGACAATAGGACCTAGCCGGTCAGGTATAATTCAGGTGTGTGATTTCCTTGACATTTATATAAACTAACTCATTCCCTCTTCCACAACCAGGGGATGCACAATGACCTCTTATAGTCACATGGACATTTCTTCTTCTAATTCCCTGTGCCTTCTGAACCCAATGTCTTCCTCTTCTCTCACCACCCTCTTCTGATGCAGACATAGAAGTGTGTCCCTTTTGCTTTTTAGACACCTATACAAGAGCTGTGAGTGGAGTTGATTTTATTGGAAGTTTGGGAAGATAAAAGATGCTTTTGTAATGACACATTGCAAATAACATGACGCTCAATTTAGGTAACCTCCTGTTATGAAAAATCTTCTGAGCAATTGGCCACCGGAGATTTCTCATAGACAGCATTGCTTTATAGGCAATAGACCACTGCCATGTCATCCAGCCCCCCTCTCTCTTTTGTTCTTTTCCATTTCCATTGTTTATTCCGAATCCAGATTCCCGTTTTCCTTTCAAATAGAGCAGTCATGCTTCTTGTCACTCAAATCATCGTGTTCTCACCTTCCCCTGCTTAAGTGACTAGATATTGTACCTTTCTGACAAAACTCTTTCTTCAGGAGAATTCAAGGTGCCAATTGTAAAAATATTTTTTTTCTACCAATTTCTCCTTTTGGTTGTCTGAATGGGGACCTCTGACCGCTCTATCCTTGAACCTGGACTATTGGTCCTTGAAGGTAGAGGGTTAGGTGGAAGGAATGTGAGATATGAAGTAAAAAGGCTGATGTTTTGAATACCTCCTTTGCCACTTAATGGCTATATGACCTTGGAGAGTTGACACTGACTCTATGAGCCCCTTTTGTCCTTATAAAATGCAGATAACTTAAACCTTAGAGAATAATTATGAGAATTATTTGAGCATGTGTAGACAGATCATCCAATTAAGTACTTAGCATATGCTAACCTCTAGATAAATGTTTATTTCTATCATCTCAGAGTCCATTTCAGTTCTTTTCCAGCCTTTTCTCGGTATCTTAGAACCATGTCTTGATCTATAGCTTGGAATATTGGGAAATATTTGTGCTATTGAACAAGCCAACACAGGTAAAAAAAATAAGCGTGGTTTATAGAGAGATTCTAGCCTTCCTTTATATATTCTCAAACCAAACTCCTACATTATTAAACGTCCCAACAATGAAGTTGAGGAACTAGATTCTAACAAAGCTGAAAAGAAAATTAACTGTTGACAGACAATTTACTTGGGAGCTTGGAATTCCAAACTTTTCTTGGAATTTACCCTGGAAGTTTTAAATGTTGGAATTGTGTGGAAATATGCCATACATTGTTATTGATATGTTTCCCTCATTTGTGGTAGCTGATGCAGTTGGAAGGGGGAATGGGAGGGCAGAGCATTGCTCAGAGAATGATGTCAAGCTGGGTGAAAGGTTGGAGTCCGAGTCTGGCCTTAGGCAGCTCTTTAGAAACTCTAATGACAATCTGATAATGGAAAAGAGTGCTGTTTCCAGCAAAATCTAAAAAATTATGTCTGTCTCCCCTTGGGCAATTTTTATCTCTAGCAGATATTTTCCACTTCCTATTTGTTAAGTGGCTGGACCTCAACATCAGATCAATTTGGATTTTCACGCAAATAAAATACACTAACTTAATGGGATGTGAAAGACCCAACTTCAAAGTAAATCTCTGTTGAAAGGCACTTGAATTACGTTTGAAAGGGAAGTGAAACAAAGTTGAATTTTATGGTATTGGCTTACAGGCACTGTCTGACACCATTTATAGATTGACCCAGATAACGGAGAGACTAGAATCAATCAATCCCCCATATACATTTCAACTGTTTGATAACAGATTGATTCCATCTTAATATATGTGTTTTCTTTTTTCTTTCCTTATTTTTATTTTTTCCAATAAGAATGTTTTTCCTCGAAATCCTAACATGAGTTAGCTTTTAAATGTACAACTATGAGTTTAAAATAGATTGTGTTGGAATAGATACAATATAAAATGTCCTACTCGTTACTATCCTGTTTCATTTAATTTGTAGCATTCCTTGCAGTTTTCAAATCTGTCTTCCAAAATCTCATTTGCCTCAATTGTCAATCCAATATCGATCAGGTATTATCCCTAAACTGCATTTAAAGATACCATAACTCAGAAAAATGAAAAGATTTACCTAATCCGTGTATCAAAAAACAACATAGCTACGTTCTTGTGGACCTAATTTCCTGCCAAACCTGGTTTTACGGGTAGTAAGTAAACACATACGGTTTTGGTACTAGAATGTGGATTTTAATCTCTAGTGAGCTGTATTCTCTCACTTAGACCCCAAGCCTTACCATCACCTCCACGCTGCTGTCAAAAGTAGGGCTATTGGGCACCCTTTCCACTTCCTCCATAAAACCCTCTTTCCCTCCCAGGGCCTTCATGTTTTCATGTTGACTGTTGATCATAAAATCATGGGGATTTTACCTCATTTTGTTTAGACTAGATTTTGCAAGTAGGCTTATTTATGAAGGGTGCCTTGTGCTTTCTCCACACTAATAGAGACTTACAGAAAATTAATGCCTACAGGGTTCCAATTCTTAGAACTATACAATACCACCCAAAAAGGAGTATTATAGAATAGGACTCACTGTCAGGGACTACCATGCTTACCGAATTCGTAAGTAAGCAGCCAGATTATTCTCTCTTCTTTCCTTCACCCTCTTGGGGACATGGGCAGGAGAGGCCTGGTGTGACTTTTGAAGGAGATGTTGGAGGGTAGGGGGAGAATTTCTCTGTCACTAAAGATAGCTACCCTGGAATTGTGTTTAAGGGCAGCAGCTATTAGAACGCTTAGTATCCAGATGTCAAAGAGGTGCTGTGTTTTTTGGGAGGTTTTGAATATGCAGAAATTACAAAATATTTAGGGTATGAACTGTCTTTTCCTATATAACAAACAACTGTAAAGCGAGTAATTTTCATACGCATGAGTCTGCAGGTTAACTATGGATTGCTGATTAGAGAAATGCTGAGGAAACTCAGAGAAGAAAGGCACGAAGGTATCTGCTTCCTGGGCCCAAAGAATATGGAGTTCCTAGCAGAGCACATAGCTCATCTGGAGAGAGATAAATGTCTTCTCAAAACAGACCTACTGTGTGCTTGGACCTACTGTGTGCTGTCTCTCTTTGGATAGAATATTGATTCCAAGAATCAGTGAAGTTGGATTGTACACAGAGCAATACCTCAAAAAAGTTTCTAGATAAAGATTTTATGAAGATGGACATAAATATTTGTTGAGAATGCCTGACCTAACACCTGAAAAAGACAGGAGTAAACTGTTTAGACTGTGTATGTAAGAAACTACCAAGGACACCTACTGAGAAATAAATTCCAGTCACACATTCCAGTCACACTGAGAATAAATTCCAGTCACGCATTCCTCTTCACTTAGCAGCTAAGGCCCACAGGGACACGTAGGTGGCCATCTCCCAAGATAGCCAGTTCCATTGATATCTAGTTCTGAAGTTAAATCTCCCAAAGGAATATTTTCTCTTCCGGTCTGCATTCTTCGACTTTCATGTCCTGAGGCTTTTCCAGTAGCTCCCACACCACTGAGTGGGAAGAGCTCTACAAAGTTGAACAGCATTACTTCACTCAGAGTCCTGTGAGAAGCATCTCTGTTAGTCTGCGGTCTTCAAGCATGTAACACACACAACATGGAACCATGTAATCTCCATGCGTGAAGGAACTCTAAAGAGACCTGTAGTCCAGAGAGGCTCGTTGGGTCACAAATACCCTCCGTACCATCTCTGGCCCTTCAAAATATCTCATTCTGTCAGAGAAGTGCACAGGTATGGGAACCCAACTGTATCTGGTTGCAAATTTCATGTTGCTTCTTCCAGTTGCTAAGGACTTTTTTTGGTCTTCCTCATTTTGAGCAGGATGTCATCTCTTTACAAACTCCTAATTAAACCTTGCTGGATTAAAATCAGCTGTGAAAACAAGGTTTTCATGGCTATCTGCACACCAACCTGGGGATTCCGTTTGCTCACCGACTCTACGCTTCTAATGTACCTGTCTATTCTTTTAGTTCTCTCCTGAACTAAACTGAAAACACCAAGAGGCCTCCAGGGTAGAATATGAAGCCCTAAACAATTAACAGATGCTGAGGGTTATAGGAACACCGAGAATTACTATAATTGGTGTTTGGGGAGTCATAGCCAGGGCTTGGAGCCCAGAGACAGATGATTCTGATTTCCCACCTCCCTTTGATGTCCTTGTTGACAGATGATATGATACTAGCTCCCCTGAGCCTAGTTTGCCTGAATTTACTGGATTTGCAGGTGTTTGGCTTCATCCCATTAATGGAAAATGATACAAATCGTCTCTCAAGGCTTACTCACTACAGAAGGATCTCATGTATCATAGAAAAGCAGACCGTTAGAGTAAGAAGTGACTCTAAAAATCTAGTCTTCCCCCTGATTTTATCTATTTTTTAAATTAAATTTTTTTTCTTTCTTCTAGAGCTCCAGTAGACAAAAAAAATCAGATTAATCCTCTTTTCTAGTAATTAATGTTATCATTAGTGGCAATGCCCTCCTCTTATTTTACCGCCTTTCAGTTTTTTCTCCTTAATCACTCATCTCTCTGCTCTTCTCTTGCTGTCATGGGCATGGGCATGGGCTGACGTCCTTAAAGCTGTATGGTTCTTTGGAAAACAGATGTTATTATTTTGTGTATGTAGGTGTTTTGAATTTGCATGAAGACAAAGTAAATTATGTCTTATGATTCCTAGGTTTCTTTTTGTCCATCATCACTTGTTTCATATGTTTGCATTTAGCGTTGCTTCTGATAGCTGCTTAGTAAAGCACTGAACACACCGCTTTCTACTTACCTGTCCACCCATAGATGCATACCTAGGTTGTCATCAATCCCCCACCTCCATACACAGTGATGAACTGATCGTGCTTAGATAAGCCTGTTTAAGGATCTGTGGACAGTTCTCTCTGGGATATATACAAAAGAGAGGCTTACCAGGATTTATTAATATTTAATTTCATTGAATGCTTCAAATTGCTCTCCAGATGACTGCATTAGCTTCCAATTCCAGCTGCAGGTGTGTTTCAAACGTGGCATTACCCTTGTTTGGGGTAGGTCTTAGCCTATCTGTAGGGATACTAGGGGCACTCACCTGAGCCCCCACTACCATGGCAAGTCCCTGCGGACACTTCCCTAACAGAGCCAATGCTGTGGCTGGATCTGCTCTTGTGGTGCTTATTATGATTATGGGACTTACCTCAGCAACACACCCAGGGTCACATAGCCAGGTCACAGAGGGAGAGAGAGAGTGTGCACAGACCTAGGACTCCGTTTATTGGTCGAGGGTGGGCTGCCTAGGATTTCACGGGATCACACTTTACTGGTGAATTTAGAACAAAGAGTGAGAATTAAAGCATGGGAAGGGAAACAGGGTCACTCAAGTGGTCAGTTATCTAAGCCACGTAGGGCTTTCTAAAAGGGGAACTTAATAGGTGGAGCGGCCTGGCTCTATCCAAATATGTTCATTTGAGACAGATATCTTTGAAAGGGATGCCTCAGTGATCAAAGGCTTAATATCTGGTACTTCTATTACATTCAAAAAAGCTAATTGTCAGACATTTACACTACACCTCTCTTTTTAATTTTTGCCAAATTAGTGGGTATAAAGTAGTCAAATGTTACTTTAGTTACATTTCTCTTATTTCAAGCATCTCATCTTACACTTGTTAGCTTTTTGGATTCATTGTGAATTGCCTGTTGATAAACTTTGTTCATTTTTCAATTCAGCTCACTAGTTTTTAATGTATTTTTGTAAGAATTCTTTTAGTATCATAGATATTACCTATGTTAGTTTTGCACGTTGTAAGTGTTTATCCCAATTAGGCTGCATGAGCCTGAGAAATCACTTCCCCATATTACATGGATCTATTTTTTGACCTGCTATTATGTTTTGTCAGTTAATTTACTTGTTCTTATATACTAGGCCCAAACTATTTCTAAGATTTTATTGTAAATCATCTGTAACCAGATAAACTTCTTTCTTTCTCATTTTATGCTGAGTGAAATAAGTCAAGCAGAAAAAGTCAATTATCATATGGTTTCACTTATTTGTGGAACATAAGGAATAACATGGAGGACATTAGGAGAAGGAAAGGAAAAGCAAAGGGGGAGAAATCTGAAGGTGAGACGAACCATGAGAGGCTGTGGACTCCTGCCTCTCAGAAACAAACTGAGGGTTTTAGAGGAGAGAGGCATGGGGGCATGGGTGAGCCTGGTGGTGGGTATTAAGGAAGGCACACACTGCATGGAGCTCTGGGTGTTATATATAAATGATGAGTCTTGGAACACTATATCAAAAACTAATGATGTACGGTGACTAACGTAACAGAATCAAATAAATAAGTAAGTAAATAAATAAATAAATAAAACTGACAACTATTCCTGTAACTTTATATTTTCATCTTTCAATGCCATCCTGATCAAAATTCCACCAGTTTTTTTCAAAGAGCTGGAACAAACAATCCTAAAATTTGTATGGAACCTGAAAAGACCCCGAATTGCTAAGGAAATGTTGAAAAAGAAAAACAAAGCTGGGGGCACCA
>CM052798.1:151231924-151247087 GCA_028533885.1 Nasua narica | reverse complement strand
TCCTCCACTGTTGGTGGGAATGCAAGTTGGTGCAGCCACTTTGGAAAACAGTGTGGGGATTCCTCAGGAAATTAAAAATAGAGCTACCCTATGACCCTGCAATTGCACTACTTGGTGTTTACCCCAAAGAAGCAGATGCAGCACAAAGAAGGGCCACATGTACCCCAATGTTCATAGCCGCAATGGCCACAATAGCCAAACTGTGGAAAGAACCAAAATGCCCTTCAACAGATGAGTGGATAAGGAAGATGTGGTACATCTATACCATGGAATATTATGCCTCCATCAGAAAGGATGAATATCCAACTTTTGTATCAACATGGACAGGACTGGAAGAGATTATGTGGAGTGAAATAAGTCAAGCGGAGAGAGTCAATTATCTTATGGTCTCACTTACGTGTGGAGTATAAAGAAAATCATGGAGGGCATTGTGAGAAGAAAGGGAAGGATGAATGGGTGGAAATCAGAGAGGGTGATGAACCAGGAGAGACTGTGGACTCTGAGCAACAAACTGAGGGTTTTGGAGGGGAGAGGGTGGGGGAGTGGGCGAGCCCGGTGGTGGGTATTGAGAAGGGCACGTATTGCATGGAGCACTGGGTGTGGTGCATGAACAATCAATCTTGTAACACTGAAAAATTAAAATAAACATATTTGGGAAAAAATAAAATAAAAATAAAATAAAGTAAGTTTGTTTGAAATTTTTATTGGAATAGCATTAGATTTATAAAATAATTTGGGAAAAAAGACCATGTTTGTAATGCCAATTAGTCTCATTCATGAACATGGTATATTGCTATCTTTTGTAAATGTTCTTTTACATATTGTAATGGAGTTTAAATATTTCTCCATGAAAGCTTGATCAATATTTATAAAGCTGTTGAGAGGATTTGTTGCTATTTATAGAGTATTTAAATTTCTATTATATTTTCTAATGGATCACTAGTGATAAAAGAAATGATTTTTTGGTTTAAATTTACTGATTTCTAAAAATAAATAAATAAATAAAAATAAATATTAATAAAAATAAATTTATTGATTTCTTTGGATTCAATTGATATCATTAGACATTAAATCCTAAACTTAAACTTCAGCTCAATTTATTCCAATCCTCTTTCTATTTTTAGTAAAGTTTAAAATTGTTTTCCATAAAAACTGTGGACATTTTTGTTCAATTAGTGCCTAGACAGTGTACAGATCTCTTTGTTTGCTCTTATAAATCATATGTTGATTTTTTACAATATTTTCTTGTCGATGTTCTTGTCATGGAGGAACACTACTGGTTTCATAAATTGACCTCAAATCCAGCAACTGTGCTAATCTCTAATTTTTCCAACATATTTTCTGTTGATTTTTTTCAGGTTTTCTATGTGGATTATGTCATCTGCAAATAATGGCAGATTTTCTCATTCTTTTATATCTTTATTACTTTTTTTTTTTCTTTTTCGTTATTAGACTACTCTTCAGCTCAACAGCCCACGGTGGCTGCCCAACTTACTCAGATCAAAGCCAACTTCCTTGCAATGCCCCGGAGGCCTCGCTGTGGTTGCCTTACACTCCTGAACCAGCAAGCTACCGTCCACATGGGTCCCTTTGCATCAGGCACACTGAGTGACTCACTGTGTCTGAAATTTTCTGGGGACAGTCTGCCCCCCAGCCTTTTCAGGATCAACTGTATTTACATGAACTGAGAGTGGGGGCTTCCTGAAATTTTACAGCTGAGGTACCTCACTTACCTCACCCTAGTCCAAGCTCTGCTTTTCACTTAATTTGTGTTCGACTGTAAAGCTCTTGTCCCAAATACCTGCATGGCTTATCCTCTCACGTTTTTCTAGTCTTTGCTTCAATAGCCCCTTGTCAGGACATTTAAAATGAAGACCTGCAAGCACTCTCTATCCTTCTTTCTTGCTTTCTTGTTCTCTACAGCTTTTATAACTACTTAACACACTCCATGACATGTATTCATTTATTATGTTTTTACTTCTCTCTCTCCCCACTAGAATATAATGTCTATGGGACAGACATTTTTGTCTCTTTAGCTTACTAGAATATCATCAATGCATGTAACTGTGTCTGGCATATAGAAAGACTCTTATAACCATTTGTTGATAAGTAAAGAAATGAAGGAATACATGGAAATATTGATGTTTTCATCTTGTTCTAGATGAAAAAAAGAGACTTAATCTAACATTTATCCAGTAATAGGAGGATTACAGGAGGTGTTTGACATTTAGCCTTTTTCAAATTAAAGAAGTAGATCCGATATATCCACTGTTATTTCTTAGAGTAAATAATAGAAAATAAATTTTCTATTTATTTATAGTAAACACTATAGCATAGAAAAAAGGATATTAATATCTAAGGAAAAAATATCAAAGTATCAGAATGAAATGCAAGAGAAGTGAAAACAGTGGTTATCTCTGGATAATGGCATTATCATCTTTGTTGTACTTACAATTTTTCTAAATTAAAAATAATCTACTCAAAAAGAAAATGGCAAAAAATAACCTCATTGCTAGGCAATTAAACTATTTGCAAACTCCAAGGACATTATGTTCCATTTTATTTTATTTATTTCCATTTACCAATCCTTTATTGAGCAAAACATTGTGCCAGGTACTAGGAAAGATACAAAGATGAATAAAACACAAGCCATGTCCTTAAAAGAGTTTATAAACCGATGTGCACCAATAATACAAGGGAGCAAAGTGCTGAGTGTGCAGCAGCTATGGAACTCCTGACCCGCTGGGTTCCAAATTGGAATGCTGGTGTTACATTCGAGCCTTTGCAATTTCCATCCCAGGAGTATGCTTGACGTTATTCTTCCCTGGACCAAACCAGAGCTTTGGTATTGTACTGTCTAGGAAGATGAGAAAAACCTCAAACACCGGAGGAGGCGTGGAAAATTTTTTGAAATGGGAGAAGGAGAAGAGAATAAGGTGGATTGATGAGAAGGTGACCTGACCAGATTGGCTGACTGATGGTGGAGGATGGCAGCAGAGGAGAGCATGAGTCAGTGATGGTTCCCATACGCGACTCAGAGCATTCTGTCTGTGGAGAGGACAGCGAGGAAGAAGGTGAGGTTGGAGGGCCAAGGAAACTTTCAGGACTGGGCAAATTCAGCAGCTTTCAAATCACAGAATCCTTGAACATTTCCATTAGAAGAGACTATAAGAGGTCATTTGAGGGCACCTGCGTGGCTCAGTTGGTTATGTGTCTGCCTTTGGTTCAAGTCATGATCTCAGTGTTCTGGGATTGAGCCTCACATTGAGGTTCACATCCGGCTCCCTGCTCAGCGGGGAGTCTGATTCTCTCTCTCTCCCTCTGTCCACACCTTCATGCTCTCTTTCTTTCTCTCTCAAATAAACAAATAAAATCTTAAGAAAAAAAAAGAGGTCATTTGGTCATTCTCTTGCTTGTGAACACAACCACAAACTGTCCTCAAGATGGGAATAATCACAACCAAACTTACAGAATGTTCACTATATGCTAGGCACTGATCTACTTGAACATGTTTATTCTATTTTTTCTTTTCTTTTTTTTTAAGATTTTATTTATTTACTTGACAGAGAGAGAAAGAGATCACAAGTAGGCAGAGAGGCATGCAGAGAGAGAGAGAGAAGCAGGCTCCCTGCTGAGCAGAGAGCCAGATGCGGGGCTCGATCCCAGGACCCTGAGATCATGACCTGCACCAAAGGCAGAGGCTTTAACCCACTGAGCCACCCAGAGGCCCCTGAAAATGTTTATTCTTTATGTTATTATTTATGAAATAGGTACATTATTATCTCTATTTTAGGAAAAAGGAGAATGAGACGCCAAGAAGCTAAGCAACTGGTTGAATGCCGCAAGCTAGTAAGGAGAAATAAGATTGAACCCAAACAATCTGGGTTGTGAGTCCATGCTTTTTAACTACTATGCTCTCCTGACTCTCTTTAAGATGTTCAATTTATTTAACTTCTACAAAGAAAATCTATAACTCTCTCACCAAAGGACAAATTATTTTTTTTGCCTGGGTCAAATCCCTTTCTTTCCCTCATTGATACTCATATCATACTTGAAGATTGTTATAAAGTCAGCCATCAGCAATTATTATTGCTTTAACTTGGAAGTTTAACTATGGACAAGGGTGGTATAAATGCCTGGTTGACAAGGGATAGACCATGGTCTTTCGTTAACTTGGCCTCATAGCCACCTCCTTCTAAGGTCTCCTCCGCATCACAGAAGAAAAGGTAGGAACTATATGTCCTAAATTCTCTGCCTCAACTGGTTCCTGGATCATTTTCCAATGAAAGCCATCTTTTTGAGATTTGGGAACAAGAAGAGAAATAGAGGGTATTATTCTTATGAGGGAGAAGCAGCCAGATACATAACAGAAATGGGGTTCTCAGGGATCCAATATAATCATCTTGTCACCAAGTGGCTGGGCAGTCTCCTCAAGGATTAGGGCCATATTGGGGATACACTTTTGGGCTCTATTGATGAGGGTTAGATATTCAGAGGCATTGGTAAGGGTGAGCCCATGATTAGTCTTCATCTGTGCTGCTGTAGCCGCTCTGTTCATGGAGCCATCATGCCAGGTTAAGGGTAGCTGATGGCAAATACTGCCTAATGTCACTTGGCTCAACCAATTTTTTCTTCCTGTTTAGTCAGTTTTTTCTTCCTGTTTTCTTCCTTTTCAATTATGGGTGCTTTCTGGAAGTTATTAACATGTGATGAGAATATGTTTCAAAAATAAAAAGCTCACTCTCATATATACTCTTTTACCCTCTACACTGAAATTTTTGTCTCTAAGTCTTTTTTCAGGGATTTGTCTCCAACCTCCTAACTTCTTTTCCTTCCGACTCCTAACCAACTTGCCTCATATGCCACTGATGTAGATTCCATATGTAGTCTCACCTTAGGCCACTTAGCTTTCCATTAAAAGTGGATATGCCAGTTTTACTGTTTAAGATTCTGCCCAGCTGAAAGATTTTTCCTCTTCACTATCTTTCAAGGTTATTTCTGAGTATGACTATAGTGCTGTTATCATTTAATTTGGCTTGCACCATATGCTGAACTATTCATAAACTAAGTTCAGGCTGTTTCTTCTTGCTTCTGATGGTTTTGTAGATACCCTCCCCCATAGGGTCATTAGTGTGGGCTGATGGAGAGCATTGCAGCCAGCATGATAACATGGAGGTGCACTTATTTGCACCCTCTGGTCTTGCTAGAGCTTAATACTGGATGTACCTACCATTTTTATCTTAGTGTGAATTGCTGCTGGGACTATTTGATTTTATGACTATTTGATTTTATGATTTTATGACTATTTGACTTTATGACTTTATATGATTTTATAGAACTCAGCTCTTGATGGGAAATTCTCATGTGGTTTTTGGTGTCCCATGGTCAAGTATTCCGTCTCTACCAGGGCCCATTAACTCTCTAGGAACTGTCTTTAAAGGGCAAATAACTCTCCCCTGCATAAGGTATGGCCTTGCTGTTGAACTTCAGGACACTGCTTTGTAGTACACCCAATGGTCCCTGCTATGAACTCCACTCCGCATCTTCTTCAGCTACAGACACCTCCGATAGTACAGGGTCTGCTAGAATGTATGACCCAAGTGGTAGGAAAACTGGACCACAGCCTGGATCTGCTGCATAATCCTTTCACACTCACTTAAAGCTGGCTTCTTTTCATGTCAACCAATGTGTAGGTGAGAGAATTATTTGTGGAACCCAAAGAGGTTCCTTCATGTTGTAAGAGATGTACATTGCAACAATTGTCTCTTACTTCACAGAAGATGTTGGCAAAGCTCTGACAATTTGTGTCCTTATTGAAGTTGGGTGGTAAGGGATTCAGTTTTCAAATCCAATTCTCAACCCATTCAATCTCTTAACTCTGGTAGTTCTGGTCCTTCAGAAAGTGGACACTGAGATGAAGTTAGCAGTGCAAATTCCCTCTAAGAATGTCTGAAAGATGAAGGGGGAAGAAACAAGTTTAGGTAGGGGAAGTCTTCAGTCCGTCATCCAAATCTGACATCTGTGAAACGAAAGGGGACAGAAGCAGAATCGACTAGCGAGAGCTTCAGAAAAAGCAAAAGGAAATTCTGGAGCAAAAATTTCCTATTGAAGCAATCTCATGTTGAGGAGAAATAGATCCTAGTAGCTTTTTAATGCTCTATCATTAGCTGAGGGCTACATAGGAAGCCAAAGACTTACCTTAAATGTGAAGATAGATCCAAAAATGCTCTAAAGTTGAAAGCTATCATCCAACTGCAATCTTCGCAGCTGAAAGACAAGTTTGTTTCTTGAAGAGAGTTCTCAGTGGAATAATGGCCTCGAGTCAACAAGAATGTAAGGATCTAGCACAAACATACAGGGGCTGGCTTTGCATAGGACACTTTATCTCTAGTAACACAAAGGAAGGCAGTGATTACAGGTACAGATGCTAAAGGGCATGTAGTTATGGTAATGAGAGTTGGTACACATTCTCTTCAATTTTCTTAGTGATGCCAAAAGCAACGTTATCTCTTCAATTTTCTTACTGAAATAAAAAGCAAAGTTATCTGCTGAGTATGAAGATGGAAGAGGAGACATCAGAGGTTTGAGAAAAGAGTAAATAGATGTGGTACCAAAGGGAGAAGGATATTCCAAAGAAAGGAATCCATATATGTGCAAGGGTTGTTTGAGCAAGTGGCTTTGAATGGTTTAGAGTATAACAGGAAGAGGTTAGAATAGGCTGGAAAGTTAGGTTGAAATCAGGTTACGGCATGCTCATGATTCAGAATTTTTTCATATTTGTGAAAAAAAATCAATGGTTTTAACTAGGGAAATTTATTAATTAGAATAGCGCTTATATTGGGAACATAGATTTTTTGGCAGCACAGAGAGGACTCAACAGAGAGAAGTAGAGGTTTCCCTTACTATGTGAATGCTCACTATCCAAATAGTCCCTTAACTTCTTATAAAATATTTACCCAAGCTTACTTTAGTTGAAATCCGTGCTAATGAATCTACATACATGTGCTAGCAAAAATCGTTTGGGTTGGAATATGACTGAAGGATTCAGAGAACATTGCTCCCATATCTTCACTGTTCTATTGGGATGATGCCTCATGCTCCTGTTTTTAAACCATTTTGTGTATCTATGGCATTCCCACCATTATTAAGTAAAAATGCTTTTAAAGAGAATTAGAAATCTAAAGAAAACAATTGTCTAGAAAAGCTCATATACTTAAAAGAAATGCTAGACGTGATAAAATGTTGAGCAAAGTGAATGCACTAAATGTATAACACTCGTCCATGATGCACATGTATCTATCTATTGTGCACATGATAAGAAAGTAAATATTGTGAAAGTACTGTTGATGCTGGAGAGCTTCACTGTGTTACTTGAGTCCAGGATAATATTTTTTAATAACTAGATAAATGCCTTATGTAACTGATCGAGAGCCACACTCAGCATGGGATATCCTTTAGCACCATGTTGAAATAGCAGAAGGCTCTAGACATCCCTAAGGATCTGAAGAAGGTGGTAGAGAAAGGGAGTGATTAGGTGGGGGAACTGAGTTTCAAAGCAAATGAAGAATGATTTGAGAAATCTGAGAAGCCGAAAGATTTTATAATTTGAGGATCATTGGCAGACCCACCCCTAACACCTACAGAGCCTGCGGTAGAGTAAAAAGGAGGGTCCAGCCCACCGCCTGGACCAGTTGCAACCCACACTGTGAGGGATCTTGCACACACGGATGTGGATGCTCCAGCCCATACTTCAAAGCTCCATCCACGGGCTCTTTTCCAACTCTACGCTTAACAAAGAACCATGGCATTGCTACCCCTCGTGAGGCATCCAACTTGTGCAGAAGTTGGGCTAGAAGTGGGCTTGTGTCCATTTGGGCGGGGAATTTGTCAGTCTTTCCCTAATTTTGGTCTAAAAGAGGGACAGAGACACTGGGTGCTCATAGTCTTCTGATTTCAAGGACTGCTTGCTCCGTGGGGCGGGGTCTGGCTGGAGGAGGGCCAGATTTAAGCTTAGTGTAGGTTTGCTGAAACCTAAAGGCAATACCGATTATGGTCAAGGCAGTTTCTACTTAAAGGGAAGATGAACCAATCCTTTCCAGGGGGAAGGGAACCATGGATGAAAGTAAAGGGAACCATTGATGAAAAAGAAGCAGAACCATGAATAGTGATGACAAAGCTTTAAAAGAAAATTTAGATGATGCAGGCAAAATTATTGTCATTGCTCGTGAATGTGATCATGACCTAAATAGCAGCATCATATTTTAAAAGGGGATGACATACACCATCTCATACTATCAGGATCTATATAATTGCAACTGAAGGACTTCAAATAAATTATTATTGTTTATTATTATTTTAATTAACATATAATGTATTATTTGCTTCAGGGGTACAGGTCTGTGAGTCATCAGTCGTACACAACGCATAGCACTCACCATGGCACGTACCCTCCCCAATGTCCATCACCCAGGCACCCTATCCCTCCTCGCCCACCCCCAGAAATCCTCAGTTTGTTTCCTGAGATTAAGAGTATCTTATGGTTTGTCTACCTCCCCAGTCCCATCTTGTTTCATTTTTTCCCCTAACCTCCATGACCCCCCTGCCCTGCCTCTCAAATTCCTCATATCAGAGAGATCGTATGATAATTGTCTTCCTCTGATTGACTTATTTCGCTTAGCGTAATATCCTCTACTTCCAACCACGTCATTGCAAATGGCAAGATTTTGGTTTTTTGATGGCTGCATAGTATTCCATTGTATATATAGACCACATCTTCTTTATCCATTCATCTGTTGATGGACATTTATATTCTTTCTGCAGTTTGGCTGTTGTGGAAATTGCTGCTCTAAACGGTGGGGTGCACGTGCCCCTTCAGATCACTACATTTGTATGAAGGACTTCAAAGAAATTATTAATGAGACTTCCATCCCAATACTTTGTCTATGGTTTCTGATGGTGGTATGTTTTTGAAGTACTCCAATACTTGAAGTATTGGCACTATTGAGTGCCAATAAATGAGATCTTTATACCTCAGGCATTTACTTTTTCACTTTTTTTTTTTTTACCACCTCACTCTAGCTCATCTTCACTCATCACCAAATGGCTCCTGTGATTATCAAGTCCTTCTCCCTCTTCTCACTCAAGCAACTCTCTAAGTAGTACTGAACAGTTTGTCTTTTCGGTTAAGTATTATTTGCTTTTGTTGTGTACCCTGAACATCTTACTGTATTTTACAGTTTATTTACATTATAGCTCATATTCATCGAGGTATGAAAGAAAAAAACATAATTTGTTTTTTAACAAACATATGCACTGTTTGCATTAAATGTTAGTTAATTAGGTAACTGGAGTTTTGTACACTTTGTATCATGCGGGAATCCTTGAAGTATTACTGTACAGAAATCTACAACAGTGTCTCAGTGTCAGCTGGGAAGAATTGTCCACTTACCTTGAAAATTTCCAACCCCACACAATTATAGAAAATATAATACAATGAAATTACAAGCATAGCAGGTAGGGTTAAATTGATTGAATTCAGGGAGCTCTGCTGGATGGTGGCAGTTCCTACTGTCATTCCTCTGCTACAGAGAAGACCCACCCTCTAGAGTTTCCGGGATGTCAGAGCCCCCTCAGGAACATATTTCTCACAGCTTCGGTGATGGGAGTGTACTCTGAACCCACTGGAGGAAGAGAGTTGGAAGTTGGGTGAGCAGATTTACTTAAAAAAATCCACTCCAGCATTCCAAAGCCATTCTAAGTCTTTGGGTGCCTTATTCTACAACATACAAGAACATTCTGGCATTTAAATGTTACTTAGTGTAATGTTACCTTTGGGTCCAGGTTTGAGTGGACAAACCAAACGAAATGATAAAGCCAGTTCATGACCTTTGAGATAGGCAATGAATCCAGACTCTACTTAGCACACTCCTATCAACCAATGATAGCAACATCCTTCTTTCACCCTCGTTCAATATTATGAGGATCCATTCCCATACACATTCCTTGTCTGGAAATTTCCAGCAAGGACACAAATGTGGAGCAGTAGTAACTTCATATTGTTATGATGGCAAGTTTTTTGTGTCAGTTTGGCTAGGTTGTAGCCCTGAGTTATTCACTCAAACACAAATCTAGGAGTTGCTGTGAAGACATTTTGTAGGTGTGATTAATATTCATAATCAGTTGACTTTAAGTAAAGATTATCCTAGATGATCTGGCTGGGCCTGGTTCAAGCAATTAATAGTCCTTAAGAGTAGAGCTGAGATTTTCCTGGGAAAAAAAAAGAAGAAATTCCACCTGCCTGTTGCACTTTAGCTTCTACCCAAGAATTTTGGGTTTCCCTTACTGATGGCCTGGACTTGCCAGACCCCATAGGAGCATAAGCCAATTATTTGCAACAAATTCCTCAATATACACGCCTTACTACTCTGTGTCTGTTGTTGAACCTTGACTGTTACTGCTTTTTTTTTTTTTAAAGATTTTATTTATTTATTAGGAAAGAGAGAGTGAGAGAGAGCATGAGAAGGGAGAAGGTCAGAGTGAGAAGCGGACTCCTCATGGAGCTGGGAGCCCGATGTGGGACTCAATCTCTGGACTCCGGGACCATGACCTGAGCCAAAGGCAGTTGCTTAACCAACTGAGCCACCCAGGCGCCCGACTGTTACTGCTTTTGATGCAAATTGATTCTTGTCTTAGTAGACAATTTAGAAAGTTGAATGTATGCTCACCCTAAATCCAAGTTTAGTTTAAATGTTTAAACATTTATTTTAGACATCTAGTTTGAACATATTTAGTTAACTTATTTTTTTTAAAGATTTTATTTATTTATTTGACAGAGAGAGAGAGAGATCACAAGTAGGCAGAGAGAGAGAGGGGAAAGTAGGCTCCCTGCTGAGCAGAGAGCCTGATGCGGGACTCGATTCCAGGACCCTGAGATCATGACCTGAGCTGAAGAGGCTTTAAACCACTGAGCCACCCAGGTACCCCAACATATTTACTTTAAAACCTTCAGGAAACTCTCATTTGTGCAAAAAAAAAACTTATTTTAGAATTTTTATTGTAATATTGTTTACAATGTGATTATTGAGAAACGAATTGTCCATCCCCTAGAGAATAAATAGAAAGATAGATAGATAGTTAAAATACTTGTTAAGGACAGGAAGTAACAAACCAAAACCCCCTGTATCAATATACATAATATAATAGTACATAATATGATATGATATAATATAATATAACATTATATTGTGTATGAGAAGAAAGGAGGTGGTGTCAGGGGAGTAGTGTTTCATTCTCCTTGAATTAAATCAAAATGAAATAAACAACTACCACAAAAAACAAACAAACAAAACCCAGACAACATCGTCAATCAAATTAGGTACCAAAATATTCTCATGAACTTGAAAATGTAAGTGAGTGGGGCTGAATTATTACAACCAAAACCACCCTATGTGATAAAACAAAACAAAATGGGGCATAAAACAAAACAAAAAAAACAGAGACTGTCTAAAGACCCTTGATCTGGAGCACCCAGAAATCATTAACAAGTACTTGTTTCCAAAGGCAAAGTCTTCTCAGGAGCTCAGCGCCCCTATTAGAAAAGGTGGAGGAGGCCACAGAGGCCCTAATTCATGGGCCAGTGTAAGAGGACCACAGAGAGGTCAAATAATTTTTGGGCAGTGCAGGTTTTATGAAGTCCTGAAATGAACCAGGATTTACCCTCTTCCAGGGCTATGACCTGCATTAAGGAGAAACCCAAATTAAGCAGGACAGAGTGACCGGGGGTCCCATTCCCTGGAGTGATCTCCCAGCCAGCTGCTGGCAGGTTGATTCCAACGGGCCACTCTAGTCTTGGAAAAGGAGCCCTTTGTTCTTACTGAGAGAGTCCCTTACTCTGGATTGGGATTTGTCTTTCGTGCATGCAGAGCTCTGTCAACACTGTCATCCATGGTCTTACAGATACCTTACCCACTGTCATCGTATTCTACACACCCCCTTCCTTGTCACTGCTCTCGGGATCCTCATGCTTCTCTCCCTTCTCTCTTTCTCATTTCTTGCTGGTACGGAGTAGCCAGGTTCTGTAGGTCTTTTGGTGAATAATCTTTTTCCCCCAACTTTTTTAAAAAAGATTTTTTTTTTTAATTTATTTGACAGAGAGAGAGAGACAGTGAGAGAGGGAACACAAGCAAGGGGAGTGGGAAAGGGAGAAGCAGGTTTCCCACTGAGCGGGGAGCCTGATGCAGGGCTCAATCCCAGGACCCTGGGATCATGACCTGAGCCAAAGGCAGACGCTTAATGACTGAGCCACCCAGGCGTCCCTCTCTTCCCCCACTTAATAGGACAGGACTACACCCAGCCATGCAATGCTGATACTTGAACTTGGTTATTGGTCTAGTGGCCAGCAGTGGAGATCGAGACTGATCTTGAAAGGCAGATGTGCTAGTTGAGGTCTGTGTACATCCTTTAGGCAGGAAGGTTAAGGGGGGGTATGAGGATCTGGGTCCTATCTTCCAGCAGGGGGAAATAGGCCACTTATGCAGCAAAGAGGGCTCCAGGACATATGGCGATTCAATATCTCTAGTTGCATCTACCCTGTGACCCCTATCCTGACCTAAGCCTTTGGGCTTCACTCTTCTGATATGGCCTCTTGACTTCGGTTGGGAGCTTGCCGAGGCTGCTAATTCAGGCTTCTTTGAAGTTTTCCTTCTGTTAAATGCTTTTAAAGAGGCCTTCTGATTTCACACCATGCTTTAAGTTGTTAATTGGCTGACCTGAGACCATCATGTAGTTTTCTCTTCAAACAACGGTGCCCAGAGTACAAAACCATCTGAGTATCAAAATGAATAATTTCTGCAATTTATGGAAGCACCAAATATCCCATATTCCAAGAGATTATAAAAGTATTTTTTTAAAAAAATACCACTAGTCACTTTGGGAGGTCGCAAGGGACCCAATTCATTATTCTGAAAACTGAGAAAGGAAAAGAATAATATATAAATTTTTCCAAAATGATATAATAGGGACATTGTAATATGAAATATAAAAAATAGTTGAAAGATAGGTATGGTATGATGCCTTTTACATAACATGCAAAGGAATAAGATATCTTATTTATAGATACAAACATATGTAGCAAAGTTTAAAAAATATACAAAGTGATAAACAACATTTCAGGATAGTAATTATCTCAGGGAAGACCAGAAGAGAATGAGATCAAGGAGGTTTTTTTTACTTATTTGACAGAGAGAGAGAGAGAGAGAATGAGTGCACAAGCAGGGGTGAGGGGCAGAGGGAGAAGGAGAAACAGGCTCTCCACTGAGCAAGGAGCCAGACACAAGGCTCTTGACCTTAGCCAAAGGTAGACGCTTAATCGACTGAGCCACCCAGGCGCCACGAGATCAAGGAGTTTTAATACAGAAAACCCTATGTATCTATAATGTCCTTCTTTGAAAACAATTAGAAAAAATTTCTGAGGCAAATATTGCAAAATGTTCATATTTGACAAACTTGGGAGATGGTACACAGTGTCTCTTGATTATTATCTCATTATAATTATGCTTGAAGTTTTTTCATTATTTTTAAAATAAATAATAAAACAAATAACAGACTTTATGACTTCCATGTCCTGTCCTAGTGCCTGAATGACGGTGGTATCATCCAATGTCACACAGAAGATGAGAGCAATTGGTTTCTCAGCGAGATAAGGGGGTAAGCTTTGGCTATATTCACTTAGAGAAACCTAAAGTATATTTCCATCTTAGACAAAACAAGCTATCCTCATGTCTTCCTTTCTTTATTTTTAAGTGAACTTTCTAGACCAGGTAGGCATGTCATGAAAATGAATGGTCTCGGCTGAGTATGTCTAGATTTTGATAATAATGTAATGTAATGAAGTTTTCCACATTGCCTGATGGAGAAACATAGGCAAAATAGAAGGCCAGTTAGAAGTGCTTAAGGTTTCACATAGGATCATTTAGAGTTTGGCCCCAAATGGATTAGTATCGAACAATAGAAATGTCTCTCACACTTAAAATGCATTTTGCTGGAGTTATATCATACGCAGTAAGAACTGGTAATGAGTTAATCTTCGCAGCAGATAATAGACCGGCATTTATTTAGCATCCTGAGGGCTAGGCTCTCTCAGAAATATTTAGCGTGCATTATTACCTTTTAATAATAACTACAGCCATTGCAAATAAGTTGTTGCCATGCCAATTTCACAACTGAGGGAAGTCCGACTCAGACAGGTTAAGGAGCTTGCCGGGTCCTTCCGCAGCTCACACACCTGCTTACTGCCCTACCTGAAACTTCCCAGGGGCCATGGGGAAAGACAATGTCGCAAGATGGTTATGAGCATGGGGTGTGGGAGTCAGGCCAGACCTGAGTTTGAGTCTGAGGTGGTGTTTTCCTAACCCTGTGGCTTTGGGAAGTTACTTCCTTTCTCTCCTCAATCTGCTCACCCAAACTGGCAAAAAGAACAAGTGATTGATTTCACAGGGCTTCCGGGAAGACAAATGAAGTGATGCGTGCAAAGCCCTCCTTACGTGTACAAGGCCTTGTATTGTAGAATGTGAGCTCGAAATTGCTTCAGGATAATACAAAGGAAGGACTAATATGAATGATAAGCTGCTGGGAAGATAGTTTTGCCTGTTGGCCTTGGGATTACATTGTCCCATCGGCTGCTACGTATAGACTGGCTTCAGGTTAATCCACACGAAGGGTCACAGGCATCACTCGGACCCTATAGGAGCTGTAAGCAAGGCACCCAGGGGACCAGCTCAAAGCTTTGAAAGGCTTTTAAATACCACCTTTCTAATTATCAATGGCAAAATACTGTTTATTGTGGGAAATTGGAAAATAGAGATTTTCTACGTATATTATAAAGGGAAGGACATTTTCCAGCAACAGGTGGTCCCCGTTACAACCACGTCCTCTTCTACTTTTCCCTTGAAATATGCAGTTTTTTGGGGAAAAAAAGGAATTATTTTGAAAGACGATTTCACAGATAATTTTCACTGCTGCTGTGTTTTTTAACCTTTCCGTTGAAAAGGCTTCTTTCCCTGTCGTGCCATGAAATTTAAGTCAACATGAAATATTTTTTTTTCCCTTGGAAAAGCAGGCTTACCTCCTCCAATGCAGCAATTGGCTAATTTTTTTTTTTTTTTTT
>CM052798.1:151207720-151231424 GCA_028533885.1 Nasua narica | reverse complement strand
TCTCGGAGAGATCCCGGGGTTAGAAATCTTTCTCCTCAGGGTGATTTCATGGGTGTTCAGCGTGTTCTGGTAGATTTCCAGCTCACTTTTGGGGACCGGTTGCTGCAGGATCTCTTACTTCTCCGCCATCTTGCCCCCTCCTCAGCAATTGGCTAATTTAAACCTCAAAGAAAGGGTCTGTGGTGGTCACCTTTCATCTGAGATTTCATTCTAGGAGGTGGTATTTCACAGGCCAATCATAACATATGAGCTGAACTGAGTGCCCCTCCTCCTCCACCCCCAAACAGCAGGGGATCATTAGAGGAATGATCTCTCTGCTCTGCCTTGTCCCTAGTTTCTTGCATCAAGACAGGGATTCTCCAGGTGTAGGGATCAGGAGAGTACAAGTATTTATTTTTTTATAAGGCTAAGGGGTTTTTCTCAAAAGCATATTAAAACATGTTTATCCATAATTCTTTTGTAGTTGCTCAGAAAAATTCTAGAAAGCTAGAAATTATCGCCTTAGTCTTTCAGATGAAAAGTTTATCTCTTTATTAAGTAATTGGCCCTCTGCCTCTTCCTCCGGCCATGATCTCACTTTCTGGACAACGGAGAGAGGCATTCCGAGTCACCTGTCAGGTGCCATGGGAGAACTAGGTGCTTTCAGACTTGGCGATGTCTGTGGCATCACGTGACCTTTGGCATGCGCCATGCCATGCATTGTTTCTTGTGATTGGCTTTACCAACATGCTTCTCTGAGCAGAATGGCCTGCTACCTCAGCTGGACACAGGAGCTTTCCACGGGCTTCCTTCTTTCTTCCCCAGATGATTTTCTTAAACCTATTTCAGGAATAATAGGGAGTTTATTATGTTCATTAAACACTTTACTTCCTTGTCAGGAATCTTGCTCCTTCCTGCTTATTTACCACAAGGTCGGCCATGTGACATGGCAGGACTTCCCTGATAAGCCCATGAAACACACGGGCTAGGGGAACAAAATACATATGTTGGCCGAATGTTGGGTGACCAGGGGTTAAAAAGTATTCAGCCAAAACTGAAGCTGAGGACTACTGTCACCTCCTGGAATGACTTTCCAGGACATAAGAATAAGTATTAAGTTTTCCAAATTTTAACTTTATCATTAAAAATGCTGGGAAATTTTTAAGCTTTGACATTATTGTATAGGACAATAATTTCTTAGACCTCTCAGCAGAGGTCAATATACTCAACCTTTGTTATGCCAACTAGATTCTTACCTTCAACCCAGGTCAAGAGAGGGCGAAGCTATTCTCTGTTGAGCTTTGCTATCGTAAGTGCTGAGATGAACCCCGAGTCACTGAATTTTCCTTTTGGACAGAATTGCAACATGCAAAGCCCATAAGGGGATGATTTTTTTAATCCAAGTCAATTTTGAAAGTCTACCTATATTTGGAAGTGAATATTTTGGGTTACCTGAGTGGCTCAGTTGGTTAAGCATCTGCGTTTGGCTCAGGTCTTGATCTCAGGGTCCTGGGATCAAACTCTGCATGGGGCTCCCCTCTCAGTGGGGAGTCTGCTTCTTCCTCTGCCCCTCCCCCTGCTCATGCTCCCTCTCTCAAATAAATAAATAAAATTTTTTTAAAAAGCTAAAGTGAATATTTAGATATTTAACCTGGTAACTCAGAACTAATATTCCTTACATGCTATGAGCATATGAGCATATTCCATATTATATTATATTATATTATATTACATACACCTATGGATATATAGTTTCTTTTGTTAGATGTGCATCATCTCCATGGCCACTCCTGCTCTCATAAGAAATAGAAAATAGCTACAATCATCACTTGACAGATTCATATTATTCATGTCCTCTTCTCTGAGACAGAACAGTCCTCAGTCCCCCTTAGCCCTTCACTAACTTGCTCATATTGATTTATTAGTTTATTTTTTTAAGATTTTATTTATTTATTTGACAGAAAAAAGAGAAAAAGCACAAGCAATGGGAGCAGCAGGCAGAGGTAGAGGGAGAAGCAGATTCCTTGCTGAGCAGGGAGCCCATTGCGGAGCACAGTCCCAGGACCCCAGGACCCCAGGATCATGACCCAAGCTGAAGGCAGACGCTTAACCAACTGAGACACCCAGATGCCCCTGATTTCTTAGTTTAAACATCATATTCCTGGGAGAAGTTTAGACAACCCTCTATCTCGATTTCCTAGGGATGCTACAACTAGTTACCATCAAGATGGTGGCTTAAAACAACAAAAATTTATTTTATCTGTCTGGAGGCTAGAAAAGTGCAATCAAGGTGTTAGAAGGCCTGCAGTCCCTCCCTCCAGAGGCTTCTAGAAGAGAATGCTTCCTTGCTTTTTCCAGCTTCCGGGGGCTCCTGAGATCTCTTGCCTTGTGGCAGCACAACTTCAATGTCTGCCTTCAGATCTTCACATGACTCCTTTTCCTTATCTGTGTCACTTCCCTGTTTCTTCTTAAAAGGACATTAGTGATTGGAATTAGGGCCCATTCTAAATCCAGGATGGTGATCTCATCTTGCAACTCTTAACTTAGTTATATCGGCAAATACCTTATTTCCAAATGCCATATTCACAGGTACCTGCAGTGAGGACTTGGATACATCTTTGGAAGGAGACACAATCCAACCCAGTGTGTCCTCCACATCTAGACGAAGTGGACTCCCATACATCATCCATAAACACTGTGCTCAGCTCCAGAAAAGCAATTTTTATAACATATTTTTATTGCTTTTGCATTCTCTCTAGATCACTGAAGGCAGGAATTAGGTCTTTACATCCCTCAATACCTCATGTGGTGCCGAGCACATAGTACAAAACCAATAACTATCATGGAATTGAAATCAATAGATAGAAATAGCAAGAAGATACATTTCAGGCCAGCATAAGACATTTGTGTTATTTTAAAGCTGATTACGGTTTGAGCTGGTTACTTTAGGAACCAAGGAAACAGAGTTAATCAAAGTGAGAAAATTGTTCTTTTGCACATAAAAACACCCCATAGTACAATTTTACTATGCAAATATAATCTCCCACACCAAGCTAGTCTGAGTAGGAGACCTAGAGTGTGAGTTACTTTCCATAATAAGGTGAGACAGAATTGAGTGTTTTTAGATGTTAGCCGTGGACATTGTAGGCTGGAAAAGAGAGAGCAAGAAGGGAGAAGGAGGGAGACAGAGACAGAGAGAGAGAGAGAGAGAGAGACTGAAAGAGTGGGTGAGAGAGGTAGAGAGAGTGGTAGATCAGAGACTAAGGAGAAGAATGGCCAGTGAGAAACTGTGTGTTGAAGATGACCAAGTGTCTTCACAACTATAACATCTAATAATTGCTCTCCTTGTGTGACCCTACCCATTTGCAATAACAAGCTTTCTAAATGACTTGTAGTAGTTGGTACTTTGAGAAATGAAATATGGGTAAGGCTATCAAGACCTGGGGCACAATAATGTGACAAGAGGATAGCTGCCTCTGGAAGGAAGATAAAGGAACCTGGATGGTGCATTCAATGTGAGCAGGAATCCAGAATCAGAGGGTCCAAGAGACCACTGGATCCACAAATCATCCCCTGGAATATTGGAGGAAAACTAAATTTTTTAAGTATGTAAGATTGGGGCTTGAGTCATTCTGTTTTTGCCTTAATGAAAATTGATATACAGAAAGTTTTATATTAGCAACTTAGAGACACTTGAATTGCATAAGTAAGAGCTTTTAAACAGCCTGAAGTGTCTTTAGATGAAAAAGCACTGAGTGTTTTGGCATCATAGGTGTGTAAACATGATCTAAAAGACTGCTTGGCAGGGATACAGTATAAGGAATTCATGCTTTTGATTTTTGGTGTCTACCATCCATGATGCTCTATGGACCAATGATTTTAAATTCTAAGTTCACTGTGATCAGTGTAACTTTCTTTTTAGGTAGAATTTTTTTTATACAGGTCAACGCTGTACATAGGTAATTAGTGGTGAGTAGCTCTAAACAAGCAGAAAGTTCTGCCCTTCCACCTATTTAAATGAGATGTGAGTTTCTATAGCATGTGCCCAAGGTTGTGTTCTGTTCATGGTTCATTCTTACTGCATTTCTTGTTTATCCCCCAGAGTCTTCAGTGGGTTTGAGATCCACACGCATGGAAGCCTGGGTAACTATTCCTTCCCACCCCAACTACCATTCTCCATAAGCTTGTTATAAAAGAGATTCACAGTGTTCTACGAATGCTGGCTGGCATTCAATGCAGATTTGAAATAAAGCTCCAGATGGAGACACCTACACGAATCTACAAGAACGACTAAGGAAAACAAGTAAATGTCACCACCACCTTCTATGTTAAAAGCAGAATGGAAGATGTAAACATGCCAATGAAAGTTGCTTCTCCCCACATTGACATTGTCTGCCCACCAGAGCTGCTTTGATTATTGCTGAAAGTTGACATTATAGACATTTATCAAAGAATCTTAGCAATAGAAGCAAGCTAGACAATTTCCCTTCAGATGTAGACCCTGTTATTTGTTTTTATTTGGAATGAAATAGAATTGGATGTTCCTTGTTACACTCTGATATCGGCTGACTACCTACCTAAATCATATGTCATCTCTGAGACATTGGTCACTGCTGTATTCCAGTGCCCAGAAAAACATCGGAAACATAGTAAGAATTTAGAAAATACCTGTGGAATTGATAAATGGTGCCTACTTTCTATTGATCAGGACATCGATGATTGAAAGGGAACTAACTTCTCTCACACTAAGAGAGAAACACAAAGGGAAAAGTGAAAGCGTATTTAAGGTGTCAGAGGAGTGGCCCCTGAAGGAGACCTGAACCGTGTGCAAAGGCAGAGAAAGAACAGCACAGGCAGAGAACAAACTCTGGAAGTCCATGGGAAAGAAAAGACCAGGTGTTCTAAGAATTCAAGAAGGGTAGTGTGGTTGGAGCAGGAGGAGTAAGAGGAAATATCAGGTGGGAGTAAGCAAGAGGCGGATGGTTTACGGTTCTGCACAAATTCACAGTGTTCTGCAAATGCTGGCTGGCCTACTCAGTGCAGTAGGATATCACTGAAGAAAACCCAGGCTGTGCCATCATCTGATTTAGGTTTTAAAATGTTTATTCTAGTTGGTGTATAAAGAAAACATTAGAAGCGGTTAGGGATATTGGGAGGTCAGTTGAGGGATGATCATCACTTAGATTAGGGTTGAAGGCTTTGCAGTGCACTTTGGAGGGAAAATGGAACCAATATTTTTATGTATTGGAATCAGGGGAGGGTAAGGCAAGAGAAAGAGAGTGATGAAGAATAACTTCTCTTCCTTCAACTTGAACGAGTAGTGGTGCCTTCTTTAAATAATTTGTTTATATGGAGCTGTAGGAAATTAAGAGCTTTGCTAGAACTATCTATTAGATAGAGAGATTAAGTGCATAGTACATACATGAGCTGGAGTTCAGTAGGGTATGGGCTGGAGGTGCAATTAGGGAGCCACCAGCATCTGGGTGGTATTTTAAACTAGGTACTAGATGAGATAACGGAGGGTAAACATATACAGGGAAGAAAAGATAAGCTAGGGATGAGTCCCAAGTCACTCTCTCTAGGAGCCCATCCCAGGAGCAGTCTTGGCAAACGGAGGGGTAAATCAATGACGGTCTAGTTAGGAGATAGAAACCATACCAGTTATCTGAACAGGGAAAATGTAATATAAGTAATTACTATCTAGTAGAAGTGGTCAACTACTAAAAGAAGAAAGTGGATTTGAAGAGATTATATCACCTCTAGGATAAGAGAAGAAATTTAGGTCTAGGAGAGAGTCCCTTCCCCCAGCGCTGAGATTTGAACTTTTTACAAGAGATTGTGACGAGCCACAAAAAGGCAGCCTGCAAGTAGAGAAAAGTTGGGGGCGCAGAGGTAGAAGAGGGAGTTGGAGCTGCCGAGAGGAGGGCCTGGTGGGGCACACATGGCCTGAGGGTATAACAGAGCTACAAGAGAAGCTTCCTACTGCAATTACCCAAATGGTTGCATCTGGAGCTTGTCCACAAGGACCACCAGGTTCCCAAGCAGCGTGATAACAAAGGAGGATCACAATCCTGAAAAGAAATATCTTCCTGCCACTATCACCGAAGGCTACCAGTGTCACTCAGAGTCCTCTATGAAAAGCCTGACATTTCACCAGCTGGCAATGAAGAATTGTTTGCAGGGTCCAGTTGCCATATCCCCAAAAAAGGGCAGAAAAAGGTAGATTTGGAACTGAGAGACAACACATTTATCACTGGCATGAGAAGCCATGTGAGATGCTCCAGGAGACAACCCCAGCTGAACCCCCAGCTGACTGATGGCAGGAACCACCAACCATGTAAACGACCCATCGTGTTGGCTCATCCCAGCTAAGCGTCCAGATGACGTAGCCCCAGCAGACATCTGAGTGTGTCTGCCTAAGAGACCGTGAGCAACACATCCAGCTAAGTCCAGTCAATCCAGAACCATGAAAGACAGTAAGTTGTTTTCAGTCAGTAAGTCTTGACATAGTTTGTTATATAGCAATAGATAACTGCAACTGAGGGAGGAGCTAATTGTAGAGAAGGCTGCTGAAAGGCCATTTGATATGAAGATTCACCAGAAGTGTCCATTCAGTTTCACAACATGACATAAAGAAGCAGAGGAACAGGGGCGCTTAGGTGGCTCATTTGGTTAAGCTCAGTTCATGATCCTGGGGTCCTGAGATTGAGCCCAGCGTCAAGCTCCCTGCTCAGTGGGGAGACTGCTTCTCCTTCTCCCTCTGTTCCCCCACTCCTGCTTTCTCTCTTGCTCATTCTCTATCTCAAATACATAAATACAAATCTTAAAAAAAAAAAAAAAAAAGGAAAAAGAAGTGGAGGAACAGAAGTAGGTAGGTAAGGAAAGAATAGGGCAGGGTGGGGGTGGGGCAGGAACTACACTACTAGGAGAAAAGAATGCATGCTTCCTTTTTTTACATCATTCCCTTGTCTTGTTTTTGTTCCCACCCCTCGGACACTCCTCGGTGAAGGTAACCCACCTCTCCCCATCTGACATTTCCAAGAGACTCCTTCCCGCCATGAGTCCTGGGTCTCTTCTTCTCAACCCACACTCAGGTTAGGCAACCCTACATCTCCCAGGGTTTGAAATGGCAACAATATGCTTATAACCTCAAAATCCATACCCGCAGCGTCAGCTTTTTCCTGAGTTTTGGAAACATAAATCCAACTCCCCATTTAACATTTACATTTGCTTCTTCCCAATTGTTTATGTTCAAAATTGAAGTCATGAGCTTCCCTCACCAACTTCATCCTCTACTTGCCCTATCCAGTGAGTACTGTATTGCGTACTCAGTTGTCTGAGCCAGAGTCCTGGGGGTGACCATGGACATGTCTGTCTCTCCCATCTTTCCAGAGCCAATTCTGAGCCCAGATTTATTCTACCTTTTAGCATCTCCTGAATACTTTTGTCTCTTGCTTGTCCTGCCTCACTGAGCTCCCAAATGGTATTTTCATAGCCCCTATTACCCCACTTGGAACCAATCTGCTCACAATCTGCCAGGGGAGTCTTTAAGAGATGCAAACACAAATTTGTTGTACCTCTGTTAAAAGCTCTGAAGCAACTTTCCATTGCTCCCCTGGTCAATATTTATGGTTCTGATATGTTCTGATGGCCTGCAAGACTTTCCCTTTATGATTTCCTCAACCTCATGATTTCTCTATTCCTTATATCCCTGATTTATCTTTATACACTAGCATCCTTTCAGTTCTTTCAGCTTTTTCTTGCCTGAGACACTTGTAGATGAGACCAGTTGCATAATCCAGACTAGGTTGGGTACATTTATTCCTCTATAGAGTGAACTACTCTTCTCCATTTTTGAACTCACAGTTATTTCAATGAATTATATTATCACTTGCCTTCTCTGTTCCCCTGAAAACATTATCAGGCCTGGGAACATGCCTGAATTAGCCTGTAGTGTAGAGCTTACTACAGTACCTAGAACTGAATATGGAATTCAAGATTAATTGCTGAATTTTTAAATAAAAAACAACCTAAAATTATGAGAATTTAACATTTAACATCAGGTTGCTATTTCAGACTATGCCCATGAAATGAAATGAAAATTCCATTTAGCTCCTAAGTGGGCATGACGAATTCTATTTACACCAAGTATTGGGAGAGTTTGAAAATACCACCTTTGGTAAAAAAAATATTATACAAATAAGAGCAAATCTTCTTTCCCTTTGGCCTCACTGCAACAATATTGTACTCTTATAAAATGTAGAAAGAACAAGGGATATAGAAAAATTATCGTTAGGCACAGTAATTACCACAGTAATTTTTTTGAAGATAAGAACCCTTGAAAATGCTAAATGAGGATGCAAAAGTATGTGATTGAAATGATATCTGTATGAAAAGAAGCCATACATTATATGTCATCAGAAAGATGTAAATTAAAACGAGATACCACTGTATACCTATTAGAATGCCCCAAATCTGGAACTCTTGACAACATCGAATGCTGGGGAGGATGTGGAGCAACCAGAACTCTCATTCATTCCTAAGTAGGAATACAAAATAGTACCTTTTGGAAGATAGTCTGGCAGCTTCTTATAAAACTAAACACACTATATGATCCAGAAATCTCTTTTCTTAGTATTGACCCAAAATACTTGAAAACTTATGTCCAAGTGAAAACCTGTATGTGAATGTTTACAGCAACTTGATTCATAATTGCCAAAATTTGGAAGCAACCAAAATGTCCTTCAGCAGGTGAGTCCATAAACCCTGCTACAACCAGAAAATGGAATATTATTAGTGCTAAGCAGAAATGAGCTATCAAGCCATGAAAAATATGGAAGAACATTAAATGCACATTAGCAAGTGAAAGAAGCCAATCTGAAAAAGTTACAGATTGTATGATTCCAACTATATGCATTCTGGAAAAGGCAAGCCTGTGGAGTCAGTAAAAAGCAGTGGTTGTCATGGGTTGGGTTGCACAGGGATGAATAGGTGAGGCACAGTGGATTTTTAAGGTAGCAAAAATAGTCTGTATAATACTATAATGATAGATACATGTCATTACCCATAGAATGTACACCACCAAGACTGAACCCTAAGGTATAGACTTTGTGTGATTAGTGTGTGTTAATGTAGGTTCATTAATTGTAACAAATCTCACTCTAGTGAGGGATAGTGACAATGGGGGAGGTTATGGATGTGTGGGAACAGGGGGATATGGGAAATCTCTATCCTCTCCTCACTTCTGCTGTGATTCTGAAATTGCACTAAACACATAAAGTTGTTTTGTTTTGTTTTAAAGAAAAGGATATTTGCATTATCTGTCTTCATAATCTACTCATAAATTACAATGGTGGAAACAGAAACTTTATAGTGAAGAACTCCAACAGATGTCATGCTAACCAGTGATCAAAGTTTACATATCAGACATATCAACATAGTGCACACCTGCTCTGAGGCACTGAGAAGGTCCCACCACTGCTTCTGTGATATCCTTGTCTGATTTCTCAGATCTTACAGGAGGATAGTCCATAAAATCAATGACTGGTATTCTTTGAAAATGACAAGGCAGTAAAAGAAAAGACTCATGAACTGTCACTGATTGGAGGAGACTTCTGTGGAGACATGACAATGAAATTCAATGTAGGCTCCTAAATTGGATCCTCCTGCAGAAAAAGGACACAGGGGGAAAACCAGGGAAATTTGAATGCAGTCTGTAGGTTAGTGAAGAGTATTGTATCAATATTAATTTCCTGGTCTCAATAAGCATACTATTGTTATGTAACATGTTAACATGAGGGGAAGTTTGGTGGACAGTATATGGAAACTTGCTTTACTACTTTTTGCAACTATTCTATAAATCTAAAATTATTTCAAAATAAAAAGTTAAAAAAATACATGCTTAATCTTTTCAACTGGCATGGTGAGCAAGATCTTTTTGCTTAACATCTTCAAATACCTTTCATCTCTTTCAGATTCTCTTTTTCAGAATTTTTCCCTTTCCCAGCTTAGATTTTCAACTTAAGTACACTCATTTCCCTTTTCTAACTTCCCACTATGCTTCTTCCTGCCCTGACGATCAGCTACTCACTTTTCAATTGTCCTCTAATTTGTACTGTACAAAGTCCAGTCCTCCTGATTTATACACAGAGAGGTCCTCCTGATTTATACACAACCAATTTCTTGCTTTGTGGAGATACCAAGCGTCCCTGTTATCTTCACCCTTAGTATACCCAAGTGCCTATGGGTGAAATCACCAAAGCCTTAGATGGTGATTTATCTATCTTTGCCCTTGTAGGAGAGGTTTTTAAAAATAATAATGTCAAATTCATAATCTCAAAATTTTAATCTCAAGAACAAAACAAGCCCAGGCCGGTGTCCTGACCTTTGGCATACGGCAGCTCTCACCAAGGAATGCAAAGCATTTTATGGCATTGAATTCTGGTAATTAGGCCTGGTACATTGGGCAAGTACTGTAAGGCTTATTTTTATGAAGGGAGAAAATACTGAGTTCAGAACTTGAGGGCTTTATCCAACACTTACAACAAACTGTCCACAGGAGAGCTGGTGGAGTCTGCCTTCTGACCTTCATTTTCCTGCCTTCCTTTAGTGTTCCAATCACTCTTCCTTTTTTGAGATTTCTTATCTGCAGGTCGATAGACCAGAGACTAATGATTCTGAGAAGTCAGCAGAGAGGTCGTTGCCCCAGGGAGTCTCCCAGCTGCTGTTGCAGGAGAGGTGGAGGTAGGTTATGGCTTCGTTGGTCACTAGTTCCTCCAGTCAGAAAGCAGGCATTCAATTCATGTTTGCAAGCCATTTGTTCTTGTTCTCAAGGAGACAGGCTGTTTTTCTTTTCTCTTCTTTGGTGAAGTGCACTATATTATAGGCACTACTTCAAAGGGAATACTTGGATCGGGCTATGCTGAAAGATCCCTAGTAACCTGCCATAAATTTAAAACTTGTCAGTATAGTCAATATTTTTCAAATGCTAGAGATAGGAAATGTGGCAATTTAAAAAAAATTCAGCAAATAAAAAAAAAAATCAGCAAATGTATTCCCCAAGGAGAACTCATGCCTTCTTCCCACTCCTGGCCGTTGGCTTATTCTAAAGGAATCTTTCTTATCTTAAAAATATTGACCATAAGAGTGAGCTAATAGGAGCTAGCTCCCAGATTGGAGATATGGATAGCTAGAGTGGGAACCCTGAGATTCACAAATGAATAGATGTATCTTTGTTCATCTCACATCAGTTGTGTATACTGAACTCTTTTAAGAAACATTAGCTTACCAAGGATTCTGAGACTGCAGATACTGTAAATGAATAACTCCAAGGCAAATAACTTCTAATTTTCAAATAGAGGGTTAACATTTCTCTCCACCAGAACAAACTGTACAGGAATAAAGAAAATCTATCAGATGATCATTGCAGAGATGTGGTTTCTTAAATCCAGACCAACTGGACTATGGTTAAGAATCACCCAGCAACCTTGTTAAAAACACAGACTCTTGGGCCCCTGGGTGGCTCAGTTGGTTAAGCAACTGCCTTCGGCTCAGGTCATGATTCCGGAGTCCCGGGATCGAGTCCCATATCGGACTCCCGGCTCTGCGGGAAGTCTGCTTCTCCATCTGACCTTCTCCCCTCTCATTCTCAGTCTCTCGCTCTCTAAGAAATAAATAAAAAATCTTAAAAAAAAAAAAAAACAACACAGACTCTTAAGCCCCAGTATCTGATATCTCGATTCAGTGATTCAGAGGCCAGTCTAGGAGATCATTACATCGAAGGAATGGAAAACTGAATCATACTGGTGGTTTATAAGTTTGGAAAATAACTTATTTTTTTACCCTTTCATTTATCCATTCATCTATGTGTCCACTCAACATATATGTATTAAATCTCTTTCTATAAATGCTTGCTTATAGTAGGAATGGAACTATGTTCTAGATGCTTAATTATAGTGAAGGAGCATCCAATCAGGTACAAGGAAATAGGCGTGTGTGTGGTCTATTAAATATAATGCTAGTGGTGTGCACATGGTGGAATGGAGCCAATAAAAACATCACCAACTCTAGCCTCAAGGAGTTGGGGAAAATTTTATAGAGGAAGTAAACTCTGATCTGGGTTCCAAAGGATAGCTGGGTGAAGAAAAATTGGTAAAGAGAGATGAGATAATGAGAAAGTGTGTGTTAAGACCCCAGAAGTGAAAAGAACACAATGTAGAGGAGATTTCCAGTAGTTTAGCAGAGCAAGAATATAAGAAGGTCATGGGGAAATTGGTGAAAGGTGAGATTAGGAAAGTTATGAATAGGTCATGAAAGGTTCTATAGTAAAAGATTGCATGTCCCTATGTATCTAGGACAGCCCTTGTTCATGCCTTTTGTCTCAGATTAATTTTAATCTTCACTTTCAAAAGAAGATACAGTTCATGGTTGGGTGACACCTTGTGTGGTTGGCCCACTTATAGTTCATCGCTAAGCAGTCTGGCTTTTTGGTCAGAGGAAGACATACTATCTTTGAAGGGTTTCAGCAGGAGAGTGTGTTGATCTGATTTCTGGGCTGATAATTTCACCTGGCTACAGCATAGAGAATAGATTGTAGCAGGACAGGATTGGAATTAGGGATATTATTTAGTGGGTAGTTGTAGGAACCCTGGCAAGAGATGATCCTGGGTTGAACAAGATGGTGGTGGTGGATATGAGCAGAAAGGAACGGATTCCTCTACTGCTAAGAATCAGGCTGCACTTACCACTGAACACGTGATCATGGGTAAGTTCCTTATTTTTTTCCCCTTCATTTGAATAAGGGATCATGACAATTCCTCTTGGGATTCTCCTAAGACATAACAGAGCAAATTGTTGAGAGCACTCAGCACCCCTCCTATGAGGCCCTCAATAATTGTTTTTCCCTTTTCTGCCAACGAAGGCCCTCATCTCCATAGCATACTTCCAAGGCCCTCCTCTGATGGTCTGTTCTCCATTCTCCCAAACTAAGTGGCATTAATTCTGTTCTCAGTTTCCTGGTGCCTCTACCCCTACTTCTCATTCCTTGAATGCCCAGATACCAGGTGGATGTTTCCAAGAATAGCCTAGTTTTGCTGGAAGATGTCCTTAAGATTTATAGTTGCCTGAAGGATCACATATCCATTAAAACAACAATGACATCAAAGACTCCCCATCATGTTTTAAACTAAAAACTTATGCCTTGAAGGCTGTACATCTAAGCAGTGTGACCTAAGGACATGGTAGCTGTGCCCCCAGGATTTTCTAAAACTGTTCAGTCATCTGTCCTGTGTTTTGGGTTTAGAAAGTAAGGTGTCTCTGAAGACAGATGGCCATTTATTTTTTTGGAATCAGCTTCACCCTCCACTATAGAACACTTCTTCCTTTTCTTTTTCTCATTTTCTTTTCTTTTTCTTTTTTAAAAGTGACTGATTGTTTCATTTTTTTCATTTTTTTCTTTATGTTATGTTAGTCACCATAGAGGACATCATTAGTATTTGATGTAGAGTTCCATGATTCATTGTTTGCGTAGAACATCCAGTGCTCCATGCAATCCTTTCCCTCCTGTTCTTCCCTTCCTGTATTTCTTATCTATGTCTTTCCCTTTTTCTCACTTTCCCCTTCCTCTGTTGGATATGTTTGCCTCTAATGATACCATCGGGGACCTTGACCTCTGCAGTCTGGCTTCAAGGCCATTTATAACCCTGTTTCTCTCCACCAAGGTAAACCCTTTGTCCAAGTCACTTTCTTTCCCAAAGTATGGCATACTTTCCTTCTTGCCACTGTTTATGAGACGACTTCATCCATCAAACTTTTGTGTCTGAGTTGGCTCTGCTGACCTGAATTTCCATCTTTTCCAAGAAGCACTTTCATTTTCTGTTGCAGTCTGGAGTTGATGTCCTCCTTTTCCACCTCCTCCCAATTCCTTTAACACCAGTGAGCTGAATCTGTACTCCTATCAAACTTTTTATGTGTGCATGTCTGATCTTAGCAACTAGGTTGACAGCTCCTGGTCAAGAGATTTTTGTCTTATATACTCTTATATCACCCACCAAACTGGCATGAACTTTACACACAGTAAGTTCCGGCTTTTTGATTACACAAAAAGTACAGAGAAAAGCTATTTATGATCTCCTTTCTCAAAACTAGGCTTTTCTTTTCACTTGGCTTCCGTACACCATGAGTGTCCTTGTCTCTAAGTAGCAATCTGTGGTCTTGTCATCAGAATTTCTGGTTTGGGAACTTGGGAAAGGTTAGGCTTTCACATAGAAAATGGGGATATGGGTGGTTCAGTTGGTTAAATGGCTGACTCTTGATATTGGCTCAGGTCATGGTCTCAGGGTGATGAGTTGAAGCCCATGTGTTGGGCTTCATGCTCAGCAGGGAGTCTGCTTAAGATTATCTCTCTTCCTCTCCCCTCACTCCTGCTCATGTGTGCGTCCCCTCTCTTTCTCTCTCTCAAATAAATAAATGAATCTTAAAAAAAAAAAAAGAAAAAAATGGGGATATGAAATGTCTATTATGTCTGTCTTCTGAGTTGTCATAAAGTTAAATGAAACAATGTATTATGGTTTCTGTTTAACTTATTTTGTGAGTACACATAAATAGAAGATCAGTTAACACATAGTTTTAAATAACTGACCTTACCACGGACAATATCCAGGCTGACAACTTTTCTATTTTTCATTGATACTGAGTCACTTCTCTGGGAAGTTGGTGTCTGTCCTTAAACTAAGGGGTAAAATGTACTCCTCATCCACCTCTAAGAGAAAGTCCAAGGTGAAAAGAATCATAGAACTCTTTCTAGTGCCCTAGAATTCTGGATATTTGATTTTTCCTAATTTGGAAAGATAGTTAAACAGTGTATGGTCATTGGTGGAACACTTCATGAAGGATTCATCTTTTTAGATTAGGCTGTGGATTATGAAGTCATGGAGCATGTTGCTTTTCTTAATGGAAACTGAACAAGTAGAGAGAAGCCTTCTTCTTCAACTTTATCTGGGATAGCTAATATTTGAGCACATTAATCTTTCCCTTTTATAAATAATCTTTAGGTGAAGGAGCATATTTATACAATTTCATCCTTCATTCCTTCACTCTCTCATTCATTCCACAAATACTTGTTTGTACACTATGTGGCAGATACTATTCATGGTTCTGGAGATGTAAAGAAACAAAAAAATTATCCCTGCAATTTAGTGCTTATATTTTGAAAGGGAGAGACAGATAAAAAGAGTAAATAACTAGGATACATACAATCATTGTAACATCTATGAAAGAAGTTAATAGGGTAATATGAGAAGGAATAATGAGTTGTGGAGATAGGATGAACAGTGAAGGTCCCTCTAAGAATATCACATGGACCAAATTCTCAAGGAGCCATCGAAAGAGTCTGCCAGGCAGACGGAATAGCCAATACAAAGGCTCCGAGGTATGAAAGAGTTTGACAGTTCAAGATACAGAAAGCAGCATGATATATAGCTAAATAGGAATAAGAAAGAAGAGAGTGGCATAGAGTCAAGTTGGAGAAGCAGGTGGCCAAAGCCAGGAATGAGACTAGAAATGAATAGTCAAGTGATCTGGAAACTAAATAAAAAGAGTAAAGTCTTCTTTCAAAAGAAAATGGGCATAATCAATTACCGTTGGTATCTTTAAACAACCATGTCCTTTTCTCTTAAACCTGAAAATGCCTTGTGACTTTGGCTTATCTCATCTGAGCAGTGGTATATGAGCTGTCTTCTCTATTGATTCTACACAGGAAAACCCCCTGTTTGGTAGGTCATGGGAAGATACTTTCCATATGCAAACGAGAATTCAATATAAAGGGCCTAATTTAGCATAGATCAACATGTTAAATATTATCCATTCTCCCATGGGCTTTTTTAAGAAATCAAAGTTTCCTTTGGTCTATAAACTCATGTGGATTTGAAAGCAAATTTAATCTGGAAGTTTCTGATTCATTTTACATTTAGCTCATTACCATGTCATTCTTTTACAGTGGTTTTAAGAAACCTCTTGAGACTTGTCTTAAAAATAAACCATTTAACTTTAAGAACCCTTTTAACTCTTCTTACTCTTAAGAACAAGAGATAATGATTTTATAAATACAAATAAATGGAAAAGCCCAATGCTAGAGCTCAGTTGGCAACATAAAAAGTTATGATGTCTATGTCAGTTTCAAATAAAGCAAATGGAGTCACACACCCAGCATAAAATGAGAACATCAGACTCCGGTAAAATGTGCAATGCTCTCCTTGATGTAGAGTAGACACTGTAGCATATTATGGAGACCCAAGAGTTTCACTCTGTTTCCTCACTTCACCTCAACTCCACAAGTTATTGAATTTCAGAGATTCCAGAAATACCAGACCTTTAGAAAAAAATCATCAAACCACAAACAGACAGTGTTTGAAGAGACTTTATAAAAGGTCATTTTATGTGTTAAGGCATTTTGTGACAGATAATCCACTCAGAATGGGCTTAGACAGAAGAAGAAACTAATTGGTTTATGTGACTGAAAAAAAATCAGAGATAAAGGGGATTTCCGGGCATAGGAGAATTCAGAACCTCAATGTAATCGGAACACTCTGTCTTCCGTCTCTAAGGGTTCGGCTTCCCTTCTTGGCTTCATGTGATCCAAGCCATATGCTCCCAGGTGCCACTGAAGCCCAATGGGGGGTAAAGAGAGGCACATATGCCCTTCTCTTGGTAATTGTTCCAAAGCTCCCTAGATCTCTGATCAAGTTGGGAGTTCATGTCACTGCTTGAAGAGTATGATTCTTTGATTGAAGAACTCAGTCCAGTTCTGTGCTACCCATGGAACCAGGGATTTGAGTAAATTTTGCTAGAAACATAGTCATAGAGGTGGGGTGGGGGGACTGACAGTCCAGAGAAAAATTGGAGAGTAAAATAATCCAAAAAACAAACAAACAGAGTCAAACACAAATGTCCACTCTATAACCTACTGCACCCATTCATCTGATGTTTGATTCCCTTAAGCTGAGAAAGTGAATTAGCGGGCTAGATTGAAGTCCTCCCTTTGTCATAAATTACCCAGGTGAGGTCCAAGTCCCTTCACTTCTCTGCCCCTCAGTATCCTCATTTCTAAAAAGAGGGGACTGAACACAATGCTCTCTCTGAGTTTTCTTCCAGCTCTGAAATGGTAATGATCCCAAGCTTGCCAAATAAGAATGGGAAGATTCTCCTGGCCTAAGATTTCATGGAAAAGAAAACGGAAGCAGGCCCAGGTGCAGGGCAGAAAAGGGAGCCAGCGGACCCTGAGCCACAGAGCGAAGGAAGCAAAGAGAATGCTCAAGGGAGTGAGGTCAACCCTAGGGCAGGACATCTCCCTGCAAGCTGAGGAGCACCCTCCAGTCTCTGCGGAGTGCTCGGAGTGAGTGAAATGGAGCAGTGGTGATAGTTGCCATAGAGAGGGATAAATAGACTATTGTTTAGTGCAGTGACTTGATTTCTGCCAGAAAGTTTCACACTCAAAATAAATATTATATATGGTTCCCATCAGAAGTATCTGATCTAGGAACCAAAAAAAATGTATATTTTCTGAAGTGTTTTAATAAAGTGCTTTAATTCTAGATGTCCCTATCTCACATCTAAAACCTATGAAGTCACACGTGTTCTGGACTTCAATTTGATGGTGGGGCGGAGATTTTAAGAAGCAAACAAAGAACATGGATGGTATATTATATTACCCTAGGTGGGGTGTGTGGGGCACCCCATGATCATGTATATCAATATCTCTGCAGTAAAACATATGAATGTTCATATGGAGAGATAAAGAAAGACTAAAAATCATCTCCTATTAATTCAGGTCAGATTTTTGAAAACAAAACAAAACAAACTTAGTTTCCAGAGCCTTTTGGAGGTTAAAGTTGTGGGTAAAGAACTAGGGAGCTGTAGGTATCAGAACTGATGTAGATCGTTTTGGATAAGACAAAGGAAAGGTGTGGAATTTGGAATGTCAATGGATAATTTAAATTGTTTTTCTTAATGTCAAGGGACACAGAATTTACTTCCTTGTTTTTTTCTCCTGGACCTAGCCTCTAGTAGGTGTTCGGTAATTATTTACGACATGAACACTTTCTACTATTTTTTGGCTGGTTGGCTGTGTTCTCATCATTACTCCAACTTCCTTACTGAATGGCCAGCATCAAGTTCGTGCTTCTATAGCATTTGATTGGATGGTCACTCTTCCTAGGTGTCCCTTTCACTGACTTGTATAGAGCCACATTGTATCTAAATCTCTGGATGGTCCTCCTTGGTTTATTTTTTGGGCTGTTTTCCCTCCCTCTACCTTTTTGTGCCAGTGTTGTGCCTCTTCCCACTTTACTCTGCACATTTCTCAACGGTGAGCTGCTAGACATCACCTAGCAGGCATCATCTACCATTTGTATGCTCGCAACTCCAAAGCTATACCTCTCTGTAGCTTATGTGGTTCTTCTGTGATCAGTACTTGTAGTTGCAAGGCAATTCCAAATTCAAATGTGCTAATGAGTTTCAAATAGAATTT
Source organism: Nasua narica (assembly GCA_028533885.1). NCBI lineage: Eukaryota > Metazoa > Chordata > Mammalia > Carnivora > Procyonidae > Nasua > Nasua narica. Next base: position 151,212,922 of record CM052798.1, on the reverse strand, counting down.
ATTACGTCCCCTTTCCCCAACCACACAGCCATAGATTACTTTAGTGAAACATATCACCCTTCATTCAGGGACTTGAGACAGAATCCAGAGAGTTAGGGAGTTCTATCAATTATACCTAGTTTATATCTTCCCTAAGCATTTATTTTTCTCCCTCATGTACTCTGACACCATCTTATTCTAAACTTCCATCATTTCTTGCCTGGACTACTCAATGGCCTCCTCCTAACTCAATTCCCTGTTTTCAGTTACCACTTTCTAAAAGTCACTTACTTTACCAGTATTAGAGAAATTTTTCCCAAGCAAATAATCTGATTGAGTTATGACTGCATCAAATCTTATGGCTCTTCTCACCCTCAAGATCAAGTCCAAGCTTCTTTATATAGATACAACACTCTTGGTGACCTAACCTCTAATTTCTAGACTCACTTTAGGCTCCCACACTGTGTCCCAAACATAGGAACTATTTGTAGCTCTCCCAACACGCTCAAGCCATTTTACCTTTTGCTCCTTACATGAGGTATCCTCACTTCCTAAAACTGCTCATCCCTTCAAATGTTTAATTAACTTACATTTATGATTCAGACTCAGGTTAGACAGCTGCTCCTTCCGGAAGTTGTTCCAATCATGCCCACCTGGGATTAGTGTCCTCTCTGCACACCTGTAGCACCCTGCTTATATTATATTAATTATATTATTATATTATATTATATTATATTATATTATATTATATTATATTATATCATGTTTTCTCATGTCTATTTTCTTTCACAAGACTTAGCAGAGGCTAAGAAATTTGTATCCTCATTGCCTAAAAACTATCTGACCCATAGTATCTCTTAATAGATTTTTGTTGAATGGAGAAATGAATACACACACACACACACTCCTATAAAGTATTTAATAGACTTAGTTTCTGTTTTTTTTCCTGAAATGTTAAATATTGGCTTATTAACTCTAGGAAATGATTTTTAGATTTTTTCATGATTCAAACAACTACCGTATTCAGGATAAGTAAGGTTCTTCTGCAGTTACGATCCCTAATCTCAGAGGTGACATGGCCTCAGATCATCACATGGGTCCCAAGCAGTGCGAGCCTATCACATCCACAGAATCATGGGACATCTGGGATACCTGAGGACTGGCAGGATTTTAGATATGAAGACTTTTTTTTTTTTTTTGCTTTTCCTCATTTAGAACATCACATTTACAAGTAAAAGTATAGAGTTTAGCATCAATTTGATTTTTAAAAAGCAACCTCTTGATCACCAGGAATTTATTTCATTCATCTTCTCCAACTACATCGGCACCTGAAGTTTTGGTCCTCTCAGCCTCTAAATCCTGATAACTCCCTCTGAGCACCACACTCCTAAGGGAATCCATCCTTCCTTCCTTCCTTCCTTCCTTCCTTCCTTCCTTCCTTCCTTCCCTCCCTCCTTCCTTCTTTCCTTCCTCTCCCTACTCCTCTTACCCTGACCACCAACTCTCCATGGCTAGATTATAGCACTAGCCTGCAGGATATCTTGTCTCTCCTCCTTCAATCTGTCCTTACCGCACTGCAGCTAGAATAATCCTAGTAAAACACTCCTTTGTGTTTCTCCAGAGCTTACAGAATAAAATATTAAGTCTATAGCTTATCACCCAAGGCCTGTTATAATTTGTTCCCGACCTCCACTGTGACCTCATTTCCTCATTATCTTCCTGCAAAAGCCTTGGCTTAGGCAAGGGGGCCCTCCTTCAGCCTTCTCTTTCTTATCTGCAGTGGTATAATAACGACAGTCCTTATCTCCTCAGGTTGTCGGGAAGATGGAATGAAACAATATGAGAAAGGCTTTGAGCTCACTGCCCTGACATACAATCGGCTCATGATATTGTGGCACGTGGTTAAAAATATGTATTACACCTTTCTAACACTCTCATTAGCAATCTGTCATTAATTATCAGCACCTATGTAGCATGCCAGTGCCATCCTTCATTCTTTAGGATTCCCTGAGAATAAAGAGTATTCAAAGAAACACACAAATGCTAGCCATTCATATTGAAAAACTGGACACTTATAATTCAGTTCTTTGCAATAAATCATCCTGGTTTGTTTCATCCAGACGGTGGCATGCACTTTATAGTTCCTGGTCTTGCTGAGTTTCACTGGTACTTCCAACAGTCAAACAGCCAGTCAAAGGTCTTATTATATTTTGAAGATGGAAGAATTTGCTTTTTTTAGTGGCCAGGGTGTGTTAATAATCTGCTGTGCTTTGCAGTAGTAAAGGTGGTCAAAAAATGTCACACCAGCCCCTGAGGCGCATGTCGAGAACTGGGATGATACACCTGAGGGTCCTTATAGATGGAGCCTTCTTTAAATTGCCCGGAACAGGGTTACACAGATGATGCCGTAGTGAAGCAAGAGCACTGGATGAGGAGTCTGAAAATCCCTCCTCTGAGATCTATTAAGAACGAATGGCATGATCCGTTAATATCTGTTTCTCAGTGGAATGTGAATAATATCTTTCTTTTTATTTTTTTACAGTACGGTACTGTATTTATTTTTTAAAAACCCATATATATGTGGACCCACACAGTTTAAACCCTTGTTGTTCAAAAGTCAACTGTAGTAGTATATTTTTATTATAAAAAAAGTTCCAGTTTGTATGAGGGGAAAAGAATTCTTAATTCTCTTTTCCCCTAGCCTAATCTTCAAAGATAGTCACTAATACTTTGGTATATATCTTTTCAGATATTGTCCTTATGTGTATAAATGCACACACACGTACATGTGCATACATATCATAAATTCTTTTTTAAATATATTTTTATTAACATATAATGTATTATTTGCCCCAGGGGTACAGGTCTGTGAATCATCAGGCTTACACATTTCATAGCACTCACCATAGCACATACCCTCCCCAATGTCCATAACCCAGCCACCCTATCCCTACCTCCCAGCAACCCTCAGTTTGTTTTGTGAGATTAAGAGTCTCATGGTTTGTCTCCCTCCGGATCCCATCTTGTTTCATTTTCCCCACCCCCCGCCCTGCCTCTCAAATTCTTCACATCAGAGAGATCATATGATAATTGTCTTTCTCTGATTGACTTATTTTGCTTAGCATAATATCCTCTAGTTCCATCCATGTTGTTGCAAATGGCAAGATTTCGTTTCTCTTGATGGCTGCATAGTATTCCATTATATATATACCACATCTTCTTTATCCACTCATCTGTTGATGGGCATCTAGGTTCTTTCCATAGTTTGGCTATTGTGGACACTGCTGCTATAAACATTCGGGTGCATGTGCCCCTTCGGATCACTACATTTGTCATACCTGCTTTCTTAGAAGAGAGTTGTAAATAACAAATTATACTTGTCAAAGTGTTTTGTTTTTTTAAAGATTTTTTATTTATTTATTTGACAGAGAGAGAGAGAGAGAGAGATCACAAGCAGGCAGAGAGGCAGGCTGGGGTCGGGGGTGGGGAAGCAGGCTCCCTACAAAGCAGAGAGCCCGATGCGGAGCTCGATCCCAGGACCCTGAGACCATGACCTGGGCCGAAGGCAGAGACTTTAACCCACTGAGCCACCCATCTGCCCCCAAAGTGTTTTGTTCAATTGATGTTTTGATTTCTGCATGCCATTTACCTATATCAAACATATGTAATATGCAAAGCATGTAAGAAAGATTTTCATTGTATGTGTGGTACTTGCTGAAATATTCTGTAAGACCAAACTGGGTTCCTTTTTAAGAGGTAACTATCACACACATTCAGAATCAACTACAAGGACTAAAAACCCTGTTTGCTGTTTTTTTCTTATTACTTTTGGTGCTGGTATTCTTTTTTTTTTTTTTTAAGATTTTATTTATTTATTTGACACAGAGTGAGAGATCACAAGTAGGCAGAGAGGCAGGCAGAGAGAGAGGGGGAAGCAGGCTCCCTGCTGAGCAGAGAGCCCGATGCGGGGCTCAATCCTAGGAACCTGAGATCATGACCTGAGCTGAAGGCAGAGGCTTTAACCCACTGAGCCACCCAGGTGCCCCGGTGCTGCTATTCTTGAAGAGAAGGAACACATAGAAAAGAAAGAGGTTTTATATTTAAAAAAGGAAATTTGAGGAATATGGTGAATGAAAACAAAAATTAATTTTTTTCCTTAACATTGAAGTCAGGGTTATTTTTTTTCTTTTCAAATTTTTATTTAAATTCTAGTTAGTTAACACACAGAGCAATATTGGTTTCAGGAGAAATTAGTGATTCATCACTTACACACAACACCCAGGGCTCATCACAACAAGTGCCCTCCTTAATACCCATCACCCATCTAGCCCATCCCCCACCCACTTCCCTCCATCAACCCTCAGTTTGTTCTCTTTTTCTTTTTTTTAAAGATTTGTTTATTTATTTGAGAGAGAGCGAGAGCACTCTCGCTGAGAGAGAGGGGCAGAAGGAGAGGGACTCTCAAGCAGACTCCCTTCCCGCCGCGCGCGGAGCCTGATGCAGGGCTTGATCTCATGACCCTGAGATCATGACTTGAGCCAAAATCAGGAGTCAGACGTTTAACGACTACGCCACCCAGGTGCCCCGAGTTTGTTATCTATCATTAAGAGTTTCTTACTGTTTGTTTCTCTCTTTTTTCTTTTTTTTCCCCTTTTTCTCCCCCCTCCCATATGTTCATTTGAAAACAGCATTGTTAGATAAAAACCAGATTTATTTGGGCTACTGTCTGTATTACCAGAACAAATCTGCTCTGCTCCCCTTTTGAGAGACACCACTGGTTAGTACCTGGCTACTTCCCTCAAAGTAACAGTGACAAAAACAACAGCAGTAATAGTTTCTGCTTCAAATGCTACTGCTCAGTAAAATCAGAGCATCGGTCATCTTCCAGACTGGGGAAAAAAACTGACCTAGAATTTAAGAGCCTGGCCCTAAATCTCACAACTGAGCCAAAATATGAAACAAGTTCTACCTGGCTCCGAACTCTGCTTCTTTCATGGCACCACCCAGCATGGTGCCGGTTGTGCGAATAACAGTGATTTCAATCAGGAAGGCAAAGACAACATTAGAAAGAGCACCGCAAGATGCAGCATTTTAAAAATTTTTGTTTACCCCAAAGAAGCTGATGTAGTACAAAGAAGGGCCACATGTACCCCAATGTTCATAGCTGCAAGGGTCACAATAGCCAAACTGTAGAAAGAACCAAAATGCCCTTCAACAGATGAG
>CM052798.1:151181774-151207620 GCA_028533885.1 Nasua narica | reverse complement strand
GGGGGGGTTAGCCTGGTGGTGGGTATCGAGAGGGGCACGTACTGCATGGAGCACTGGGTGTGGTGCATGAACAATCAATCTTGTAACACTGAAAAATTAAAATAAACAAATTTGGGGAGAAAAAAATTTTTGTTTATTGCAGGAAACACACGATGGCCTTAAATGCGTGTTGTTATTAATAACTCAATGGCCGCTAAGGTTTTAAGGGAAGGCTGGAAGGGTAATGCCCGAACTCAATGGAAGGTGTGGCCAAATTTTGCAAACAGAACCCAGGGAGTCCGTTCCAAAATTATACTTTAACAGTGAAAGATATTGCAAGGGGTTGAAAAGATGACCTTTAATTGTACTATAATGAGTGTCTCGAGGTCGTGAAAGACACTGATGTTTTTACTCCCTCCTCACTGTACAAACAGGCATTGGGATTACAGTTATTGTTCTCTATGCTTTTAATGATTAAGTTTTGGCTTGTGCCTTAAAAGAGGCTGTAGCTCTCAGCTCTCACTCAGACGGGCATGCTGCATATGGCCTTAAACTTTGGATTTGTGTGGAGTATAAAGAAAATCATGGAGGGCATCGTGAGAAGGAAGAGAAGGGTGAATGGGGGGAAATCGGAGGGGGCGATGAACCAGGAGAGACTGTGGACTCTGAGCCACAAACTGAGGGTTTTGGAGGGGAGGGGGTAGGGGGGTAGGCGAGCCTGGTGGTGGGTATTGATTGAGAAGGGCACGTACTGCATGGAGCACTGGGTGTGGTGCATGAACAATCAATCTTGTAAATCTTGTAACACTGAAAAATTAAAATAAACATATTTGGAGAGAAAAAAATAAAAAATAAAATAAAAACTAAAAATCTAAAAAAAAAAAAAAGAACTAAAAACAAAAAACAAACAAAAAAAAACTTTGGATTTGCACCTTACCCTGAGGGAAGGGACTTGTGAGTACATCATATCAAAATGGAAAATCTTTCTGAAGTCCCCCACCCTTAAGCAGCTGCCTCTGGTCTCTAAAAATGTACTCTGACTGCCCTCTCCTGGTTGGATGGAAGAACAGTTAAAAGAAAAGTGAACATCGGTTTTAGCACTGCACGCTCTTTGGCTAATCCTAATTTAATGGAAACGGAAATTGCCAAGAGATCAAAAGCGAAAGACAATGGGACAGAAAGAGAATTCTCACTTGTGACTCTGCAGTGCAAATATGGACCCACACTAAACAAATTCCATAAAGGAAGCATCCCAATGTTGGCATGAAGTCTTGCTTTAGAGTCATCTGATCTGTAGGGATGCCCCACAGCTACCTACCCACTGTGTGACCAGAATTCATCTGAGTTCTGGATAGGTTTGTCTCAGACCCCATAACCATTAGGCAGGAGTCAGTGGAGGCTGGGGACACCAATGTTAAGTTTGTTTTCATTTACTGATACACTTACTGCCTGGTACCATCTGTTGTACCCCACCGGCAGATATAAGGGCTAACACCAGGCTGAAGTGCAAAAACAGAGGTAGCTGGTGATCCGTGGAAAACGTTCTGTTTCACTGTAAAATACTCCAGCATTTCTCCAGTGTTTGCTGACCAAATTCATGGCTATGATAAAAAGTAAAAGTGTATATATCCTTGTACTTGGTTCAGAACTGTAATCTTTAAAAATGTTTTGGATACCAGTACTTACTGGGCTCGTTGACTATATTGCTTAGGTTTGAAATGCAGCTCTACTCCTAGATGCATGACCTTACATAAGTCCCCTTTCAGTGTCCTCAGTTTATGTATGTGGAAAATGGTGATTGTGAATGTCTTGCGTTATTGGGGAGATTACATGTGAAACATCTAATATTCTTAGGTCCGTGAAGAGCACATAATAAGTGTCCAATAAATGTTAGCTGCTAGTTCTATTCTACATCACTAGGAGTTCCATGATGGATTTCCTTTAAAAGACAGAACTGTGGGTAGGCAAGATATTTACAGAGGTTGGCTCATGAAGAGAAATAAAAATGTTAGAACCATGATGTCATAGAATCCAGAAGGTGATACTCAACCACCCAAAACCAGGGAACTGAAAATTTTGGTAGAGAGCATCACAGAGCCTTGACCCATTGGAATTTATGCAGGTGATTACTAGAACATGGCTTCTGTAGGGGCAGAAACAGGTGAGCAACCAATCAGAGCACTGCTTATTATAGTCAAAAGAAGGAAAGAATGGATGAACCTAGAACTGTTGCCCAAATATATAACTGGATTTACCATACTTGGCGATTAGAATAAACCTCATATTGGATCCTTGGTCTATAGACTAAGAGCTATCATAGAAGGGGAGGTCAAGTGGAAGCGTCTGAAACAGCACAGCCCTTCAGCCAATATACATACTAATTTTTTTTAAAAAATACATATGACATTCTAGGAGAAAGGAGATGACAGGGATTAGTGTCATCATTAGGATCTTAAGGATGCAGGGGAGAGGGTCCCTAACATATCTCTGTTTAATTTAAAAGTTTGACCTCATCAGAAATCAGAAACATCTTTGAGAATGGACATAGAGTATCACAAGCCCAAACAAGCAGTGGTCCTGATTGTGGCTGCCATGCCTAACAAGGTGTCAGGCACTTGGTATGGTGAAGGAGTTGGTTCTGGTTTTTTTAAGATTTATTTATTTGAGAGAGAGAGAGAGAGAGAGCATGAGCAGGAGGGGCAAAGGGAGAGGGAGAATCTCAAGCAGACTCTGTGCTGAGTGTGGAGCCTGATGCAGGGATCATCTCAGGACCCCAAGATCATGACTTGAGCCAAAACCAAGAGTTGGATGCTTAATCAACTGCACCACCCAAGCATCCCAGGAGTTTGTTCCTTCTTAATCAAAAAGGGGATCAGAAACAGTTGGCTTTCACGTGGATCAGATAATAATACACATTACAGATTTGTCCCCGAACTAGGATACTTTTCTGCAGTGTACCATGACACATAGTCTACAGAGATCTGGACAATCTCGATATAACTGCAACACATGATACTGATCCATGACAATGACATCAGGATGAGTATAAGAGCTCACTGAAGACCTTGATAAGATCTGCACTCCAGAGGGCATGAGGAAAACCCTGCAAAGATTCAGGGAACTGCCTTTTCTTATAAAACTTGTAGGCCTGTAGTCAGCAGCATGCTGGGGCATCCCCTCTGAAGAAGCCAAATTTCTGCACCATGCTTTCTTAACCACAAAGATGGGAGTACCATGGTTTGTAGGTTTCTCTGGGTTTTCTGAAGGTGATACATTCCATGTGCAGGAATATTGTCTGGTTCATATTCTGGCTGACATAAAAAGGAAACTTCTTTGAGTGAGGCCCAGAATAGGAGAGGGCTCTGCTATAGACCCAAGTTCTGTCTTAGTCAACTCAGATTGAATACTAGACCGGGTGACTTAGATAACAGAGATTTAGTTTTTTTATAGTTCTGGTGAGGACTCTCTCCCTGGCTTGCAGAAAGCGCACCTTCTATGTCCTCACAGTAGGACATAGTAGGGGAGGAAGGAGAATCTCCCCCAATGCCCCCTCCCTCTAGCCTTTGGCAACCATGAATGTGTTTTCTGCCTATAGATTTTTTCTGTATATTTCATATAAATGGAGTCATACCATATGAGACCTTTGTGTCTGTCTTCTTTCACTTTTTGCATAATGTTTTCTAGGTCATCCACATTGAGCATGTATCAGTACTTCATTCCTTTTTATGGCTTATTAATATTCCATTATATGCATAGATCACACTTGTTTATACATTCATCCAGTGATGGTCATTTGGGTTGTTTCCACCTTTTCACCATAGTGAATAGTGCTGCAATGGCCATTCATGTACAGGTATTTGTTTGAATATGTTTTCAGCTCTTTGGGGTATGTATCTAGGAGTGGAATTGCTTGCTTGCTAGGTCAGCTGATAATTCTATGTACATCTGCTAAAATATTTTGAGGAACTGAAGTGTCTACTGCAGTGACTGTACCATTTTACATTCTTTTTTTTTTTTTTAAGATGTATTTGTTTTAGAGAGAGGGTGCATGAGCAGGGGGAGGGACAGAGGGAGAGGAGCAGACTCTCTGCTGAGCCTGGAGCCCAACACAGGGCTCAGTCCCAAGAGTTAGATGTTCAACTGACTGGGCCACCCAAGCGCCCTCCATTTTACACTCTTAGCAGTAATAAATAAGGGCTCCAACTTAGTTATTTTTGTTTTAAAAAATATTACAGCCATTCTAATGGGAGTGAAGTGATATCTCATTGTGGTTTTGACTTGCATTCCCTGGAGGTTAAAGAGATGTAGCATCTTTTCATGTGTTTGTTGGCTATTTGTGTATCTTTCTTGGAGAAATGTCCACTCAAGTCCTTTGCCCATTTTTAAACTGGTTTGTCTTTTTGTTGTTGAGTTATAGGAGTTACTTATATATTCTAGATACTAGACCCTTACCAATGATATGATTTGCAATTTTTTTCCTTTCAGAAAGTTGTCTCTTCACTTTCTGGATAATGTCTTTTGGTGCATAAGAATTTTGAAGTCTGATGTTAAATTTACCTATTTATTCTTTTGTTGCTGTGCTTTTGCTGTCGTATCTGCAAAGCCACGGTTGAATCCAAGGTCATGGGGATTTACCCCTTTTTTCCTGGGTTTTATCTCAGGCACATTTTGTGGAAGGAAAGTGTCTTGAGGTGAGAAAATTTACAAACTCATGCACAGTAACATTATGGAGTGCTTGTTCCATAAGCCTGGAATCCCAGTTGACATAGCATCGAACCAGGGAGATAGTTCCATGACTGTGGTCATTGATCATATCCTATAAAACTCCATGCAGAAGCAGCCAGCCTGAAATGGCCTGTTGAAAGCACAGCTGAAGCACCAGGTTAGAGCCAATACACTGTGAGAGCAGGGAGTCATCTTGCCAGATATTCATTGAGTCTGAAGCTGCTACAGGACACTGTGTCCTCAAAAGAACTCATGGCACTGATGAAAAAGGAGGTGGAAACAGGAGTAACCCCATGTATCATCACTATCCATGACTCACTGTGGCCTTGATACAGCCTGTCTTTGGAACTTTGGGTTCTATATGGTTACTGGTTGGATCCTCAAGGGAAGTTCATTCTTACCAGGGAATAGAGCAAATGTCTCATTGAACAACAAGCTGTGGCTTCTGTTGAGGCATTTTGGCTTTTGGAAACCAGCTGGCACAAAGCATTCACCATTTTGGCAGGCATACTGATCCTGGTCAGGAAGGAGGAGGGCTGTTATTACACAACGGAGACAGGGAGGAATGCATATGGAACGGATACACTTGGGTACCTTTTTGGTATTTCCTTGTCCGACAGTGATTGTGAATGGACAAGAGCAGTGACCCTTACCTGTCAAAGGTATTGCTGCCAAGAGTTTAGACCCGTCAGGGATGAGGGTTTGGGTCACAACCCCAAATCAGTGACCAAGATATGGAGAGGTTGGTGCTAGTTGCTACCACCGGTGACCCCAAGATTAACTGCAATGACAGAGCTAGTGGTTCGTCTCACTAACTTCCTTGTTCTAATTCTTCCCTAAGGTCAAGAGGCCCACTGGAGCCTTGGAGAAGTGGTTCCCAGGACGTGTATGGAGAAGTAGATTTATTTGGCACAAGGGGCAGAAAGTGGCAGTCATCCAGTGTGCCATTCTGACCTCCAACAGGTTATCATCCAGAGGGATGGTGGTTCTTGGAGAGCCTGCGGTTGTAAGGGCATCAGGATCTTCCTTCAGCTTGTGAGCCAAGGAGAGGAGATCATAGTCTTTCTGGGCAATCCAAGGCCAGTGACTGAGCCTATGTTGGTGTAGGGTTCACTTCCAAGCCAGTGTGGACTCCTCTGTGGGCAATCTCGGTGTGAGAGCTCCCTGATAAGCTGGTTGAGACTTTCGCAAAACTAGGGCACAGTTTGAAACTCTTCCTACCTAATCTTATTTGTCCTTCTTCTCTTTATCTTTCATAGGCATTATCTCCAATCAATTGCTTGTATTTTTAACTCATTCTTGGGTTCTTCTATCCAAAGGACCTACTGTCAAAGGTTTGCAAATATGATCAGCATTGTACATGAGTATATAGGCTTAAATAAAGTGACTCACTTCAAGTCATACAGCTCTTAATGGACTATTTTTTCCTACTTAAATATTTATTTAGTTTCATGCTGAATAATATCTGTGAAAGCATGTCTTTGATGTGCAATTTATACTTTCCCAATGCACACTGAAAATATAACTATTAAAAAACTATCTGAGGCAAACCTTACTCATCTCACTGGGAAACAGTATAATATCTTATGCATTTCCTGAGAATATATTCATTCCATAAAAATTTGACCATGAGTTAATTTTTTAGATATAGGCAGCTTTCCACTCAAAATAAATGGAGTAGTAGCTCTCATCTCACCAGGAAACCAAAGCAAAAGTATAGATGAAAGACCATGTCTATGCCTGTCAGTCCCTATATGAGACATTTTCCCTTATTACTTCATTTAACAGTTCATTCAAACCAGCAGAAGACATAAATCCAGGTAGCTGACCTCCAGATCAATGATCCATTCATTCCTGGGTCTCCAAATTGAGTGTAAGTGCCTTAAGAAATATTCAGAGTAATTTATTACACAGCGTGATATGAGAAAATATTTTAACTATATTTTATGATTTAAAATTAAAATGCTTTACTAATAGTTAAAATGTGTTGACACTAGTTCATATATTTCATATTCATAAATAAGGTACACATGTTCAGAAATGGAGACTATTAAGTTGTTTAAAAGTAACGAATCTTTAGTTAACCACTGTTATTTTTATATACTTTTATATATAAATGAGTTTATTCACATTCCAAAAATTTTCAACACTAAAGTTTTAGTGTATTCAGTAAGATGGCACATTTAATAATTAATGACATGCACAATTTCATGAAAAGGCCATGTGGTTCAGTATACTGATGCATGTTTCATTGCTTTGGCAAAACTGTGCACTGACTCAGGATATCAGGCATACTTAGAATGATACATGCAATTGCAAGTAGGGAATTCAACAATATCCTTCATCTAGAATACCTCTCACGCATACCCAAGGATAAAGCTTGGAGTTGGCACACATGAAAAATCAAAGTGCCACATGATATATACACAGATACCTCCACCTCTTGTTACACTTAGAACAGTGACTATCACAATTTTTAGCAAAAACCACTAGCCAGAGTCCTCCACTCCTGTCATAATTATAGAAAAATGACAGCTTTTGGCCATTAGTTCTCAGTTTAGATGATGCTTTGAGGACTAAGTCAGTTGGGTCTACAGTGACACCTTTGGTCATGAAAAAAGTTGGAATAAAGATCTAATGAGATTACCCAGGATGCCCAATTTTTATATGCATAGCTCCTCTGCTATAGTCGACTGATCACATAACATTTTCATAATACACGTATATTTAATTACTAGAGGACCTGTAAGGTAGAATTCACTCTAACTACATCCAGAGCTAGGTGAAAAAATGCCTCGCCATTCTATACCAGAAATTTTCAGGTGCTAACGGGATCAATTTTTATAGAGCATATCGATTGGAACACAAAAGGAGGTATGCTAGAACATTCACCCATTTGCTAACTCAACATCTAGCTACTGAGTACACGCTATTTGCTATGCTCTCTTCTAGGCACTGGAGACGGAGCTGTAAACAGAGTAGATGGCTCTTGTCCATAAGCCTTACGTCCTAGTGAGGAAGAGGGCAAATGCGCTAAGGAAATAAAATACATGCTCTTCAAGCTATATTTAAAATATACGTCCTACGTGCCTCGCAGAAACGCAGGAAAAGAGAAAAGGAATGCTGGTGTGAGATTCAAGGTGACAACTGAGCAAACGCCCAAAGAGGGTGAAGGAGGAAGCCGTGCAAGTCTGTGAGGGAACAGGGCTCCAGAGAGAGCAACCAGTATTGACCTACTGCCCCCTTAGGACTCTCTCTAAAAAGATGAGCTTTCAAAATAAAAGTATTTGGGGAAAAATAAATAAATAAATAAAAAGATGAGCTTTCAAAGCATTAACAAAAATCCACGTATGTTCTAAAGACGATCATCTCTCCTTCAACTCTGGCCCCCTCCCACGTGGATACATCACCTTGCCACCTGAGACACCGGCTCGCTTCATAACCAACTTGGACCTTTGTGACAATGACTTCAAATTCCAGATGCTGACACACGCAGAGGTGGAAACTGAGAGTTTACGAGTCAAGATCGAATGGTATAACTCGGACCAGACAATCCTTCTAATGTCCATTCCAGGGCTGATGGGGAAGCCAGGGTAATTCAGGAAAGGGCCAACTTGTAAGGCAACGCAGGGCACTACAGGCCTGCACTCCGGCCCAGAATTACTGGGCCAGGGAAATAGGCAGCCAAGCTCTCCGGGCACCTTCGCGGACCAAAGCTGCCTAACTCTTCCCCTGAAATGGAGCTCCGGCCTAAAGCCTTACAGCTAAACTCACAAGTCCTTGGCTCCGACAAAAAAGTTCTAAAAGATGACATCTACTACAAACAATTACATTAAACATTCTGCTAAAAACATTTTTTGGAGGGGAAGGGTCACATTTTTATATATATAAAATATGTAAAATCTTGAAGAACTGAGGGATACACAGCCATTAGGTACTTGGACTCTGGAGCCAGACTTCTGGGTTTACAGACTCTTGCTACACACATGACCCTGGTGTCCCATAAGGTCTGTGTTTTAGTTCCCTCATCTGTTTGCTTGTTTGTTTGTTTCTTTTTTTTAAGTAGGCTCCATGCCCAGCATGGAACCCAACACAGGGCTCAAACCCACAACCCTGAGGTCAAGACCAGAGCTGAGACTGAGAGTCAGATGCTTAACCAAATGAGCCACCCCAGTGCCCCTAGTTCCCTCAACTCTAAGAGGAGATGCTATTGTCTACCCCACAGAGTTGTCATGATGAGGATTAAATGAGCTAATACGTGAAAAAATGCCGAGAACACTGCCTGGCACAATAGTAAGCACTGTATAAATGCTTTTAAATAAGATAGAGTATAATTTAAACTTTCTTTAAAATATCATTTCCAAAGACTTACCTCTTTGACCGTCACCAAAGAAAAAGGCTCACTGACATTTCCTGAGAGACTTTTCATTGAAACGTTTAGAGTAGAACTTTTATGTCCTGTGAGTCTAGAAATTCGAAATCAGTCAAGTTTATATCAAACCTTTAACTGAATTTCAAAGTGAATTGTATAAAAAACATGACCAAAAAAGATTATCAAATGAATACTTTATTAGAGTCATAACACTTATAAAATAAATTTCTTTTCCTCGTGGAGTAACCAGATTTTAAAACCAACAATACTTTCTCATCTCTACAGCATATATAAGGAAATTCTCAAATGCCATAATTTTTGTTCAAGTGCTTTGTCACTCAATTCACAAACCCAGAACACGATTAATCTACAAATGTAAGTATTCACAGTCAGATGAGTTTCAGGCTTGGTTCTTAATGATCTAGAAGCAATCCATTTACAAAAGTGCCACTAAAGCCATTTCATGAAATCATTTAATTTAATGCCACCAAGCATAGACCTGTTATACTTTGGAAACAAAAATAAAATCTCACAACTAAATCTAGCAGACTAACTTTAAACGAGTCCAACTCGGATGAACTATATATCCTTATGGCACATTTATGACTTTGTAATATACAATTCATAATACAGGTTTAAGTGTATGGTATGAAGCTAGAAAAACCAAGGAAGTCAGATATAGAAAAGATGGGACATGAGTATAGTCTGAGACTGATTTCTTCTTGCCACATATTGAAACACATCTTTATATCACAAACCAAAACTCTGGTAAGATTCTTCCTTCCAGGCGATTATTATATAAATAGCATCTGACCGATGAGCACTGATCACGTGACTCATTTGGGATTGTTCTACGTTCCATGAAATCTAATAGCACAACTCAGATGTGGCACTCTTAGGGGATGACTCTGCCAAAAAAAGCAAAGGGCTGGAGGTTTTGAATGGTCAAAGCCCTCTTTTCCCAGAGGAAGCCCGCCTGGGGCAGGAAGTAAGTGTCCTGCTTGGACAGCGTGGTGGGAACGGGGACCGAACGAACTCTTACTGATTCCCCCATTCAAGCCATTTTTTGGCACCTTTCCATAACCAGGGTCTCTAACAGGTGCATGAAGATATTTTCTGCGCAATGCGGCCAGAGACCAGTTTTTAGGAGGGCTGCTGTTTTAAAACTGATTTCATATATCTGTTACCAATGCAAACAACCAAGATGTTGGGGCTATTATCAAAACATGTAAGAAGCTTCAACTTTAAATTATATTTCATACTCTATTCAAATTTAACTGAGAAAGTAATGTGAAATAATTAGAAGTCAAAAGTTCGCTCTTCAGGGAAGCTCTACCTGGTAAAACCTCATGTATCCACACACAAATATCCGCATGTTCATGCACAGGACAAACAGCTGTATTCTGAAGCATAAATAAATCCAAAACGAGACATAAGTAGCTAGATACCAGTTCCGGCAGTGGTGAATGGTCTCTAGGGATCTCATTTTAAGGATGCCAGATGATGCCAGATGAGAGGTTTGCTCAGTTGTTAAGAGATCTATAGTTTGATCAAGCAACTAGGATTTACTTCATAAATTACTTTTTCCTGTACCCAAGACTCCACTTGAATGAGCCTGAAAAACTATCCATCCCTTCCAGGGTAAGTACTTGACCATTAACACAAAGGCAACGTGATCATTGCATAATGAGGCTAAATATTATGTGACTTATCTCATTTTATACCTTTCAGGATCAGTTCAATAAAATACATAAAATGTAACTAAGGTGTTACACCAGAGGTCCTCAAACTATAACCTACAGCCTACTGGCCAAATCCAGCCTGCTTCCTGTCTTCCCGAATAAAGTTTTATTGGGACACATGCTTACTCATTCATTTGCGGATTGCCTATGGCTGCCTGCACAAAGTAACAGCCCGGATGAATTGTTGCAACAGAGACAAAGCCTAAACTATTTACCATCTGGACCTTTAGAAAAGGGTGCCAATCCCTGTTTTATACTAAAAGACAGAGTTCAGTGGGAAGGCTACTTAAAATGGGGTTTGTTTTTGCTTTTTGTTCTTTAAGGAAATTTTAGTTACCTATTAAAATTAAGGTTTAGGTGACTCAGCAATTAAACAAAAGAGATACCCCTTCTTCATGAGCAGTATCTGTATATTTTATGGATATAAAGGAAAATTTTCTTTAAAAAAAGAGACAGACGTAAAATTAAAGGCCATTTCTCTGTTTAACATCATAGTAAAATTAAAAGTCCATCCACGAAATGAACCAAACCTTGTACTTAGATTCACTCCGTATACTAAACAAATTACTTCGGGAATGTTGTTCTATCTGGATAAAACGGTATCCAAATCGATCAGACACATAAAGTAGACAAATGAAACCAACACAGACCGTTGGTTTCTAAGGAGCGTTACGGTCGCCATCTTCGTAAAGCCAGACCCAAACTGCAACCGTAACAAGCTGTTGTCACAAAGGCGAAGATCTAAGAAAAAGGAAACAAGAGCTCATCAGATTTATAACACTGACTTTAAGAAAACACTCATTCGAAGGAACAACTATCTGAACACTGATCAGCCTACCGAAAGATACTTTGACACTTACAAAACTAGTGTATAGTCATCTTTTTGATGATTTGTACTTTTACCCCTTCACATCATTAACCCTTCTTTTAAACATTCTGGCCCCCAATAATTTTCTCATTTGTGGATAGCCTTAAGCTGAACATTTGTTCATGTGCTGGACTCACTTGTTGAATATTCATAAAACCCCCAATACGATATTCAAAAATTCATTACAAGGTGTCTATTCATACAGGGACTTCAAAGCCAAGAAAAGTGCAAGCATCAGAACTTGAGGTTGTATCCAATCCTTCCTGCGACAGTGGAAAGTGACTTTAGAAGTAAACAAAGTAAAGCCACAGAAATGAATCCAGATTGGTGTGGGAGGTAGTTCTGAAACCGGCACTCAACTCTGAATTACTGTCCTTACTACCTGACAAGGATTTCTTTAGCACTATGTGTACATCAGTACATTTGGTGCCTATAAACAAATAGTAGATAGTGTCCTCGCCCTTTGGGAATTCATGAGCCATAGAAACTATAAGACAAAGCACTTAAATATGGTAAAACATGATTTAGTGTAGGGATCCTTTACCAGGAAACTCTAGTTCTGACAAGCAATATTGGATTCACCTAGAGAACACGACCATTCTCTAATTGCCATTCTGCTATTTTCCCCACCCTGCTTCTGCTGGTTGTCTCTTGATAAATCTAATCGAGACATCATCTGCTGGATGAGAATGCCCACTTCTGGTATCTATTACTAGGGAAAGTGCATTTTCCTCTCTCAGATACATTGAAATAAAAAGTAAAAGAAGGGATTCAATGTAATGTCACAAAAGGATGGCTCGTATATTTAGGTATTATTAAAACTCAGAAATTAAAGATTCACTTCTGCAGGAATGGATGGATGAGATGGTAGGTCCTATAGAACTGAGAGCACGTTGAGGTTCACCAAGGCAGTTTCACTTAGGCAGACAGAAAGGGAGGTAGAAGAGGGACAGAGTCACAGAAAAGGACCAGCCAGAAGAGAATCACGCCATGGGCTCTGAACACTGGGCTCTTAGGACAAAGGAACCTTGGTGAGAAATTAATGACATCTATCATCCACTAAGTACTTGAACACCTACTACTCTTATGAAAGTGGGATCTTAGGGCAACTATAAATAGAGCAATCTGGTACTACTTCAAGAATCTGAGAGGTAATGAGAATATAGCCTGCACCACTAAAAAGGAGGGGATGGAAGTAGTAAAGGAAAATCCAACAAGAATCGATGACTCATAGGAAGGACGCTTGGTAGGAAAAAAGTCAATTCCAAGTCCCTGAACTTTTCTCCACTTCACAATATTGTTAAGACCAGTGGTTTCCTAACTGTGGTCTCTGGACAATATGGATGCCCTGGCAGTGCTCAGAGCTGATAAGGTGGACAAAGGTGGCTTGGGGAGAAGGACAGATAGGCATCATTCAAGACCCTTGTCTCCCACTCCAACTTGAGCATCTGCGCTCTTGCCTTTTGTATTTATTAGGTTTTCAGTAAGATTTCATTAAGTAAAACAGTTTCACTTCTCAGAAAAAAAAGTGTAAAAATCACTGATCTAAACTATAAGGCTGCCAGAGCCGGAGCCAGGCCACCTTTCTGTTGCAATCCACAAATAGTCTAATTCATTGTAGACACTCAACGAATTTTGACAAATCCTAACAGAGACTTGGGAACCTGATGACTGCAGGTCTTGGAATCATCACACCTCCACCCTTCAAAACCCAGACTCTAGACTTGTGCTGTCCAACATGGGAGCCACCAGCCACATGTGGCTATTTAAATTTAAATGTAAATTAATTAAAATGAATGAATTAATGGATTAATTAGTAGCCACCGTATGGAATTGTGCATATAGGGGATATTTCTATCATTTTAGAAAGTGCTGGTGGACAACACTGCTCCAGAAAGATTTTAATGGCTGTACAGGGGCGTCCTGGGCTGTTTATATATACTTTCTACATTCAATAGTAAAACATTAGGGTCACTAACTTGCTACATAGCCATATTAAATATCAACACATTCAGGGAATAATTTGGATTTCTGACACTTTCAAAATTATAAAAACGCAAATAATGCAGTATTTCTTCAAATTACCCATGTCAATAAAAACCAACAAACTCACTTAAGTCTGTGAATTAAGAAAGACTAAAAAATTCAAGAAATTTCCCCATGGAATGCATTTGTAAGTCATCCATCGTCATCTGTAAGTCATCTATTGTCATGGTGGCAATATTTATCCCCTCCAAGCCTCTGGATACTCCTCAGAGGCAGGAGCTGTATGTGGTTCATCCCTCCCAACACCCCACCCATTTCCTCCCTCACGGTGGGCTCTCCATAAGCACTCACTGACCTAAAATGAATTCCAAGCAGGTACTGACCACTGAAGAACAAATCTCCCTCACCACCTCTAAAGTTAGAGGAAGTAAAAAGCACAATGGATTCTTTCTACAAAGGAGGCTCTGCTGTGCCAGGCCAGTCGCCACCGCGGGCTGGCTGTCATCTGGGTCGGGGTCCACACCACCAGCGGGGAGGGCGGAACTTTGCTCATCAGGTTATTACACAGATAAACAGCTAGTCTACGCGTGACTGAACGGCTCCTGCTACAGAAAGTGATGGCTGCTCGAAGAGTGCCTGGGAGACCGTGACCGTGGGGGCGGGGGTGCTGGCCACTTGGACTCATGGACACTCACTGTGGCTGCTACGTTTATGTTATACTGGTTATTGCTCAGGAGCAGCTGCCTGGTCATAGTTGTGTTGCAACGCAGGTCATGCAGGGATGTGGCTGCTGCTTCCAGGAGAAAGGCTCCAAAGTAGAAGACGAACACTGTAAAATGGTATGCAAAATCCTGCAAGAGGAGGGGGGGGGAATTAATTAACGAATTAATTAATGTCTTATCATTAAAATTTAATAATACTAGACTTAAAATAAATTATAAGATAATGAGTAAAATAAATTAATAATAAATCATGGTAAATTAATAAAAATAAATTAATAAAAATAAAAAATTAATTAATCAAAGTAAAAAAGTTAATACTTTTTGTTTTATGTTCCTTATTTCAGCTCATGAGGTTTAGGTTCAGGAGGGCGAGACCACTTAATCAAA
The DNA here is from genome assembly GCA_028533885.1 of Nasua narica. Classification (NCBI taxonomy): domain Eukaryota; kingdom Metazoa; phylum Chordata; class Mammalia; order Carnivora; family Procyonidae; genus Nasua; species Nasua narica. The sequence continues at coordinate 151,192,839 of CM052798.1, read as the reverse complement.
CAATCTTTAGCCATACTCGCCATTTACTCTGACGGCTTGAACAATGTCGAGCTATTAGGATCCAAGTGAAAACCAACTAACCTGCTGTAATCGGCATAGCGATGACACCGGTGTCCTGAATTTTATAATAAAACACACATTTTCATACACCTCACTATTATAGTTATTGGATAATAATCATATTTTGTAGTATATTATATAGTTATATAATAATATACCTACACACATTTTAGAATTAAGTCTTTTATTTCTGAGCAATTATTATTTTCATCCATTAGACTGTCACCCCATACACTGAAGAATGCAGAAAACCTATGACATCATAGAATTTAATACCGTAGCTCCTGATATTCCAGAAAAGCAAAATATACATCATTACTTTGACAAAAAGTATAGGAACTCTCAAACAAAACTCACTTGTCATCATGTGATCTCACATGTTGCTGGCATCGTGAATCTACTGGAATTCCCACTGTCTTACACGAACTAATATTCGTCAACACATGGCTGTGTATTTTTGTCAACCGCGCCCAGATACCTGGTACCTTACATGCACTGTCATTCATCCTTACAACCACCATTTATTATTCCCACTTTATAAACACGTGATCTTTTTTAATTAAATGACTGTTCTAAAGCCATTCAAACACAACCTTGGGAAAGGAGAACTCAAACCCACCTAGAGCTGTCTCGTTCCAGAATCCGCTTTCTTTCTTCTATCCAACTGTTATTGATACAGCAACATTACAGAGAAAGAACAACGGGCTGCCTTTGGAAAGGCCCATTCAGCAAACAAAACTGTCAATTTTCCGTGAGAACAGTTCTTACTCTGACTAGAATAATAAGGAAACGTTAACTCACTAGCAGTGGGAATTACAAAGCTGCCCGCTAAAAACAGGTTCTACTTAACACCTCTAAGGTAGAAACTGACTCACCAATGCCTTCAAAAGTTGGAACAGTGTTACAGACTGACCGTTGTCTAATCGATGGTAGAAATGCTCAGATCCCTGTTGCTATGCGACAGATGTTAACTGATGAAGGTCAAAGTCCAAATGTCACTACTTTTAGGGATGAAAAGTGATACAGCTGGATTCTCAATTAAGAGTGAGAGAAAAATATGTTTGAGATCATTAGGCGCTCATCTAAGTTAATGAGGTGGACCCTTGGAAGTGGCTCAGGTGACCTTAGGAGGGGCGGGAAAAGTCTGGGGACATGACCGCAACTCTTGGTGTGATGAGGCCCTCACCTTCTTCACCAGCCTCGCTCATGCCGCCCTCCCATCTCTCTGAGCATCGGCTGCCGAGATCTTGTTTTGGTGCTAGGATGTACTCTAGGCTTCAAGGCTGCTGCTCTTTACACGCGCAGTACCGTGTGGCTGGAAAGACTCCTACCAACAATTATTGCCTCCACCTCCCCCCCCCCACCAACTTTCTATTCCTCCCGCTTTTTACTTCTTCCTCCTTTTCAGTAGATCAGAACTGATCTGTGGTTAAGGCTTCCCTGTCCAATTCCCTTCCTTCATCTTTGATGGGTGTTGCCATCCAATAAACGTCTTGCACTCCTCATTCTGAGTTGGGCCAGGCTATCAGCTACCCCTATCATCCTAGGGTCACAGGTAGCCTAAGGTGCTGGAGGAGAAGAACTGAATTCACGGCAACCCTGGCGAGAAAACCACTATGCAGGCTGCTGGACTTCAGAGCCAGGCAGGTAACCCACCATGGGGAGCTACAGGTCTTCGTAAGCAGCTCCTGATGTTCTACTGGGCCCTTGTGCATCCGTAATCACGTACGGCACACAGTTGCGTTGGGGAGGAGTCTAGTTAGCTGACAGCTTTGGCTTCGGTGGATTGGGGGTCCACTGCTGTGTGTGAGCCAAGGCCAAATCCCTCCCGGCAGTCCCCAGCTAATGACGGTACAGTGGGGATACGGTGCCTGGCCACTCTTGCCTAATACAAGGCTCTTAAGGCAAAGACAGTTCTCCTGGCTTCTCATTCATGTGGGCAAGCCTGTCCATCTGCACCCCACTTTAGGACTTTCCTGCTTTACCCTATTTCCTTCCCCATCACCTTTCACAGGTATTCTCTCTTCCCCTCCCCCTAAAAAAAAGTCTCTTGCAGTTGTTTTGCTTGTTTTGTTTTCTTTGTTTTAGAGACAGACAGCATGAGCAGGGGTGACGGGCAGAGGGAGAGGGGGAGAGAATCTTAAGCAGGCTCCAAGCTTAGAATGGAGCCTGACTCGGGGCTCTATCTGATGACCCTGAGATGACCCTGAGATCCTGAACTGATCTGAAATCAAGAGTTAGATGCTTACCCACCTAAGCCATCCAAGTGCCCCACAATCTTTTGCACTTTTTAAATTCATCTTACAGTCTGCTTCCCAGGGGACCTGAGACGGCAGATATGCTCTTCTAGTATCCTGAACACTCCCTGCTTGGCCGTTAGCATCATTTTGATGAATGCATCAATTGTGTAATTATTTCTTTTTGTTGTTTAAATATTTTATTTATTTATTTGAGAGACAGAGAGAGAACATGAGCAGAGAGGGGGAGAGGGTGAGGGAGAAGCAGACTCCCTACTAAGCAGGGAGCCTCATGTGGGGCTTGATCCCAGGACCCCGAGGTCATGACCTGAGCTGAAGGCAGACGCTGAACGACTCATCCAGCCAGGCGCCCCTGTGTCATTATTTCTTTACTGACGTTGTTGGCTACAATAAACTCCGAGCGCCACTACAGGCCTATCTTGTTCCCCACTGTATTTCTAGGGCCTACTATGGGACCCGGTATGCGTCAGGTGCTCCGTCAAGATTCCCTACCGCGAGGGCGCCTGGGTGGCTCAGTTGGTTGGGCGACTGCCTTCGGCTCAGGTCATGATCCCGGAGTCCCGGGATCGAGTCCCATATCGGACTCCCAGCTCTGCGGGAAGTCTGCTTCTCCCTCTGACCTTCTCCCCTCTCATTCTCAGTCTCTCTCTCTCTCTCTAATAAATAAATAAAAAAAAAGATTCCCTACCGCGGGACACCCACACCCACGTTTATAGTGGGCCACCCGGCACATCTGATTCCAATTACTGCAGCGTGTGGGATGTGTGCAAGAAGGTCTTCCACAGATTCTTGCTCGTTTTGGACAATGCGGGTTGTTTATGCAAAAGCAGCGGTTCTTGAAGGTAAGCAGGCCTCAGAATCATCTGGGAAGCTTGTTACAGCCGAGACTGCTGTGTCCCAACTTCTGAGTTTCCGATTCGGGATGTCTGGGTGGGACCCGAGAATCTGCTCGTCTAACAAGGTGCCAGGTGCTGCTGCCGCCGCTGGTCGGGGACCAACCCTCGTGAACCACCTGTCCTGAGTCCTTGGCACTTCCGCACAAGCAGATGGCCCCAGCCCCTTTCTGAGTCTCCTCCGTACTCCGCTGCTCTTCTGCCAAGCTTCCCGATAGTCACACAGCCCAGTGCGTGGCCCGCTGATCTCCACTTTTTGCTCAGGGAAACAGCCTTAAGCAGAGCCTGATTTTTTTTTTTCAGCAACAAATGACCATCCTTCATGTTCTTATCTTTACCCTGTGTTTTCCTCCTCAGGTCAAATTTTTTTAAAAAAAAGGGCACCTGAAAAAAAACAAAACAAAAAAGGGCACCTGGGCGGCTCAGTGGGGTAAAGCCTCTGCCTTCGGCTCAGGTCATGATCTCAGGGTCCTGGGATCAAGCCCCGCATTGGGCTCTGCTCAGCTGGGAGCCTGCTTTCTACTCTTTCTCTGCCTGCCTCTCTGCCTACTTGTGATCTCTCCTCTCTGTTAAATAAATAGGTAAAATCTTTGAAAAAAAAATTTAAAAAGCTACATTGTAGATAGGAGGATCCTGGTTTCCACAATGGCAGCATGAAAAAGGGACAAGAGCCACCCCAAACTTTATCTTCCTCAACCGTAAAAATGAGAACAGTAATAGTCTCCCATAAGGAATTGTCATAAATATCAAGTAAGTAAATGAATGTTGGAAAAGAAAATATAGCTCAGGACATTCACAGTATTAAGTGATGTCCACAACAGGCAAATGTATGCCACCTACTTTGGGGTAATAAAGTGAAGCATGTTTAATTGTATAGGACTCTTTTTTTTTTGTAGTTCTTATTTTTCTAAAATATATCTTTCCTTTATACCCTATTTCTCCAAAAGTGGAAAATAAGTATGGTATCTCTTATTTAAAGTCAGGCAAAATGGTATTTCCTCTCTACAAAAAAAAAACAAAAACAAAAAACAGAAAAATCATATCAAAACCTGCATCTTTCCTCAAATTAGAATAGGGCAAGTTTTTAGCATTTAAAATATGTTATTACATATATTACGGATTATATTTTTATTTCATCAAGTTTGGGAAAAAATTATGAGGCTATCTACCACCACAAACGTTAATTCAACATCATGATCAACAAAAAGCTAAAAACCATGAATATATTAGTTACTACCTCACGATAAATACTTTTAGAAAATAAATTCCACATCAGAATGAATTCTTGCTTCCTTCATGCACTGTATGCAGGTAATATTAAACTGTTACTACAAAGGGAAACAATTATTTTTTGAGCAGTTAAAGTCTAACAATTCCAGAGCGCAGCAATTAAAAACAGTTACCATCTGGTGATGACTCCATGATATGCATGGCTCAGAAATTTTTCTGGCGGAGAGTGTACACGATACATTACAAAACCTACCAAAAACAACTCTGTGGTCAGAAATGACTGATTATGTGGAAAATCACAAAAGGAGAGAGGGAAAAAAAGGAGCCCATTCTAAATATGGCAAGCGTTTAAGTCAACTCCGTAAAGGCATGAGATGGCTCTTGGGAAGTGTGGCCACTGGGATGAGGCTGTGCAGGGAACGTCCCTGAGCTGTGTGCTGCATGGGGCTAGCCCCGTTTCCTCCCTCGGTAAGAAGGACTACCCCAGCTAAAGAACCACAGGATTGACCCTACAGGTGACCTCTGCAACACACTGGTAGGTCTTTCCAATTTCAGTTGCACCTTTTATAAAGTGGTTTAATTAAACACACACTCACACACACACACACACACTCTCTTACATTTTGTTGTCTGAACAACAAACATAATGTTACAGATGGGGGAAACACATATTTAGGAAACCTAATAAATTTGTAAGGATATTAATGATGTACTCAATATCAAAAATTAGACTCAATATAAACAAAAGGATAAAAGATGGTATGACCATATGTCTAATAAAACCAGGCAGGATGTTGGGAAAATATTTAAACATTGGTACAGCACATGTATCAACCATTAGAAGGAATGCTGGGCAGTGCAGGACCCTGGTGACTCACTACTTTCCCAGGTGGTAACCCTTCAGTTGCTGGGCTCCCAGGAAGTCCAGGAAGGTCCCAGAGGAAGGGCCAGGGTGGTGGGGAGCACAGCATTTGGGAAGAGGTAACAAGTTGGGGCAATGACAATGTATTTACTAGTACTGAAGGCTAGACTGTTACCTGCCAGCCAGATACTATCTTTGAGCTTAATACTTAAAGAGCCTGATGGTGCTTACCAACATTAGGTACTGATTCACTCATACGTGATTACGGGAAAGCCAAGCATTTCAAAAGAGGAGCTTAAGCAATCTATCTGTAACTTAAATAGAGATTTCTCATCTTCATCACTTGAGCAATTATTAGAAATATTTTCTCATCATTAATGAGAAAGCAAGGCAAAAACGCAGGAACACAATACATCAGCAACCTACGAAACAGAAGGACTTCTTGTGTGTGGTGTGTGTGCGTGTGTGTGTATGTGTGTGTGTGTGTGTCTGTGTGTGTGTATGGGAAGAGTTTTTTAACTTTTTATTTAAATTCCAGTTAGCATACAGTGTAATATTAGTTTCAAGTGTACAGTTTAGTGACTCAACAGAAGGACTTTCGAAGTTTCAAGCCACAAGCCTTGGCATTTTTAAGGAATTATGATGATTATGGACCATATACTATAAATCAGACACAAAGCCGATAAGCACTCTCGGATACATTAACTCCAGGTAGGTACTATTATTATCATTTTACAGAGGAAGAAGTCAGAAGTCACAGAGGCTCAATACCGTGGCTAAGGCTACACAGTTATTAAACACACCAGACCTACCTTCAAAGCCTGTGCAAGACTGTGACCCTTGCCCCAAACTCCCTCCTTAACTTTGTGTGGACCATCTGCCCTGGGCTGGCTTCGTGGGCAACCACATCCACTAGGCTGCACTGCTGATAACATCTGGGATGATGAGTTTCTCTTACACTCTGTAACTAACAACATTCTTTAATATGCCTAACATCCATCCTAAAGCTGGTGAATACAATGTTACCATACCTGAAAAGAACAATATAATCCCCACTAGAGGCCTGATTTAAGTTTCTAACCAGCAACTAACTGAAACGAAACAGGTTCTTCATGAACTTCCTTAAGGCATTGTCTGCCACGGACTGGAATTCAAGCTCCACTGGCCATTTTGAAATAGTCTCAGAGATCGAATATGCCTAAGCATGAAAGAGGCGCCCTCTATTCCATGGGGAAAGGGGAAATAAGTTGATCCAACTTAATGGCATCATAATTTTTAAAATTAGGTAGATTATAAATTCATTTCTTAAAATTATCAATTCTTATTAATTTAGGACAGGAATTAAAGATAAATATAAGCTAACCCTTTCTAAGTATTTCAAGAATAGAGTATATAGCTACTGGTTTTCTGAAAAGAATGTGTGTATTTAATAGTTGAAGCTGAGATCGATGGAAAATTGCAAGATCTATGTCACAGCATCCATCTCCCAAAGGCGCCGCCTCGATAGTTCAATAACTGCAAAGGAATTCATTTGTTGAACGAAATAGAAGAGTTTGAGTAAAGGTCCTCTAAGTTAAAACGGAGTAACAGAAAGGTTGCTCAGCTCTATTGACAGAAGTTTCACCAGCTGGGAGCCTGCTGCCCGGGAAGGCAGCCACACAGCCACACAGCTGTGTGGGGGTCGCTGTCCGGGGGTCGGACCTTTCCTCTCACTGGAGGCAAGAGGGAACAGGGGACCAGGCATTTCAGGACAGAATAAGATATTTATACGTTCCTCTCATTTTCCTCAAATAGACTTAAAAATCCCTTACCAGGAAGTTCCAGTTGGCATCAATCTGAGTCACCATGCCGGAGAGGAACAGGCCCAGGAAGAGGAGGGAGAAGAGAAAAGCCGTCACGGACACGAACATGACCCACCCTTGCAGCAGAGGTAGAGGAACGTTGGAGGAGGCAACCAAGATCCAGACAAGGCCCCCGAACAGCTGCAGGAAGGAAGAAAGATGTCACGGGTGTGGGCAGCAGACCTGAACATGCTCCTTCCCCTGCCTCTTACCCTTGGTTTCTCCCCAGCCCCCTGCACACCTTCCCGCAAACCTGCCCACCGCCCTTCCTCTGTCCTCACGTGGGACACCAGCTTCCCTCTGGGGCAAGGCCAGTGCTTCCACTCACAGGTGGGACGGGGAGCCACACCTGTCTCTGCACCTGCCCTCGTGCTGGACTCTCAGCCTCAGCCAGAGGGCAGACACAGATTCCTTTCATTACCTAAAAGTATTTCCCTTTGACCCTGCTGCCTTTCTTCCAATTTCCTTTATGGTCAATCATTTCTCCAAATTCATCTTTGCTTAGTCCCGACCTCCAATCGGTAAGCTCTGACTCTTGAAACCACTGGCTTCTGCGCTCACCACTTCTCAGAGAGTTTATCGGCCAAGATCAGGCGTAACTTTCTAACCTGTCACCTCTGAAGGCCACGTGCTGTCCTTATCATGGTCTATTTGTACACGTAAGATTATTGCCTATCGGTAGGATCATAGCCACAGCTGCTGGACACGGTAGTAAATACTACCTACCTGATTTATTGATTCTCCTCTGCATGCCGAGCATGGGAATAGGTACTGTGGATACTCACAGATCTGGTATCAGTAAACACCTACCGCCTGTCAGGCACTGTTCCAGATGTGGGGAATAAGACGGTCAACAAGCTACACTTGGTTTCTGCCACTACAGAATTCAGTCTCTTACAGAAAAGAGACTTTTTATTTTTTTAAAGATTTATTTATTTGTTTACTTATTTATTTGGAGAGAGCAAGTGGGGCAAGGGGCGGGGAGAGAGAGAGAGAATCTCAAGCCAACTCCACACTGAGTGCAGAGTCTGAGGCGGGGCTTGATCTCACCACCTGAGCCAAAATCACGAGTCAGATGCTTAACCGACTGAGCCACCCCGGAGCCCCAGGAAAGAGACAATGAAGCACGTGAGTAAAATGCTGCTTCAAACCTGTCACAATTGGGCAAACAGTGGGCAGTGCAGGTTCACAGATGGAGGGCTCTAAAAATCCAGAGCCAGAAACCCAGGAAACACGGCCGGGAAGCAACAAGCCAAGGGACAAAGGTGGGGTGTGTGGCAGCAGGAGGAGAAGGCTGTCCCGGGGCAGGAGGCCAGCCCTGAGAGGATCTGGCAGGGCTGAGGGGCAGGGCTCAGCGCCACGGGGACAGCAGGTAGCACGCGGGGCGTGGCCGGAGGAGAGAGCTGGAGGCAGGTCCACTCAAGGAGGTAAGCTTCTCCCACGGGCCATGGGAGGCCACAGAGCCCCTGAGCAGGAACCAGCCTGACCCAGTTTGTATTCAGAAGCTTCTCTCTGGCCGGGGCTGAGGGACCGCAGAGGAGGCTGTTACAGCCATGGAGCACAGCCCAGACTCAGGCAAGGAGCACGGAGGGGGTGAATGGATTAGACAGAAACTGGGAAGTGGGGGCAGGTGGTGACTGATCAGATAAGGGACAGGACAGCAAAAGAACAGATAAGGAAGAAACCCAGACCCCTGGCTTGGGCAACGGGGGGTGAGGGAGAAGTCACAGGAGGAGAAGCGGTGACTGGGTGGAGGCGGTCAGCTTCACGACCCTAACCACAGCAGTCTCCTCTAACCTACCATGAAAGCGACAGAGGGCACACAACCTTTGCATGGGATTCCAGGCCTCTTATGCCCTAACTTGTCTTTCTCAGCCTTTGTCCCTTGCCACGAAGTCCCTCACATTTCACGTTAAAGGGAAAAAAAATCTACAGTCCAAAGGCAAAGCACTTTCACATCCGAGTGGCCTGACATATGCTGGCCCAGAATGTCATTCCCTCCCCATGTGTATTTGAGAAACTACCATTCACAGCTCATCTTGAAGAGTACATCACCCCAAAAGCCCTTCCTGAGTTCCACCCCACGCTCGGGTACCCGCCCTGTGCCCTGGGCAAGCTCCCTACATGGGTACGTTATCCCTACATGGGATGAGGAGCACTGCAATTGGATGGCCTGGCCTCCAGTCCTGCTGCACTCGGAGACCCTCCTGGCAGCCAGCGGCCTTCTAGGCCTCTGCGGGCTAAGCCATTGCCCCATCGACACCACGATCCCCTCCTATCAGCCAGGCACTACGCTAGATTCGGTGGTCCAAAAACCTAGGCGGTGCACCCATGCTGAAGCTACCTACAGCTGACCAGTGGGAATCCAACCCATTCCCCCCCACCCCCCACCCCCAACCACACACACACACACACACACACACACACACACACACACGGAGGTCATACCATAGAAACATGTCCATGTGGCATGCAGAAGGCTCTCCAATATTTGTTTAGTAAATAAACTCCAAGTTTCCAAGAACAGCTGGAATTCTACATATTAAAAACCAATAATCATGTGTATCTTGCTTCTTAAGTATCGAGATAATACTCAAATTGCACAAATCGCTAAAAGTTAAAATCACAAGTTTTATTAATTCAAGTTTCTAAACAAAGGACCAGTCGTACAATCCATTACCACTTTGAAATATATTTTCAAAAGCATAATACATTACCACTTGAGTCTGATAACTGCAGCACCAATCTAATCAATTTGTAATTGTGGTTGCTGGTATATCTGAAGTCCTAATTTTAAATTTAAAAAATAACAATTAAAAAAATTAACAATCAACCCAGATAGTTTCATGAAATAAGTCTAAATGAGGAATATGAATGCATATTTAAAAAATTTAGCCACAACCTTATTAGTAGCTATGAAAGAAATAATGTTCCTGGTAAAAGGATTCTCTACTCTTTCATACTGTTTACTAAATATTTGAAAGTGATAAGATCTTCAAATCTTTCCTTTTTTTCTCAGCATCATCTTCCTGGTAACCTTTTCTTACTCTCCCACTATAAATAACTTACCCTACTTTAAATATTATTTATTGTAACACTAAAAAATAAAATAAACATATTTGGGGAAAAAAAAGAAATATACATTGCAGGGCGCCTGGGTGGCTCAGCAGGTTAAGGCCTCTGCCTTTGGCTCAGGTCATGATCTCAGGGTCCTGGGATCAAGCCCCTCATCAAGTTCTCTGCTCAGCACGGAGCCTGATTTCCCCTCTCTCTCTGCCTGCCTCTCTGCCTACTTGTGATCGCTCTCTCTCTCTCTCTCTCTAATAAATAAATAAAATCTTTTAAAAAAAAGAAATATACATTGTTATTAAATAACTATTCATTGAAGAGTCGTTTATTGTGAAGCGAGGTGCGAGTACATGGGTAATAAAGATCACCTGGCCGTGTTTATCAGGGCAAGTGGACTTGACAGATACAACAGCGTAATTATAGGACATATGGATTATAGTAACTTGACTCTCTGAAGAAAGGCTATATGATCCCCTGGAATTAAAGAAAACATTTCATAAACCCCGACCGGACCTCAAACTGGTCAGCCTCAAATCTACCACAAGGCACTGCAGAAGAATACTTGGGGGAAAAAAGAAAAAAAAAAGCGAGGTTCTGTCTCCAGGAGCTCTAGATTAGGGAGAAATAGACACCACCAAATCTGATGCAGGAGCAGATTGTGGTGAATGCTATAAAAAGAGCTCCACACAGTGTGCTCTGAGAGACTGGGAGAGGAGAGAAGAAATAGAGTGGGAGGCATCAAGAGAGGGAGGCAGGGGAGGCAGCGGGGAAGGGAGGCAAGGGGCAGGGGGGTGGGGGGCAGGGAAAGCGGGGGGGCTGGGGGGCAGGGGGTAGGGGAGGCAGGGGAGGCAG
>CM052798.1:151122778-151181274 GCA_028533885.1 Nasua narica | reverse complement strand
TATCAAGTGGAGCCCCTCTTCACCACTGCCAACACACAGTGTCCCTGTGCAACTCGAATCTAGTTTCTGGGCAAGAAAAGGAAACTCTATACATTTGACCATTCATGTTAGTCCAATGTCAAAGCTCTGGGTTGAAAATAACTTGAAATCCTTTCCACAGATTGCTCTGCATGACTGCACACGCCTGCTTCACATCCCCTCCCGCCCTCCCCGTCATCCGCTCATTAACATTTGTTTTCCTGGCATAATTCCTCCGAGTTACATCTTATATCTAAGCCTGGTCTAGTATCATTTCAGGACACGCCACCCTTTGCGTACTTGGGTGATCTAAACGTCAGATCTGTCTCTCCTCTTCCCTACTTCTTTCACGTGTCAAGTTGTCATCCCTCATTCAAACCACTGACACCAGCCCCGGAGCTGATCTCTCTGCCTTCCATCTGCTTTACAGCCAAGCCTCACTATGCAGAGATCTCTAAAACACAAGTATGGTCGCGTCTGCCCCTGTCCGCCAGCAGCTCCCCATCCTGTCCCCTGGCCTATCATTTCCCAGCACATCACAGCTCAAGCCCTACCTGCTCATTCTCCTCCTGCCACCTTCCCACGAGTTCTGTAAAAATCGAAAACAAACAATTGCTAGAGCCTTCACGTCATGGTCTGCCTCATCTTTAGGGTTTACATGTGCCCTCGTTTCTACCTGGAATTTTCTTCCCCACTTGTTCTGTCTATTGAGTTCGTCTACTCATCATTTAAGATGAAACTCAAATGTCACCATCCCATTCAAGCTGTCTATTCTAGATTTCTCAGTGGCCAGAGATGCTCTACCCTGTTTTTCTTTTTTCTTTCTTTCTTTTTTTTTAAGATTTTATTTATTGGAGGAGAGAGAAAGCACTCACACGCCAATGAGCACCACTGGGGGGCAGGGCAGAGGGAGAAGCAGATTCCCTGCTGAGCGGGGAGCCCAAAGCTGGGCTCAATCTCAGGACCCAGAGATCATGACCTGAACTAAAATCAGATGTTTAATGGAATGAGCCACCCAGGTGCCTCCCTACCCTGTTTTTCAATAGTACTTTTCATGAACTAATTTTATCACTTCAAACACAGCACTATAATTCTTTCTTGACTTTATACTTCACTATGTAGGAATTTTTTACGGGTAGGAGCTATCCTCTTTCCAGGGTATAAAATAAGGCCTGATGCACAGCAGATTCTTAATTATTTCTTGAATAACTGAAAATTATTGGGACATCTGCAACACTGCAGGTTGAAGCATGTGAATATGAGTCCCAGAATATTTCCCATAAAGGAAAACACTAATAAATATCTTGGGGAACGTGGGCAGTTTCCCAAACACCAAAACCATTGAAACACACTGAACTCAATATACTGACCTCTATTCTTTTCCATGTTTAATACTGTTACATCTAATCATTCTTTTGCATTATACAAGATAAGCTGAGGACAGGGACCTGAAATACCTTATTCAGCCCAATAGTACATTGCAGCGTCATTTTCTTATGAACAGACCTGCCTGGAAAACATTTTAGCTGCAGTTCACTTTCCATACTTACATCTTTTTTTCCTTGAATGGTAGTTATTTTTACGCATACATTTTCAACTAGGTTATACGTTCTTTCAGGTGAGGAAGGGTCTAAGCATCTTTTTTTTCCTGGAAGAGTGGCTTGCACACAGTAGGTATTCAATAAATATCTGACAAATGACTTAGAACACATTAATTCAGGAAAACATGAAAGAATTTGAAAATGTAACTTTGAGGGTGATATTTTCCCTCCTAAACTAAAAAGCTTTGTATTGCAAAAATAACTTAGTATTAAGCTCTTCATGGCAAGCATAGCTCAGTACAAAACTTGAGGGGCTGACAATCTACATATCTGGGAGTGTGACACACCTATCTCAAAAAAGCATACCATGGCCATGTGGTTGCAATGTTCTCTACCTACATTGAATGGCCTTACCTGGTGCTGTTAGGGGGGTGCTTTTAATCTTTTGAATTCTCTCTCAACAAATGGCTTATACTTGAGAGATTATGAGTGGGTATAGTAAGGGGGATTGAGAATGAATTCCTTATGTAAAAGTCGAAAAAATTTACATTGAGGTATAGCTGACATATAATGGTATATTGGTTTCAGGAGCATGACATAGGGACTCGAGAATTCTATACATTACTCAGTGCTCACCACAGTAAATGTAGCCACCATCTGTGAGACTGAATTTTCTGAGCAAGTTTGATCTCTGTTCTCTTAGGGCGTATAATCCAATATCTCTAAGCAGTGTGGAAGGGTAAGAGCCAAGAAGGAGCTCTACTTTGGCTCCAATGAGGTGTCTTGTTTCTCCAGGTCACCAGTTTCATTGGACGATTTTGGTTCTTTTATTTTTGTGGGGGTGGGTTGGGGAGGACGTTGGATGATATTTAAGTAAAAGAGGTAAGGGAGGCCAAGATTTTAACCATCACATATGTTTGGCCATGAGGGAAAAGTAAACCAACACAGCTTTTGGAAGTAATGCTATTCTTTGGAGGTAAGGGTCTGAGACATGTTTCTGGAGTAAGAAGCCAGAAGACATGAAGAGACAAGAGGAAAGTCTAGATACTTCTGTGAGCCTGTGTCCCTGCTAGAATGGGGAGGCGTAGAAGCTCTCGCACAGGGAGAAAATTCATATTAGCACGAGAGCTGTCTTGTCCACAGGACCCTGATAAAGGCCACTCTTGGTGGTTCCCAGCCATGACTGTACCCCAGAACCTCTAGGGAGCTTTTACAAGAACCTGGCGGACTCTGGGCACCTCCCTCCACCACCCCAGGGATTCTGATTTAATTAGTCTGGGCCAGTCACCATATTTTTCAAAGCTGCCCAAGTAATTAAGTACAGCAGAGTTGAGAGCTAACTGCTGGGCCCGATAAAGAAATATGGGGGCAGGGGAGGGGAAACAGAAGAGAATGAATCACTTCTACTTTTTCCCATCAGAATTAGGCAATGTTTCCAAAAGTGTGATAAGACCACGGTGGTCCTTGAGACAGGATGTGATTTGGCGGCACACAGATGAGCCTTCTCTGTATGTATGTTCCACGTATACATACAGGTACCCTTACCTGTCTTTACGTACATACATACATATGTAAATATATATCTTTGAGTAAATATTAGAAAAATACCCCCCATTTATCAAATTTGAGGATTTATGTGTATTATCATTTAGGATGAGGCTTAAAGTAATTACTAAAGTTTAGGAAGGGAATTGAAGTGAACATTCTGTAAATTCTAGAACAGGTGGAATGCGGATTTGGCAAAAACTTGTAAAAGAGGTATGCATACAGCTGGAGTTTGAGAAACATGGCACTAAAGCGGCCCAGAACTTACACAAGCTTTCTCCCCAGATCCCACTATGCATCTCCCCCACACACAGCAGAGCCCGGGCCCGATGCCATCTTCTCCCTACTCTTCTCACATGGATGCCTGTGCCTCATCTCAAGCACTCAGATGCTTCTGAACTGGGGTCAGACTCAAACCAGCCTCTTCCAGCCTCGCCATGGCGATCCGATTACTGATGGCGTAGCCTGTAACTCCCTTGTCTCCTTTTTCAGATTCAAATCTGAGCTAAACTTAACTTAGCATGCCTTAGACACCTTAGCATAATAGGGAGGAAAACCAATGCTCACAAGACGTTCCAGCCCCAGGAGCCCAAAAGTGAAACTGAAGCGACTAAATCCAGGTTATGCAAACGCAAAGGAACAGGTGAGCGAAGGGAGAGGAAAACTCCTGACCGACCAAACAACATCGGCCTCCAGAAAGGGCAGAGCCCTGCTAACACTGCACTCTGGATTTGCCATTCTCAGCCCATGATGCAACCTCGGGTTGCCCAATTTATGTTTGCACATTTCCCCTGGTCCACAACGAGTTCCAAAAGCTTCCAACTCCATAAAACTGCCTTTAAAAAGTTTAAGTCTCTAGCCCAATAAGGTTGCCGGGCAGGCCAGGCGACCTCGCCTTCGCCTAGACCCAGTAAAGTGTGCTGAGAAGGTGTGGAGGGGCCCAGGTCCATTAGAAGCCAGAAGGTGCAAAGGCGGGCAGCGAGGAACTTGACAACCACGTTTCTACCTTTCCTCTGCCGCTCTTGCGCCCACTGCATTAGAAACTGCCAAGGGCACGGTTCATACTTGACATTTTTCCCTGCCCTGCCTCCTAAACCCTGCTCCTCTCCCAATCCAAAGGGCACTAATAAAGGCGGGGTGGAGGTAGCGGGGGAGAAGGCGCAGGTCTTAAGCCCGCCTTCTCTTCCTGGTACCTCCCGCCTCGGCTTTTCACATCGTGGCAGCCTCCAGGTCACTCAATCACCGGCTGGCTACACCTTTGCACCACCCAACAAAATGGCAGGTTAGCAACAGGCGAGGCCGAGAGCGCGTGCTCTAGCTCTAGCCAAGCGCGGCCCCTGGCCAAGCCGCCGGGGGTCTCCGGCAGTGCCCCAAGCCCAAACACCCTTCCCCTCTCAAAGTCCCCAATCCCGGGCCCCGCCGGGCCGTCTCCTCGCTCTCTCGGGGCGATCTCTGTCGCCAGCGGGGGAGCAGGTGCCAGCGTAACAGGTGCCAGGCGAGCGGGCCCAGGTTCGGGCTGCGCAGGCAGAGAGGGCAGGACCCCAGGAGAGGCGCAGGTAAAGGCCACATCGAAGGGAAGGGAGCTGGGGCGCGCGCAGAGGGAGACAGCCCCGGGAGCAAGGATGCAGCTACCCTTCCTCGCTCCCGGGGCCGACCGTCACCGAGGCTGCCCCACTTACAATCTCCAGGCAGACGAAAGCACCCGAGTAGGTCCGCAGGATGTCCGGGCCGACGGGCAGAGTGATCCGGGGCGCCGGGAAGGGCACGGCGGTGTTCGGGGGCGGCGGGACTGACGCTCCGCCGGCCGACATGCTGCCGCTGCCGCTCTGTGTCTCCGCGCGCCGCCGCCTCCCTCCGCCCGCCTCCGCCGCCCGGGCTCCCGCCGCCGCCGCCGCCGTTCGGGTCCGCGGGGTCCGGGCGCGCCGCGCGGGAGGGGGCGTGGCCGCGCTGTCTTGAGCCGCGCGGGGCCCCGCCCCGTCACGTGGGTCCAGGTGAGCGCGCCACGGCCGCCCAGGCGCCCTTGCCTGTCACGTGCACAGGTGCGGCGGCCACCTGGCGCGCTCGTTCCAGCTCTGCTGGGCTCGCCCCTCCGCGGGCCAGCGCCCTGCTCTTTGTTTCTTCTATCTCTCTTCTTAGTGTCCACCTGTTCTCTTCCACCTGCTGTCCTCCGCTCCCCACTCCCCTCACCCCCGTCTCACAACTTCCCTACCCCACTTTTCTCGATTTAACTACCAGACAGGTCTTGAAGTTGTGACCCAGAAGGTAAAATCAAGGTCACCAGTCACACATAAAAAGTGGAGCGGATCTGCTTTAAATGGGACTCTAGTAGGATTTTTTAAAATACCATTAGGACGGAGTCAGATGGCTCAGCTCCAGTGGCGGTGGATGCTGGACAGGTAACTGGCCTCTTTGTGCACCGGTGATGTGCTCATCTGTGAAATGAGGGTAAGGGTATTTACCCCCTGTGATTGCCCAGGTTACATTAACATGAAAAGGGCTTAGCGCATGGTGAGCGCCCCTTTAATGGCAGCCAGTATGACTGCTGTTTTTTAACATTTTTACCTACACACATATCATGCTCTTGTCTACACATGGTGTTGCATAGGCTATATTTTCCGCATAAAACTTTAATTATTGATTTACCTGTCTGCAACTTATGAATTGTTGTCTCTTAAACACTTAATAGACTTTTTAAAAAGGATGCTATGTATAGTTTAGATTCCCCGCCCCAGTTTATCCCCATTTTATCTTTAATTTTAATATCAACATTTTGTAAGTGAAATAAAGGATATGAGATTGATCTTCTCAAAGATCTGCTGAATGTAAACAAAAGTACAGATGGCAGCATACACAGGTAGATCATACTGGAAAAAAATATTAGCTAACATCACCAGGCATTCTCCAAATGGAATACTGATCTCGTCTGTCAGTACTAGCCTTTAAGGGACTCTGAAAAGCTCCATGCATTGGTTAGCAGATTTTAGTCATTCCACCTCTTTATTATTTTAATAAATGAAACTATTGGTGTAGTGGCCAGATTAGGGCAAAACCCACAAAACAAGGTGTGGGCGAAACCTTTTGTATATTCCTCCTATTAGTCATCACTTTCTTATATTTAATGTGGGCTAGTTATTTAATAGGAAATTTAAAGTTTTCTGTACTGATTTGTTTCATCAGTGAATTCTCTCTGTGTTCAAACCCTGAGAGGTTAGGAATAATTTTCCTGTGTATTGTATTGTATCATATTGTATTTTCTGCCTAACGTTTCTTTATAAGCACTTAAAGAACATTCAAAGGAAAGATCTCTTCAAAGAATTTTATTATGGAAATGCTCAGCAACTATGATGGGCCCCCCAAGTTTTAGTGAACAAACTTAAAATGATTTTGGAGTTTCCAGAAATGTGAATGACTCAGAAAAACTCAATTGCCCTTATTTAAAAAATTGCCACCAGGGGAAGAACTTTCCACTCTTCCTGTCCCTTCCAACACCTTCCTTGCTATATACCACGTATCCCTGGGTATCCCTGCTTTCTCTCTTCTACCTGCTACCACAATGACCGACCAGTGGAATGAAAAGAATTGTCCTTGAGTCCTCTTCTATTATTGTAACATATTATTTGCTTGGGAATGAATTCCTTCCTAGAATGGTTTTCCCTTCTCATGATCACTACCCAAACCTGTTTTTCTCCTGATGAGGCGAGTTTCCTTCTGATGAAAACAACACCTCTGGACTCCAAGGAAGGAAAACACTCATCCCCACCCCAACTCCACCAGTGTGTCCCTTCCTCTACACAAATGACTACAAGCTATTAATAGTTTCACTTTTCTGCTCTTCCCCCATCCTGTTTCCATTACTGACTTCCAGAGTGACTTTTACCTTCTTCATAGACTTTCTGTGGACATCCTTGTTTGGAATGTTGTCATTCATATTCACAATACTTTCAAAAATTTTGCCTCAAAACCACTTGCTACCTTCAATGAGGTGAAATCACATCTGGACCCACCTTGTTGGAATTTCACTACAGCCATTTCTGTGAATGCTGACACTCTCTCTGATGGCTATCTCCTATTCACCAAACTCTCCTTCATTCTCAGCCCATTGGCCTCCAGCCTTTCACTCTCTCTTTATTCTCTCATTGATCCTATTCTGTGCTCATGGGAAGGCATTTTAGAGATGCTTGTATTAGTCCCAGATATTGTCTCCCATCTTGTACCTTATTATAGATTTATCCACACTGCCCCCATATTCTGCAGCTGGGGTTCAACCCACCATCTCTACCTATTTTCTATAATTCTACTTTCACAGACTCTTGTTCCCACTACTAATTCATGTTATCTAATCTGGACTGGGTCTTAGAGATTCCTGAGGTTGTCACTTTCTGTCGCCACCCCTACCCACTACTTTTCTTGCTTATTATCCCATAGCTTCTTTCTCTTTCCTCGTATTTAAGCCTGGCATAGTAGACAATATGTCCAATGAATAAAAAAGCAAATCTAAACCATTCCAACTATCCCTACATTCTCTTATTTTACAAGGAGTTTGGGGACATCGAACCAGTAATACTTGTTTCATTGAAAACGACGCTGTCAATCCTGTTATCCAAGACAAACATCTGGGTGTTTCCCCGGGTAGCTCCTCTCATGCCACATATTAATAAGTTATGAGGCCTGGCAGTTCTACCACCTTAATCACTAGCATGTATCGCTCCTCTCTATCCCCACTGTCCTCCTTCTATCTCAGGATGTTATCCCCTGTCACAGTGACTATTCTAACAGTCTTGTTCCTTTCCTTGTATTCTCCACACTGCTATCAGGATGACTTCTAACCTCAAAATGGATTGCAGTCACCCTTCTACTTAAAACCCCTCGAGGATTCCCTGCTCTTCTCAGGATCAATTCCAAACACCCAGAATGCATTCAGGGTATTTGGGGGATGTAGCTTTTTGATGACCTCCCTGACCTCACTTGTCCTATTAATCCGTCTACATTTCCAATAATTCTCCTGCCTCCAGACCTGTACCCATACTTCCCCTAATGGAACATCTTTTCTTCTCACCGCTCCGGTCCCCATATCTATTTTGTGGATAATTCCTTTGGGTCATAAGGGCAATTCTTTATGGCAGCATTTATCTGGCCATTGAAGATCATGTAGGGCCCCACCCATCCATTGTGTTGCCACAACCTGATGTGCAGAACACTTACAGAACAGAATACTTACTTCCCTAAATTGAAATTGGATTTTCACGTGTCTCATATCCCTTAGGTGGTATTGTGTAACAGGATATTAAGTTGAAAAGATCAGTGGAGGCATCAAGAGATGATAGATATCAGATACCAATGTGAGCTGTGAATCAAACCA
Organism: Nasua narica; assembly: GCA_028533885.1. Taxonomy (NCBI): domain Eukaryota; kingdom Metazoa; phylum Chordata; class Mammalia; order Carnivora; family Procyonidae; genus Nasua; species Nasua narica. Next base: position 151,172,811 of record CM052798.1, on the reverse strand, counting down.
GCAGTTTTAAAGTTTGTTAAGAACGCATTAGATAATCTATAAAACCCTCACTTTTATCAGGAATATGGAAAGCTCCAGAATGAGAACTTGTAAGGAGAGTGATTTCAGGGAGACCTGTGCTAGGGATCATACTTTACTCTCCTCCTCCATCTCCTGCCCCACGTTGAAGAAATTAGTTGAGGTTTATTCACATTACATAATAGGAGTTCACATAATATTAACCAACCAAATGTAGTCTGCATCTAAATTTCTGTGTTTTATCACTATTACTCACCTCCTTTCTTCCTGTCTCAGTGTTTTTTTTTCCCATGTCCAAAGGTAAGTCCCATCCCAGCTTTTCATTATTTCTCCTTTGTACTTCCTTTAGGAAATTCATTCATTAATATTTCCTTCTCTCTCTTCAATTTCAATTTCTACCTTGCACTCAATATTTTCCCCTCTATAAATATATACAAATTTCTCTTATCAAAAACAACAACATGTGACTTCTGCCTAAAATAGAATAAGACTGGATTCATCTTCCTAGCTGAAAAAAATTCCAGACAAAATATGTGAAACACTGGTTTTCAGACATTGCATATCAGACAATGCAAAGTAATGATCCCTTAGGAATAAGAAAAAAGTAGTGTGAACCCTATTATTTTTTCACCCTTGGAACGAGTTTCTAGAGTCAGGGAAGAAGATCCTTGTGGAGGTCAGGGGTTGAGTTGGTGAAGCTGGATTTGAGGGGGCCACAGGAGCTTAGTTCATAGAATACTAGTGAGGAAAGAGCTGAATACAGAGAAAGCTTGGGAGGTCAGAAAAGGGTCTCCCTTAAATCTTCAGATGAGTGCTAATCATTACATGAAGGTAAGTAACTTATCTGAGGCTAAGAAAGAAGCATCCCAAAAGAGGAGAGGGACAATCCCAGGAGTTCATACATGGCCAGGAACAGTTTTTGTTTCCACCACCTAGAGTGAAAAATTTCCTAATTAATAGAGCATTGGATAGAGTACACAGAAAAGTATTGTGTTGGTACTGAGGCATAGCCTTAGATGAAAGGGTGCTCTGGTCCTTCCTTACAAAGCTTTTTTTAAAAGCCTTGAAATGCTCAGACTGTGTCTAGATAACTCAATTGAATCATAGAACAATCCTTAATAATATTAAGGAATACAAAAATGTCTAGCACCCAAGAAGAAAAGATTCACAATGTCTGGCATCCAATTAAAAATGACCATGTATGCAAAGAGGCAGGAAATATGAAGCATAATGAGGATAATATCAACAACCATAAACAAATCCAGAAATGGTACAGATGATTGTATTAGTAGAAAGAATATTAAGGCAGTTACTATAAATGTTTGCCATATGTTCAAAAAATAAAGATTGAACACATCATGTAGAAACAAATATAACACATATAAAAAGGACCCAAATTGAATGTTTAAGATGAAAAATACTCTGCAGAGGGTTAACAGCAAATTAGATAACACAGAAGAAAAGATTAGTTAACTTGAAGACATGGAAATAGAAACAGGAACTAAAATGAAGCACACAGAGGGGAAAAGACTGAAAAAAAAAACCCAAAAGCATAGTGATTAGTGGAAGAATCTCAAGTGTTTTAATGTATTTATAATTAGAAGCTCAAAAGGAGATAAGGGAAAAAATTTTTGAGGGCATAATGGCTGCCAGATTTCCAAATTTTATCAAATTATATCCACAGACCTAATAAATTCAATAAACCCCAGGAATTGGATACATGAAGAACTCTATACCAAGCCACATCACAACTAAATTTCTTAAAAGTAATGATAAAGAGAAAAATCTTCAAAAGTAACCAGCAAAAAAGATACATCACATACAGAGATACAGAGATAAGACTGGCAACAGACTTGTTGTTGGAAACAATGCAAGAGAGTAGAACAACATCTTTGAGTTACTAAAAGGAAAAAAAAAAAACTGCCAACCTAAAGTTCTATATACAGCAAAAAGTCTTTTCAATGACGAAGATAAAACATACACATTTTAAATTTTTAGTTTATTTTCTAAGACTTTATTGTTTTAGAGCAGTTTTTGGTTTACAACAAAATTGAGAGAGGTGCAAAGATTTCCTGTGTACCCTCTGTTCCCATGCATGCATAGCCTCCCACATTTTCAACATCAGTCACCAAAATGGTACATTATATACTGAGAGTGAATTGACATTGGCACATCATAGTCACTCAAAGTCCATACTTTACATTATGGTTTACTCCCTGTTTTCCCTCTGGATCACCAAAGGCAGACCCTGAGAGATGGATTCATGCTCAAGTGATTCAGTAAAGAAGTACTCTTATGGAAGGGGGCATAAGGGAGTAGACCAAGAACAGGGAGGGGGAGGAAGCCAGGCAAGGGTGATGCTGGCATAAGGGTGATCCAGGCATAAGCCTGATCCTGCAGAACAAGTGGAATGTAAGTTACATCTCAGTGTTGCATAATTCAAAGTGAGGCTTTCATACTTCTTTACCTGATTGTCACTAGAAAAGGCTAAGGGCGGAAGAGAAGAAGGCACTTAAACTTCAAATTCTTCCAGCAATCTGCACATGTGGGTAGTGCACCTCTAGTAACTCATGGTTATCTTCCCAAATGGGCAATGGGCAGCAGGGGCCGATGCTTGAACCCACACCAAAGTGGGGAGAAAAGTACGCAGAAATGATATAAAGGGATTTGAGGCGACCTAGGAGAGCACAGACATCATCTCCTTCACTTCCTAATCTAGATCTCTAATTCTGGTTTCTCTCTTGAACCTCAGACCTCTATTTTCCGTTGCCTGTTGTAAAGCACATATAACTTTAAACTCAAAATGTCCTATAAGAAAGTTAATCTTTCTCTATAAAACTTCACTTTTCCCATGATTTCTTCCTTTTGTTCTTGTTATTACTATTTTCCCAGTTATCCATCCTTTATTTTCACTTTTTAAAAACTTTCTTTTATTATGCTTCCCATACCCAGGAAGTTTCCAAATCTTTGCAATCCTCCCTCTTTGATAGCTCATAATCTGTCTCATAATAATAATAATAATAATAATAATAATAATCTGTCTCATTTCTACTACTTAAACAATGCACATTACCTCTCCTTGGTATTATACCAGTAGTTTCTAATATCTGATTTTTTGTCTACTCTTCCTACTTTGTGTTAAATTTTAAATAATTCTGTCAGTTTGACTTTTTCATAATGCAGCCTAGAATGTCATTTTCCTCCCTAATAGCTTTCTCCCCTCCCTAATAGCTTTTAATGACTGCCCATTACATTCTAAGTAAATGGATAACTGCTCATAATTCTATGCATTTTGACTTCTGTGCCTTTGTTCATCCCTCCAGTTGTCCAGACTTTATTGAATAATCTCTCTTCCAATTTTTATTGTCAAAATTTGGTGTATGCTTCAAGATCCTGCCTGAAAACCACTTCTTTCATAATGCCTTCAGTTCTTCTCTTTTTGACCTTTCTATCTTTCCAACACTTTTCATGTTCTATCTTGTATCATGTTCATTCATTAGTTCATATGTGTATATGTATATATACATATATGTGTATATGTGTATGTGTCTGTGTACACACACACATTAATTCATTATAACATATCTTTTCTATTGAGGATCATGTTTGTGATTTTCCTTTGTATGCCTTATTATCCCTTACTCTCTCCATCATTTAGGCATAGGGCTTTGCAGATATTAATTCACTCTTTTCATTCAGCAATTGATCTTGTATTTACTATTTGACAAACCTGTGCTAGGCACCAGAAAATCGGTGACTCATAAAATAGACAAAGTACAAGACTTCAAACTTATAATTCAGTGAGAGAAACAGACATCACTGATATATGTATTCATTTTAAATCATAAGGTTAAAAGGGAAATAATGTTTTTTCAGGGTTCTAAGTTGCAAGCAACAGAAACTGAACCAAGCCTGCTTTAAAAAGAAATACAATTTATTGAAAAGATGTGTATTAATTTATAGATTTGGCAGGAAGTTTGGGAAATCAAGATGAGAAAGGGATGAGAATAAGAATGGATACACAGCCAGGTCACATCCAAAATTAAGCTACAAAACTGGTCAGGTGAGGACATTACCAACTCCACTAATCACTGTGGATCCATGACATTGCCAGAACTGGATCAAGGATCCTACCATTGACACCAATGCTGTTGATATCTCGGTGATCTCTCAACACTGGATGTCAGTACAGCCATTATCACCACATTGGGAATAAATCCTCTTCTGTCCATACTTCTTTGAATCACCAGCTCCTCATTTGAGCACAAAAGTAGGTGCATCTAATTTTCTAAACCTAACCCACAGATCTGCAGTCTAACAAAAAGGAAGGCTGGGAAAGAATATCTACTTTTAGCCCTCCTCAGTGGGAGGAGGGCTCTATCCTTCACTATAACTCATACCTTTGGGAATTGACAAAATAAGGAATTGGTCCATCTTCAGCGCAGCCAAAAAGACTTTGACAAGTGTTTTCTTTATATATGGAGTGTACACAAATGAGTAACAGTGTCTTCAACTAATGTGGAAAGTTGAAGAAAATTTTGAATAATAAGTGACTTAAGCAGAGACGCAAAGTTTGAATAAAAGCTTTGAAGGGAGGAGGAGGAAAGAGGTGTCATAAACAAAAGGGAGAACATATGTGAAGACCTGTATTTAAGACAGAGTTCAGTGTTAAGAACTGAGTGAAATCCATGTACTTTGAAATGAAGCCAGGGAGTTAGGTGAAGATTTTGTTCTCAAGGCCCTCTAGGTCATGCTTAAAACTATGAACTTTATCCTAAGAACCATCTAAGGACAATGCACGGTTAGAAAGACGTGACTCATTTTTTAGATTTTATTTACTTATTTGACAGAGAGAGTGTGCACAAGCAGGGGGAGTGGCAGACAAAGGGAGAAGCAGGCTCCCTGGATGTGGGACTCAATCCCAGGACCCTGGGATCATGACCTGAGCCACCCAGGCGCCCAGAGGAGAGATGAACTTATAAAGTGCAAGCTTTAAATAGATAAGTTGGGGCTCTAGGTAAAAAATAAATTGGCACTCAAATGCTAAAACCATCCTACAGTGAATTGGAAAGCAGTGTGGTGAAGGGGTAAAGTTAGAAACTTTGGAGTGAACAGACTTGCTTATATTGAACAAATCATTTAACCTCCCCAAGGCTCATTACTTACCCCCAAATGGGTTTATTTTCCTATATTTATTTACCTTTAGGTTATTGTAAAGTGAAATGAAATAGATGTAAGTTTTTATTATTTTTATTATAAAATGCTCTGAAATGTAATAAGTATTGAGTGCTCAATTCTGCTAAGCATGAAGGAGGGTATACAAGTTTATGAAACTTATGGGGAGATATTCTAGTTACACATTTCACGAATTGTCATTTATTCTCATGAGTCCCTGGTCTCTGTATTTTTAACTACACTTCTATAGGGAGGCAGTATTATTCTGTAATTTGACTCGTATATGGAGAGTATTTATTGCAGTATCTAACACACAGAAAGTACCTACTGAACATTATTAGTAATAATGCATGAATCATGAAATGATTCCTGAAAAACATATGATTTGGGTTCTTTATGTTGGTAATTATTTAAATTTGTCCAAAAGAAAATGACTTTATAACCCATAAAATAGAGAAATGGGTTGATGTTTGCAAAGGCAAGAGAGAGCAAGAGAGAGCGGGTGTTACCATTACTTTTACAGAAAAAAAAGAAAAAACAACAACCACATTGCAGCTGGTCAATTTTACATTGAGCATCTCATCACACCAGAAGAGAGAAATGAATCTTTCCCTGAGGAATTTGAACTATAATGCTCTTCAGACCTTAGACAAAATCAGATCTGACCTTACTAGAGGATTATCCAAGGATAGATATAGCATATTAAACTAACTTTCCTCTAATTATCTCACATATGAAGGCATAGTCTTTCAAAGAGTCATAGCAGAAATCAGTACCTTGTGATTTTTTTTTAGGGTATTTATTTATTTATTTATTTATTTATTTATTTATTCATTAGAGAGAGAGAGAGAGACTGAGAATGAGAGGAGAGAAGGTCAGAGGGAGAAGCAGACCCCCCGCAGAGCCGGGAGTCCGATATGGGACTCAATCCCGGGACTCCGGGATCATGACCCGAGCCGAAGGCAGTCGCCCAACCAACTGAGCCACCCAGGCGCCCCAGTACCTTGTGATTTTTAAGAAGACAAGCAGATGCCCACAAAAATATGTTTTTTGAAATGAGGAAAATAATTTACAAAAAAGTTAAGCAAATGACAAATACTTGGCATGACTTATTCTACCTATTATGTTATACCTATGCCAGATATCTGTAATAAGTCATATTCTTTTTCTCAGAGCCATTGGCACTTTAGGGAAAAAAGAAATCTTTTATCCTTGTTCTAGGTGTTCATAATTGTTCTTCTTGTAGAAGGATGAGATATTCTAGAAGACTGGGGGATAGGCAGCAGCAGACTTTCCTGATTTAATAAAAAAAAATCCATGAACTTTCCATTTAATAGAGACTAATTAATCTGTGTTGATGAACTCATCTATTACATTCCCCAAATCTCTTGGAGGAACCAGACTATATGTCAATGAGAAATACGGAAAAATATGTCTAAGACTGATACCATGCAGACTGGTCTGTAAGGAATGGAATTGGTCTTACTCAAATTCTGTGGTAGCTGGTGATGTCCCAGTCTTTAGAATGAGCTATCTTAGTCAAATCTTGGGCTCCTACCCTTGATGAAGGACTGATGGTTTCCCAGCCATAAACCCTGATGTTGCAACTCCTAGTTTGGTACATCCCATGACTGAAACTATATGGCTGGACCCCAGTGCCCGGGGCAGAGACTATTTCCCAACTCGTATGAACAGTAATCGGGCAGGATATGGTGGGAATCAGGTTTCTGCCACATCACAGCATGGAATCACACCAGGAAAGAAACTAGTGCTTCTTTAAGCACATGGAGCCTAGAACTTCCCAGCTCAAAGTCTAGGGTTGTCCAATCTTATGTCTGGCTCTGCTATAATGAATGAGCAATGGCAAACCTACATACCCGCTGTTAATTCTATCTCCGAGAGTTTTTCCCTATGAATCATTCTAGCTGCCCTGTGAATGGGGTAAGCATGTATGTGTATGGGGGTGAGTTGTGCATATGTGTGTGTATGTGTGTGTGTGTGTGTGTGTGAACATTTGCTCTAGTATTAAAGAATGTTAATCATACCTGCATGTAACTTTTCTTAATCTGGCTTCTTTCCTTTTTAATGTGAAGTCAGCAATCGAAGAACTTTGAATGGAAGGAGAAGAGATCATTTCAGAAAAATAGGGTTTTGTTTGAATCAATGCAGAGTAAATGTAGAAATCAGTGTCCCTGTCTTTAAATGCTTCTTTCCTATTTATGCCTCATATCCATCTTATAAAACCTGCTAATCTGCATGGTTCAATAATTCTTCAGTGGTTTCACGACCTACCCATTCTTTAGACCTTACTTTTGTTTGATTTTCTAACTTCTCATCTCAACAGCTCCTGGCCGGAACCTCAGTGTCTCTCTGTCTAGATTCCCTAGAACAACAACTTCCTTTAGGAAACATCTGAATGGTTTCTTCTGCAGACTCACCTGTTATCATTTCCCCCTGCCTTGCACAGCAGCCAGAGCTCAAGCGCCACCCTCCGAATGTAGGATCTAGGCAGCATAACTCGGTTCTCACAACGGCCTCTATCCAGGGATGTGCCGGTAAATGTTTAACAACCATCAAGGGCTTTGGGAAGCCTAATTTGCAGCAGTGCTGATTTCCATGGTGCAAATATATCCACAGTGATCAATTTTAAGCTGTCACTGTGAAGTCACTGGAAGTGCAGTTATAAAGAGTATATAGCATACCCACTATATAGATAGGATAGCTGTAGATAACCCCAGAGCATATATAATAAAAAATTAGGAAAATAAGTCAAAACTGTTGAGTATTTGTTACCTTTATTTCTACTATCATTTATCTACTTGTAAGTTTATATAATTTAAATGTTAATAATAGCTTTGTTTATTAAACAACCTGCAAGTTTCTAAAAACCTGGACAGCTCTCATGAACTAGTACAGACTAGCCCCAGCACACCAGGGTCTCCAGCATACCACACTGCTCGCTCCATCCCACCATTTGTTGGGAAAGAGGCAAGAGAATTGAATGGTTCAGGTGCAGAATATGCCCGGAAAATGAACCATCATAGATGTTCCCCTAGATTGAAATTTTCTTATATATCTGATAACACCACCCACGCTCGAAAGCACACACTCTCACCATCATATACTCATAGAGGTCACAGGCAGAAAGGGTCATGTTTTTGCAGCCTTGGATTGAAGCCCCCAATTCTTCTCTCCTCCAATTACTGTGTTGCTCCCTGTCCATTGAGCCGCCTGTGGTTGTGTGACCAAAATAGGACATGAAAGCATGCTTTACACGTCCTTCCTAAGACCCACTCCAAACCAGAGCTATACAGACTTCTTACATGTTTTGATTCCATGAGTGGATTTTAGCTCTCTATGCTGAATGAAACCTGTTATAATTTACATTTTTCTCCAAATTTGTGTTAAGATATATTTTCTCCAAATTCATTTTAAAGTATATTTAAATGATTCTCCTAAGACTTTCTTTTATTTCTTTTCATTTCTTTTATTTCCAAATGGGCATTGCCTTAAGAAATTAGGGCATATTATTACATTAAAAGAGCCTAAGATGACTAGAATGCTTATTTTAGACCGAGTAAACACATTTATTTACCCTCCTTGTGTAAACCTTCTCTGCAACCTTTATATATCGTCTTGAGCTGTCTTTGGGGTATTCCAAACTGGTTTACAGTCAGTGTAATCATTACAAAGCAGACTTCTTTTTAATTAAACATATTTCATCACAATAATTAGTCTGCTGTGTACTCATTAAAACGGAATTATCTATCATTTTCTTCTAAACATTGAATTTGTTTCATGAGCTTATACTGTCTCACGGATCCTCCCACACTGAGTACTTATTAACTTTCTTTATTCAGATGCATCCTTGCTTGAACATTAATGAGCTCAGTCTTTTCTTTCTTTCCTTTTTTTTTTTTTTTGGAGTCACCAATATTACCCAAAAAGGCAGTTGCACCCATTCCTTTTTGTTTGTAGGACAATTTATCTAGTATTTTATAGAAACTGGTTTTTCAATTGTTATTGCAAATGATATCAAAATACTGAATGCATACAGTTGAAAATATATATTTGTGTATGTATATTTTCAATTATACACAGATGGCATTTTGTTATCCATTAGCAAAAACAGTTGAAAAATCAATTTCTAGAAAATTCTAGAGCTAAATTGTATATATAAGGGGAATATCTGTATCTAATCAGTTACATAGTTTATATGATATATATGATATCTGCTACTTATAATGCAAGCTGCATATGTCACAAAATATATATATAATACCTGTATACTAGAAATGCATATATATATATATATCTTTATATCTTTATATACTGCAATGGCAATTATATAATACCTGTCTCTCTATATATTCTCTTATGGTAGTTTAGCCAGCTATCAAGTCAAAACATTAGTGTGGTTCAAATCCCATGGTACTCCTCAGGTGTATGACTTTGGGCAAGTAATTTTCCCTCTTTGTGCCACAGGTTTTGTTTTGTTATATTTTGTTTTGTTTCCTGTGAAGTAGGAATCATAATCATAGCACCTCCCTCCTAAAGTCAAAATGACTATGACTTCGTGTTTAATCAGAGAGTAGAAACCTTGTGAGTACATGGAATAAAGAATGTACTCTGAGTTCCAACTTATACAACAGTAGGACGCGAGAGAAAGAAAGGTCTGAAAAGATCCGGGGTAGGGGGGAGAAGTTGTCAACCATCAGCCCCGGCATGGGTAAATGAGTAGGAGTTTCTAGAAGCTACGCACATCCCGCTGCTAGAGAAGTTCCAGCTTAGCTAGAAATTGATCAGTACAAAATCCCACATTGCGCAATAAATGTGACAAGTGTTAGAGCAGCACCTACACATAACACACATTCATAAAGCGATCACTCTTTTGTGTTGCTTTTATTTTGCTATTTTCATTGTTTTGGCAATTTTGCCAGATGGCAGCTTGGGCTGCGACGGTCATGAGATTGGATGACCAGTTGTGAGTAAGAGATAGGAGATGTACCACAGGATTGAACCGGCAAAAAGAGTTTCTTTACTGGAACGAAAGGCAGCGTTGCCTTGCAGGTATAAAAGAGAGCTCTCTGGGGGGCAGCAGTTTCTCCCAGCCGGAGGCTGAGCCCCGCGGGGCAGGCCAGTGAGTGGTGTGATAACGTGGACTCTCGTGTAGGCGCAGATACCTTTGGTCCTGTTGTAGTGATGACTTGTAATGATTGCTGGATACGGGAATGTCAATTTGCGCCTTTCAGTCCTTTCAGTGTGTACAGAAGTGTTTGCAAATGGGCTGTGAAAAGGTTACACAGCACTGTTTTAGATAGATCACCGAGGTCTGGTGGTCCTGGGCAGCTGTGGAAGAGAGCTCACCTAGCAGTCTGTTTTCAGATTCCAGCCGTGCTCCCTGCTGCCCATGTCCCTGTAGGGAGCACTCAGCACCCATTGTCCCTTTTCATGGTAACAAAGCCTAATTTTGTTTTGGGGGGACTCTTCCTCCTACTGATGCCAAAACTGTTTTATTCCCCTCTCCTTCCAGTAACTTTGTGAGATAGTGATGGGTTGTCCCTTACTTGTTTTTATCTCACTGAATACAGTATGCCTGATATAAGTGGGACAGGATTTTTACAGCAGAGATTTTTTTTTTCTTCCAGATCGCATTTATCTTTCTTGGAGGATGACGTCCCACCCTGAGTGTCCTTGTCCGTGACAGTGACCCAGCATTTTTGTCGTTATTATTCGAAAATGTCGTTGTCTTCTCTTCTTTGCGCTGGTGTTACCTGATTTTCTTCTTGATGCATATTTGTTTGGTTGCATGTTTCTGAATGTGCATTCATTTCCCCTTCATGCTGTACATTTTATGCCATCTCTAGACATATCAAGCTTCTAAACTTATCAGACTTCATATTTTATATCTTACCTCTCTTTCTTTTGGACAGAAGCCTGTAGTTCTCTTTAAAGCAGAGATCACACACTGGCTCATTATGGCCATAACTGGTCCATGGATGTATTTATCATGAAATATTTAAACTTTAAAAAAAAAAGTCACCAATGTTTAAAAATTGCGAGATTTTATTTACAAGTTCAGATTCCGCTCCTCCTTAAAAAAAAGTCTCATGTCTGCAAACACTGCTCTCACTTCATGCATGTGAAGTATGGGCTGGACATGGCAATGTCTGCTCCCTTCAGGATGGTCGTGGGCTCTTCTGTCAGATAGGCTCACCCCATTTTATGCTGTATGTTACTTTAAAGGAAGCAATATAATCTCATGGTTTGGAACTCATACTCTCAGTCAGATGGCTCGGCTGCAAACCCCAGCTCTGTCAACTTCCAAACTGCGTATCCTTGGTGAGTTCCTTTACCATCATGTGCCTCAGTGTTCTACCCATCATAGGGTGGTTATGTGGGCAGGCAGGTGGGCCCCTGTCTCAGGGGCGCCTGGGTGACTCAGTGGGTTAAAGCCTGCCTTTGGCTCAGGTCATGATCTCAGGGTCCTGGGATCCAGCCCCGCATCGGGCTCTCTGCTCAGCAGGGAGCCTGCTTCCCATTCTCTCTGCCTGCCTCTCTGTCTACTTGTCATCTCTCTCTCTCTCTCTGTGTCAAATAAATAAATAAAATCTTAAAAAAAAATACCTACCTCATAGGCCTATTGCAAAAATTAAGTGTGTTTATGAATGAAAGTGTTCAGACTGATGCCTATGCATAATACACACTCAATAAATATTGGAGGTTATTATTAACTACCTGGACCTTGTAGACAGTTGAACTTGCAGCCTCCACTCTCATCAGTGAATTGGGCTTGAACATCCCCCATAGATTCTGTATCTTCAAATATCAGGTTTCCTTGTGGGAATTCTCATTTTCCTCTCAGTGAGAACAACATTGAGAAGGATGGTCTCCCACTTTCACACACACACACACACACACACACACACACACACACACACTCCACCACAGCCACCATCGTAGCAGGCGTCAGAATGGGTAGTACTAGAAATCTGGGGAGGTTAAGAAATCTCTGGGCAATGTCTCCTCAGTCAGACAGCCCAGTTGCTGCCCTTCAAATTGTGAACAACTCGGAGGCAGATGTTTGACCTTCAATCCTTCCCCTTTGATCAGTTGAAGAGTGGTTATCTCCTCTGCAAGGTTAACCTCTTTCTTTAGATTCCATCTCCTCTCACCCCTGCCTCAGTCAACTCTCCCACCGCCACTATTCTGTATCTTTCTTTCTCCTGCATCTCCTGTTACCTCATTCCCTGTCATGGAAACTCCTCTAAATAACAGTTTTCTTCTTTTACAGCTAGATTTTTTTTTAAAGATTTTTATTTATTTATTAGAGAGCGAGAGACTGAGAATGAGAGGGGAGAAAGTCAGAGGGAGAAGCAAACTTCCCGCAGAGCCGGGAGTCCGATATGGGACTCGATCCCGGACTCCGGGATCATGACCTGAGCCAAAGGCAGTTGCTCAACCAACTGAGCCACCCAGGCGCCCCAGCTAGATTTTTTTTTTAAGATGTATTTATTTATTTGAGAGAAAGGGAGAGAGAGAGAGAGAGAGAGCACAAGCATGTGAGTGAAGGGAAGGGCGAAGGGAGAGATCTTTTAAACATACTCCCCAGTGAGGTGGGGCTTGATCTCAGGACCCATGAGATCATGACCTGAGCCAATGTCAAGAGTCAGAAGCTTAACAGACTGAGCCACCCAGCGCCCCTACACTTAGACTTTTTAAGAGAATGGTCTACCCACATTGTTTTCACATTATCATGCTCCTGCCCCTTATCTGACAACACACAACATAATTTGGCTTTCCCTCTCCCAATTAAAATTGAAATTGTTCAAGCAAAGGTCACTAATGACCTCCTAGGTGTGAAAAATAATGCTAACTTTTTAATATTTTGAATATAATAGTTTTATTAAGATATAATTCATTTATCATATATTTCACCTGAAGTATACAATACAATGGTTTTTAAGATAGTCAAAGAATTATCCAATGATGACATCAATAACTTATAGATCATTTTCATCACACCATAAAAAAATTCCATACCAATTAGCAATCATTCCTCATTTTCCCTCAAAATGGGCTGCCTGCCCATCCCTAGAACACTGCAAATGCATTTGCTGTCTCTGGACATGTCATATAAATGGACTCATACAATATGGCCTTTGTGACTGTCTTCATTTAGTTAATATAATATTTTCAAGGTTCAATCATGTGGTGGCTGATATTGTACCAGTACTTTGTTTATATGACTAAATACTGTTCCATTGAATGGTTTTACCACATTTTTATTTATCCATTCTTCACTTGATAGACATTTAAGTTTCCATTTTTGTCTTATTATGGACAATGTTCTTATGAACATTTCCGTGTTATATAATGCTATATATATATATATATCTTTTGTTTGTTTTTTTTTTTTTTAGAGAGAGAAAGAGAGAGCATGAGTGGGGGAGCAGGGAACGGATGGGTACAAAGGGAGGGAGAGAGAGAATCTTAAGCAGGCTCCATGCATGGAGCCCGATGCAAAGCTCAATCTCATGACTCTAAGAGCAGGACCTGAGCTGAAATCAAGAGTTGGGTGCTTAACTGCCTGAGCCACACAGGCACCCGTGTGACAGATTTTTTTAATTCTCTTGGGTGTATTCCTGCTGTTAATCTCATTCAACGTATTTTTTATTTATATCTTTCATTTCTAGAAATTCCATTTAGTTTTGTAATACATTTTCCACTTCTCTCCTTTTATGTTTATGTTTTCCCTTAAATCTTTGAGCATATATATACTAGCTGTTAATAATGCTCTTATCTGCTAATTCCATCATCTCTTTCATTTCAATGTTTGGTTCTGTTGATTGGGTCACGTTTTTCTGCATCTTGGCATGGTATTAATTTTTGATTGTATGGTGAACATCTTGAATGTTTTATTGTTGTCCAGATTTTGTTGTTCTCCTTTAAGGCTTTTTTGTGGTGGGTAGTTTCATTACTTGTTAGATTCGATACTTTCAAGACTTACTCTTAAGTCTTCTTAGAGTGAGTCTAGAGTAGCATTTACTAGTAGTCTTACTGCTAAAATGTGACCTTTGGCGTCTTTACCAAATGTTCTAGTCATTATGAAGGTGTGGTCCCTGGGCTAGCACCATCAGCATCACCTTGTTAGTAATGTAAATTCCTAGGCCATTCTACATCTTCTTAATCAGAAACTCTGGAGTTGGGGTCCAGCTATCTGTGCTTTAACAAGTTCTCCATGTACTGACGAAACATGCTAAAGTCTAAGAACTCTACTAGAGCAATCCCTGTTTTTTTTTTTAAGATTTATTTATTTTAGAGAGAGAAAGCATGAGCAGAGGGGAAGGGCAGAGGAAGAGGGAGAAGCAGACTCCCAACTGAGCAGGGAGACCAACATATAGCTCGATCCCAGGACACTGGAATCATGGCCTGAGCTGAAGGCAGCCGCTTAACTGACTGAGCCACCCAGGTGTCCTCTAGAGCAATCCTTCTCAAACTTTCACGTACAGATTTTATTAAAATGAATTTTATGATTCAGTAGTCTGGATAATACCTGAGGTTCTAAAATTTGGAGGAGCTCTTCGGTGCTGCTACTGCTGCTGCGTCTCTGAACTCACTTTGAGTAGTAAGAACCTAGAAAGCTTACTTTTAGCTAAGGAGTCTAACTGCAACAGCATATTACTTTTTATGTAACTTCATAGTAATCAGCAGCCCCATTCTGGAATTTCTATATTGAAGCTCATTTTTATTGGATATACTACTCACAAAAAATACACATTTTTTGGGAAATGGCATAAGAATGTATCTTAATCTCTAAATCTAAGTTCAAGTATGAGAAGCCCATTATATTTAGTGATAAGGATAAAATGTCATTTGTCGAAAATTTGCATTGTATCCTGGGCACTGCCTAATTTTTAAAGTCCTTGCAATAACCCTAGGAGGTCACTACCATTATTTTTACTTTTATATTTCCTATTTTAATCTCTCCAACTGAAACTCAGATTAAATTACTAGTTTGATGTCACCCTCAGCAGTTGGCAAAATCTTTACTTAAATCCAGGTCTGTCCAATGCAAGTCCCAATACTACAATGTTTGCACTTGTTTTCCTTTAATATTTTAGCTTGAATGCAATCTTAAGAAGAAGAACAACAACAACAAAATAAACTATGTATTGGATTTCCATGATTAATATAACAAGTCTGAGTCAAACTTGAGTTCCAAGTCAATGCCACCTGCATAATGGCCTCTGGGTTCATTGTAATCACTTTTAAACAAGAGCCTCTCTGCAGGTGTTCCATAGTTTTAAAAAGTCATGTGCTAACATAGACATTGTGTTATCTTCTTTTTATTAACTAGTCAAACAATTCTCTTACTTCACTTAGAGAAAAGAGGTTAATCTTGGCAAATAAAGAGAAGACTTTGAAAAAAAAATTGGCAAAAATCAAAGCTTTATATACTGTGGCTAACCCTGTTATCACTTCTGCTTCGAAGTCAGGGCACTTTGGTTGGAAAATTGGAGTAGCTCAGTGCAGGTTCCAGGGAGGGAAGATGTGTGTGGTGGTTCTCTCTCTCCATCTCCCACCTTCTCTCATTTGGAACACAGGCAAGGGAACTCTGTTCTCTGCGGTAATTGCTTTATAGCCTGAAGCATGAGATTTGATCATTAATAGCCTATCTTGGATTAGGAAACACATTACTACTAGTTAAAAAGTTATTCATATTTAAGAGAAATAGCAAACCAGCACAGTGCTCCACAGTTTTGGCCACTGCATACTGAATTTTACAAGTTAGGTAACTGCCATTAGAAAGACTCTCTCCCTTTGTTAAATTATTCAAACCTTGTTTTCTATGTAGCAGTCTCTTTCTTAAATCTTGTGATCTCAGGTATGAGTGGTACTAGGTGAGGGATAGCCTAAATAGATCATCCCCTCAGGTTTGGGGTTGTTTTTTTTTTATTTGTTTATTTATTTTTTAATATATCATTCTTCCCCTGCCCTCTCTACAAACTTTAGTCATGTTCCTACCTGAGGGTAAAAAGCAGGGTAAATGGTTGTTCAGAAATCTCATAGCCTTGTGATTCTCTTACTATATTTTTGGACCAAATTTACTCATAAGCCTAATTTTTTTAAAAAGATTAATTTATTTATTTTAGAGAGAGTGTGTGTGGGCAGGGGGAGGGGCAGAGAGAGTCTCAAGCAGACTCCCTGCTGGGCACAAAGCCTCACAAGGGGGTCGATCCCAGGAGCCTGAGATCATGACCTGATCCGAAATCAAGAGTTGGATACCCAACTGACTAAGCCACCTAGGCACCCTTCATAAGCCTGATTTTACTGTCTATATTCAGTTCATAAGAAATAGCTCTGTTTTCTTGGCTTCTAAGTCTTTAATCAAAATAGAAAGCATGAATATCTCACCACAAAGCTCTCCACGGCTTCACTTGGAAAAATCACCCTGGGAGGTGAGAAGCTCAGAGGTGAACACAAACCAGAGAGGAAATGGGCATCTTCACGTCAGCAATGAAGAATTAGGAGATTATAGACACCCAGGGAAAAAGTAACATGAAGATTCCAAAGTCTGAATGGGCAGGTAGTTACCAACTGAGAGTGCCACAGGGAGGGAAAGATAGGGAAGATGTGTGAGCACTGACGCCAGCAACAAAAGACCTCAATAAAAGGGCCACGCCCTGTTTACGATGTAGTTGGAAAGACGTGAGCCAAAAGAATCTGGCCTCTAATTTCTCCCTGACCGCGCCCCATGACCCTGAACTTCTAGCCCAGTGCCCCAGTGCCTGGCACAGAGAAAGGAGAAATGAATTACCATGAAACCCAATCTCTCCAGTGCAGAATAAGGATTTTAACCTGCCCCACAGGGCTGCTATCAGGGAAAAAAATGAATGTAGTAAAGGTATCAGGAAATACATGACATGCCTTGAACGGGTGCTCCAACAGTTCCTTTTCCTTCTTTTCAATCATGATCTTCCATATTCACTTTCAGTTAGGACAGGGGACAAAGAATGACAACAAGTAAAGGTCAGTGGTTTATGTAGCTTGGAAGGGATTTGAGAAGCAGGAGAGAAAGACTCCCGCTGGCACAGGGTTGGGGACTTGTCAGGGGGATGTGGTGTATTTAAATTGTCGGTAGCTTTTAGAAGCAGCTTCCAGCTGCCAATTCCTGTTAGGACAGAATCGTGGGATGTTTTCTATTTTGAACTAAAATAACTTAATGCTTTAAATTGGTCAATTTCTGGGGCACCTGGGTAGCTCAGTCGGTTGGGTGGCTGCCTTTGGCCTGGGTCATGATCCCAGGGTCCTGGGATCAAGCCCTGCATGGGGCTCCCTGCTCAGTGGAGAGCCTGCTTCTACCTCTCCCTCTGCCTGCCTCTCTGCCTGCTTGTGCTCTCTCTCTCTCTCTATCTCTCTGTCAAATAAATAAATACAATCTAAAAAAAATAATAAATTGGTTAATTTCTGTATGTGATCTCTCGACCTTATTTCCATTGTCAATGAAGTTTCTCTTCGGAGGAAATGGCCCAGTCTGGTGAGAAATATGTATCCACATTCAGTGACAGGTAAAGAAAGAGAGAAGAATAATCTTGATTCTGTGTTTGCAAAGTGAGTGTAATGTTTTTCCTTTCATGATGTGTTATTTGAAGTGGGTTGTTAGGCATGTGTGTGGGCTGGGGGAGGGTGCTTCATGAAGATAACTTTTCCAAGATCAAAAAAATGACCCAAAGCTAAATTCTGTTGATAGCATTCTCTTAGGAATAACCCTCGGTGATCCTGTGGCCTTCCCCCGCCCATACCCCGTACCAGTGCCCCAAGGAAAAAATCCCAGCTTCTCAGTACTACAAACAAACCTTCCTGATCTATCCTTGGCATTCTGGGTGGCCTCACTGGCTCCTTCTCCAGTCTTCCACAACTAACCCGAAGCCAAACTAAACTATTTCAGTTTTCAGTAGTGTCCTTGTGCTTTCTGAATCTTTGTAAATGATAACTACTCTATCTGCAATCTTTTTCTCCTTCAACCCTGAATGAAGCCTCCCTGAATCTCTTAATATTAGGCCAATGTCTTTCTCACCCTGTGCTCCTCTAGTACCCAGTGTCTCTTTCTATTGCAGCAAAAAATCACTCTGTGTAGTAGTTATCTAAATACACATCTTCCCCCCAAGACTGTGAATGTTTAAGGGACGAAACAAATACCATGATGTCTTGACGATCGCAACTTTGTAATATAACTGGGAGTCAGGCATTATGATGCCCCCAGCTTTGGTTTTCTTTGTCAACAATCCCCTGGTGATTTGGGGTCTTTTCTGGTTCCACACAAATTCATGATTCCAGTTCTATGGAAAATGTAGGTGGTATTTTGATAGGGATGGCATTGTAATTATAGATTGCTCTGGGCAGCAGAGCACTATTAGGTATTTACCCCAAAGATACAGATGTAGTGAAAAGAAGGGGCTCATGCACCCCAATGTTCATAGCAGCAATGTCCACAATAGCCAAACTGTGGAAAGAGCTGAGATGTCCTTCAACAGATGAATGGACAAAAAAGATGTAGTTCATATATTCAATGGAATATTACTCAGCCATCAGAAGGGATGAATACCCACCATTTGCATCAACATGAATGGAACTAGAGGGTATTATGCTGCGTGGAACAAGTCAAGCAGAGAAAGATGATTATCATATGGTTTCACTCATATGTGGAACATAAGGAATAGTGCAGAGGACCACAGGGGAAGGGAGGGAAAACTGAATGGGAAGATATCAGAGATGGAGACATACCATGAGAGACTCTGGACTCTGGGAAACAAACTGAGGGTTTCAGAAGGAAGGGGGTGCGGGGATGGGGTAACCAAATGTTGGGTATTAAGGAGGGCATGTGTGGTGATGAGCACTGGGTGTTATACGCAACTGATGAATCCTTGAACACTACATCAAAAAACTAATGATGTACTATATGTTGGCTAATTGAACATAATAATTTTTAAAAAAGGGACAAGACATGTCTAGTCAATCCTGTATACTGAACACCTGAAAGATAGTAAATATCCAATAAATATTTGTTAAGTAAATGAGAGAATGAACCGTGTCTTATCTCTGTATTTCTAGAACTGAAATGAGTACCCGCTGCATAGCACGAAGGCATGAGGAATGAAAAGTTGAAGGAATGAATCAATGAATTGCATCATTGTGAAAGAAATGTGAGTCAACTATGCAGTCATTATTTGGATCTCAGGATAAGTCTTTGTATCAGTCTCTGCCTGTACAATCTTTGCCCTAGCACCTAAATGCACTCTGACACCTCCTGGTCAGTTTCTGGGCTTATACTACCAAGCAGGGTTATGGTGTATGACATGTGTTGGAGCCATCATCTTCTGCTTTGGTCTTTATTTTCAGATACACTGACTTCTTGCAATGGCTAGCATTCAGCATTGAACACCAATGGACACACGAGAGGTCCTGACATTAAATAATTGCTTTCTCTTTCTTGGGCTGATTTTGCAAGGGCTTCCTTAAATGCTGAGTGATTCCATGAAACTATATAGTGTGCAAAAGCAAAACCTCAATGAATTTGGAATAGAAGAATGGATTGAGACTGAGAGTCACCAGTGCTCTGAAATCTTGGTTCTCTATAAAGGAACCTCAATCCTTGACCACTGAATTTCACCCATAATGGATTTGAGTTTGCCATAATCCCTTGGACTTTGTTTTGAACTGATGACACCGTTCATGGTCATTGTTTTCCCCTAGACTCTATTATGTATTGGCCCAGTTTCAAGTTATCTCTTAATTTTATTCTTTTATGTATGATAATCCCATGACTTGAACAATGTAATTTATTGCTGTTGACTCTACTCCCCCCAAAACCCAAATTATCATTTGTTGAGATCAGATTAAAATTTCAGCATTGAGTTTTGAGGGGAAAATAATCCTGTGAGAATTGAATCTTGAAACACCATGTTTTAAATGATTCCTCACCCTCACAAGCTCATCTTTCGCCAATGCCCCGCATTACTTTCACCCCATGTGTAAAAAGTTTCTAATAAGACAGTCTTTAAGGTCTTTCAATATACCATGTTCTCCCACCTCTGGGCCTTCATGCTAGCTGTACTATCTGCCTTAACTCCACCTTCCCTGTTCTTCATTTGGCTGATTTGGTTTAGGGTGTTATATTTGCCCAAATCTCCTTGCTGAGCACACAGGACTGAATCTTCATTTGTCCTATACTAACAACCTATTAATTGCTTTTTCTGCAGTTAATTAGCTTTTAATCCCCGGATAATAGGCTGAATAATGGCCCTCAATGACAAGGTCCTAATGCCTAGAACCTGTGAACAATAACTTTTATAGCAAAGAGATCTTGCAGATGTTATTAAGAATCTTGAGGTGGGTTATCCAGGTGGGTCTTATCCCAAGCACCCTTATAAGAGAGAAACAGAAGATTTGAGAAACAGAAGAAGTCACAAGACAACTGAAGTAGATGCTATGTCAGCGGCTTTGAAGATGGAAGAAGGGTTCCATGAGCCAAGGGATTTGAGGACTGTATGTATTGAAGCTGGGAAAGTCAAGGAAACAGATTCCTCCCAGAGTCTCCAGAGGGAGCTCAGTCCTGCCTACACCTTCATTTTGCCCGTGAAACTGATTTTGGACTTCCGATTTCCAGAACAATAAGAGAATAAAGGGATGTGTTGTTTCAATCCACCAAATTTGTGGTAATTTGTTACAATGGCCTTAGGGAAGCTAATATCCCTCCAAACTGCTCAGGACCCACTCATTTGGTTTCTATGAGGAGAGATTTTTCTTGCCCTATTTTTACTCCTTTGAGTTTGGTTCCTAGTTAGATGCTATTTTTTGCCATAACATTTTTTGTTTCCCCTAGCAAGTTATTATGTGTCTCACTACCTGAACCATCAGTTTGGACAGGGCCCATATTGTCTTGTTAATCTTGGCATCCTTAATCCTTTGTCTCGGGTATTTTCCATCTGGTTGTATGAAATTACTCTTAAACTTAAAAAATAAAACTGCTAGTTATTTTACCAGCAAAAGGGGTTTATTTAGGAATAGCAGAGAATTGCATTCTAGGATAGCAAGTTATAGGAAAAAAAAAAAACCAACAAAACACAGGCAAATCCATAGAACAAAGGAGAGGAATGCAGAATGCTGTTTTATAGAAGACAGGGGAGTTGGGAGGACTGGGTTTTTTGTTGTTTTTTTTTTTTACATTTTTATTTATTTACCTGAGAGAGAGTGAGAGCTAGAGAGTGAGAGAGAAAGAGAGAGAGGGCACACGCAGAGGGAGAGGGAAAGAGGGAAGCAGACTCCCCAATGAACAGGGAGCCCAACACAGGGCTCCATCCCAGGACTCTGTGATCCTGACCTGAGCTAAAGGCAGAGGCTAAACAGACTGAGCCACCCAGGTGTCCTGGGAAGACTTACAAACAAAAAGTCCTGTTGGAGTAAACTGTGAGCTTGAAATACAGTGGCTTTTCATTGGCTGACTTGTGACTGTCTCTCATTGGCTGGGCTATTGCCAGCGGAGAAGAAAAGCCTCTCTTCCTCCTGCTGGGTTGGTAAAGTAGTATCCATGTGCTAGGTCCCTCTTTTTCTGTGGGGCCTGCTGTTGATAAGGAGTGATAGGGTTTGAAACTCCCTCTGCCAGCCTCCGGACTTCTTTCGAAACAAGATTTCCTTCTATTAATTGTCACATTACCCAGGTTAGGCCATTTGCAATTTCATATGACTCACCCCAATAGGTTTTTTATAAAGGTGTGTGGAATACACACATAGAAGAAGGGCGTTTTACGTGTCAGGGGCTGGTCCTGAACACCGTCTCTACCTCTTGCAGTTTCCTAATCAGAGAAGCTGGGAAGATCACATGAGCGAGGGAGTCCCACTGCTGGAAGGCTCTTTTCCTGTAAATCCTGCCCAAAAATACAATAGCTGCACCTAATTGCTGCATGTTAGCAAATCCAGGGTCGTAAGACAAAGAATAAGAGTCTGGATCTCATCACATAAAATGTTTTGCAGGCATTAGTTCATTAATCCTGGCAACAATCCTCAAGTGGATGCTATTTTATTCTCAGTTTACAGACCAGGAAACTGAGACGCGGACAGTTTAAGTGGTGTGCCCAGGGTCATGTTTCTTGCTAGTGGTAGTGCCGGGATTCAAATTCAGAGTGACTCCAAGCCCCACCATCCTCCATTGCCTTTGAGAAGCACCACTCCTATAGGGCACTAGCCCTACAAATAGCATAGGAGAAATTGGTGTGTGTCTGTCTGGGAAGGGCAGATGCCGCTGGGACATGGCAGGCGAGGGAGGGATTCACGAGAGTGTCCCTGAGCACCGTGAGCTCCACTATTTGTGAAATGGAGACAGTTCTGCTAATAACTCTTCCTCCTGCAAAATAAGTCGTATTCTGCCGCATAGGAGCTAATAATTTTTGCCAGAAAACTGACATTTGACAAGACCTGCAAGTTTAAACAGTTCAGAAAGGTCACAGGAAACAAGAGACCAAGGGAATGGATCTGATTGAAAATAAAGTAACTATATCCAAAGTTTCTTTAGAGTACTACTGTATTATTAAGATAAAACTAACAAATGTATGTTATTATCATATGATCATAAAGACGTGCTTTTTTTTGAGGCTATTTTTCTTTGATAGGCTTATTTTTTCCCCAGTTAACTAAGGTATCACTGATAAATAAATCATATAATTTAAAGTATGCAACATGATGATTAATATAAATATAAATATTACAATATAAATATTAGAAATACTTATATTTATATTGCAATATAAATATTTTCAAAATATATTTTCATATATTTTATAAAATATAAAATAATATATAATATTTATATTTTTATATATTGTATATAAAATATATTTTAAATAAATAAAAATATATTTACATTGCAATATAAATATTGATATTGTAATATTTGTATAAATGTATATATAAGTATATATAAATTTTTATATATATATAAATGTGGTCATATGTAAATGACCACAACTACAATGTGTTAATTAACTTAGTTAATTAACACATCCATCACCTCACATCATTACCTTTGTGTGTGTGTGTGTGTGTATGGTAAGAACACTTAAGGTCTACTCCCTTAGCAAATGTCAACTGTACAATGCAGTATTATAAACTACAGCTATCACGCTCTGCAGTATGTCCCCAGAACTGATTCATCTTATAACTGGAAATTTGTGCCCTCTGACTGACATCCCTCCATTTCCTCCCCCTGCCCAGTACCTGGCAACCACCATTCTACCCTGTTTCTATGTTTTTGACTTTTTAGATTCTACAAGCGAGTGATACCATCCAGTATTTGTCTATCTCTGCCTGGCTTATCACAGATAACTTTTTCATTTTCTATATTGCAGACAATTTCCCAAGATTTATCATTTTGCCAACTCAAACCAGGCTCAGCAAAAATAACCCAAAGTGGGTTTTGAGAAATAGTGATGGTAGATTCATCACTGCCTTAATTGCAACTTGAATGCCCTAATTGAGGACTTACAGTTTTTGTTATGATAGGGGCTGTTGGCATAGTCCTGTGAGACTGAAAGCCTGATGCTGGTACATTTCTCACTGTAAACATATAAAGATACAAATATCCAGGGTGTTTCAGTCTGTGTATTTAGTTGAGCTTCTAAACATCGAGAAGCCACATTCACATGGCAAGTGAAAGATGTCAAAGGTAAGGGGAATCTTCTGAATCTCATCTCACACAGTGTGCTTTCCCACGGAATGATATTCTTTTTTTATTATCGAGGGAAGGCACTGGTGTTGAGACTCCCATTGCAATGTCCACTTGCAATTTCCTTCCTTGTCACTTCAGAAATGAGACAGATGGTGAGGGCCGCTGGGGACCGGCATTTACTCTATGCATAACACTGTACACATTAAATGGAACATTTGATTCAATTACGTCAAATGCAGTATTTGTTGAGAGCCAGCTCTTTCCAAGATGCTTTGATAGTCTGCAGATACCTACAACTATTGACCGATGCCTGTCATTCGACCTCTTCTTCTGGAGTGCATCAGCAGGTGCAGGGACCACCAGAGGACATGTGCACCTGGAGGCTGGGATGGTGAGAGGAGTTTAGTCAGAGATGTGCTTCGAATGAGTGAATTTGGTGAATACTTATTGTGTTAGTCTGTGTCTTTCTCTCAACACAAGCCCCAAATATTTAATCAGTGGACGTTTCGGAGATATTGATAGAGGTCCTGTCACAAACCGGGCACAGTGTCAAGTGTAGGAAATTCATGACAGAGCAGTAGAGTCTCTGTCCTCGCTTCAAAGAATGTCCATTCTAGAGGGATGACAACGAAATGAAGTTGACTCAGGGGGGATCCTCACAGCCTCAGGCCACTCAGTTTCCAGCCCTGGCAATTTTTATTTGCTCCTCCTGACTCTGTTTCCCCTTTTCTCCACCCTACTCTGTGCCAAGGAGGCCGGTCTGTAAGTACCATTCAGGGGATACCCTTTCCCTCTGGCTCCATGTCGTGCCTCAGGAGCACCCTTAGGAGACTGAAAAAGTGAACACAGCAAGGTCTGGCTATTTATCCTCAGCATCTTCCCTGATCTCTCCCTTTGCTTAGCGTTTGGCCTGCAGCTACTAGACCTGGTACTTCAGTATCTTTGTGGATTCCTTCACCCTTCCCACATCCTGTAAGTGGTCCTTTATTCATTGGTCCTCAAATTTCTTCCTGTATGTGAGGTATGCCATTTGTACAGTGCAGACACCCAACTCTACAGTCCCTAAGTTACCACGTGAAGTCGAACCTTCTGCTGACTTATGATAAACCCTAGTGGGGCTAAGTCTCTGGAGCGTGGAGGTTAGTTTGCAGTGTAGCTATGCTTAACACAGCCATGGACACAGCTGAAGCAGGATTCAAATATGTAGGGTTGGAAGAAAACATCCCTAGTTCAAAGAATCAGTTTGGGAAGGGAATGAAATGTGCAAATAGGCGGCATGCTTGAAGGACAATTGGACAGTTGGTTGCTGAACAAAGAACCTGTCCCAGAGATGCCCCTCATTGAAAGCCTTTGAAGAGTTAAGGAGTTGGGCACAATTAGGCGCGAGACACTTAGATGTTCCTTTTCCTGATCCCCCCTGGGGGCCGGGTTCTGCTAGATATGCTGAGGTTCTCTGGCCCGACCTTCTTTCTTGTATAAATAGATAAATATCTGGGAAACATTTTCATCTTCCCTTTCCCTCCAGTGGAAAGTTGAAGCTTATTAGAATATAAAGCAGTCTCAAACAGAGAAGCTACATTTTCACCAGAAATTTGGCTCTAGTTACTTTGGTCCGCAAGGATATTTACATAAATCCACTACCTCTTAAAGTAGAATCATCAGGCTTTGAATAACCTTAGGCATGAGTTATTATTTATTTTTTGTTTCATCCTCAGCACACAGCTCGGACCCTAACATCAAGGAAGGATTTAAAGACATTCACTTAATGAAGGAGAAACTAATGACCAAAAGAAGAAAAGTACCAAAGTAAATGATAGTAGCCTTTCTTCCTATCATTGCATACTTTTCTTTCCTTTCTTTATTTTTTTAAAGATTTTTTTTTATTATTATTCATTTGAGAGACAGAGAGAGCACGAGCAGAGGGAGGAGCAGAGGGAAAGGGAGAGAGAGAAGCCAACTCACTGCTGAGCAGGGAACCAGATGAGGGGCTCCGTCCCAGGACCCCGGGATCACAACCTGAGCTGAAGGCAGAGGCTTAACTGACTGAGCCACCAAGGTGTCCCCACACTTTTATTTTTAAGTAAACGTACAAGGATTAATCCAGGTAAATGAGTGTTGTCCCTTAACATAATCAATCACCTTAGGGTGGGCAGTAGGCGAAGATACCCTGACAACACTGCTGTCCTCCATGCGCTCTTTCCCGGTCAGCCATACATTCTTCCAGACAGTGGCAAACCTCAATCCTTTGGGAAAGAAATTAATTTTCTGTAACTGCTAAAAGTTATACAGATGGACCTTTTTGCATGTGTATATATTACATATTGTATGTGCACATAAATCTCTACATACACTCACATACAGTTTGAAAAAGGCGTGATTGCAAAGTGATGAGATAGCGTTCTTTTTCTTTTTCCTAATGACACTCAAATGTGCTTGGTCATAATTGGATTTCAATACATTATAATTCCACAAATATTCTGAGAAATGCCAGGCTGGAAAAGTGAGCATATAATCTACCAAGGTGATTAGTTTGAAGGGTAACAGCCTTTTGAATGTTTAGTTACTCTATCTTGAATAAATGGTACCTTACGTTGTCTGACACTTAGTAAACATTCAATACGAATTAGTTGTATGAAACGAAGGTATCACTTCCTTATAATTACACTTCAATTTTCCCTCTCTCCTTCCCTTCCTTGCTTCCTTCCTTCCCTCCCTCCCTCTCTCCCTCCCCTCCCTCCCTTCTTTCCTTCCTTCCTTCCTTCCTTCCTTCCTTCCTTCCTTCCTTCCTTCCTTCTTTCCTTCCTTCCTTCCTCCCATCACTCTAGATCTCCTCCAAATTCATGGCACACTATTGGTCTATGAAAGATCTTACTTTTAAAAAATATTATTTTAACATTTTCCATCATTTCTTTTTTCTTTTTTTTCTTTTTTTCTTTTTTATTTTTTTCCATTTTCCATCATTTCTGATTCCCACTACTGTTCCCCACCCTTAACCCGTCTTCATATGCTCTTGGATATACATGCATTTATAATAATGTATAGTGCTTGGTGTGATCTATTTTTCCCCCATTTTTTACTCAGTATTATGTTTTCGATATATATGTGTCTATAATAATGTATAGTGTTGTTTGGTGAGACAGATTTTTTTTCCCTATTTTTCCCTCAGTATTATGTTTTTAACATATTTTCATGTTGCTAGATCTGTCTCCAGCACACTGCTTTTGACTTGCATGGCATACCCTTGTGTCCCATGATGGAGACCCAGATTGCATTCACCTCCGTGCTGTAGCTGATGTCCTTGGCATGTTCCCTTATGGAACTGTGGGTGATTTTTGTCTCTGGGGAGCATACTGGCAAGTGAGATTGCAAATTTAATTCCAGTACGGTGTCAAATCTCTCTTCAAAAAAGCTACATTAGAAGTACCCATCAAAAAGTATGTAAGAGTACTGACTTTCTTTTCCCCAGGTCCACAGCCTCATTGAGTATTTTCCAACTTTCTCATTTTTACCAACCTGGTGGACACAAAGAGATTCCCATTATTATTTTAAGTTATATTACTCATATTACCGGTAGGCTAGAGCAGTTCATCATATGCTTGGAATCCATTCAGAGGATCTCCCTCTGAATACTGCCTAATCTTATTTTTGCCTCTTTTTATCCTACTTGGTTCCATGCTTTGCTGATTTGCTGGAGTTCCTTATATATTATAATTTTTGTTCCTAATAATCTGAATCTATATTTTTTGTAAGTGATTCACATCCTGTGACCTCTTGCCATTTTCTAGACTATTTAGCTTATTTGAGATAAATGGAGCTAATTAACAATACATTAGAAGAATTTTAATGAATCAAGGCCAAATACTCAACCTTTTTCATATTTGTTCCTAATAAGGCTATTCTATCGGGAACTTCTGCCACTTACACAGATGTCTGTCTGATCTAGCTCTCCCTGACTTCTGTTTTCTGATTAAAGATCTCATCGAATCTAACACACTTGGGACTGGCTAGCAGGTGAATCCTTCAATCACAAAGACTGAGGGTTAAAACATAAATAAACCATATATCTAAAGCAAATGATCACAGCATTCTTTCAATTTAGATTATTCTGTCTGTTGTCATACATTTTTTTTCTTAGTACTGTATATTAAGAACTGTGTTGTTGTTGTTGTTTCAAAATAAGATTACATCTGAGGAGACTAGTAATACAAAAAGAAAATTCTTCCAAAATACTTTTTTCTTATCTACTGGGTAAACTGAGAATTAAAGATTAACCTGACTTGTAGCAATACACTTAGACCATCTTTAAAAACAAGTAATTAGGAGAATACTTCAAGAAGTAAGCACCAGTATAGCAGTAATTCCTTATACTTGCTTTTTGTGTTTTTTAAGCAACCAACAGATTGTTCTAAATTCAGTAACCTTTGCCTGCATACAACAATGCTCATGATGAACTGACTTACCAATTTAGTTAACATAGAACATATGGGACCCAACGGTGTGTTTCTTAAACTAAAATTCTAGTCCCTTCTCATCTGATTTCTAATTCAGCCTTTGGGATTTATCTTTCACAACCTTCTTATACATTGCAAGTTGAAATGGATACCTCACAATTCCCTGAACTCTTCAACACACTCTCACTTTTATGCTCTTGTTCCTCTTCTGGAATTCCTACTCCCTCTTGCTGAAATCCTCCCTATTCTTGAGGGCTCAAAGAGAGGCCACATCTGCATGATGTCATCACACATCTATCACTAGATATGACCTCCCTTTTCTGTTAAACCCCATGACATTTAAAATATGCCTGTCCAGGTGCTTGGGTGGCTCTGTTGGTTAAGCGTCCAACTCTTAATTTTGGCTCAGGTCATGATCTCAGGGTGGTGAGATGGAGCCCCACATAGGTAGGGCTCCATGCTGGGCATGCTGGGCTTAAGATTCTCTCTCTCTCTTCCCTCTACCCCTATCCACAACCTCTCCCACCCCCAACTCGTGTGCGCATACTCTCTCCATCTCAAAATAAATTAAATAAATAAATAAATAAATAAATGACTTAAAAAATCATGTGGCATGATTTTTTTCTCTCATATGGCATGTTTAAAATGATCTATTTCTTGGAATTCTGCATACTGGGATATTTGCACTTGTTCACACACTAGAGTATAAACTCTGCAGGGCATAGCTTGGGTCTTGTTGATATCGATCTCCAACAGTGCTTGGAATAGTGCCTTTCATAAAACAGGTGTTCAAGTAATAATTACTGAATATTAAATGAATATTCCGAAGATCAATGAACTGTTAAAGATATTGCACAGAGGATGAGGAAGAGATTATCTCATATTTGCAAGCCAAGACAAAAAGGTCTTGGAAAAGCCAAGATAGGCTTTCTTAATTCACAGCTCTGCTCCACCATTTGGAAGACTGTTGCTCTTGACCATTGTTCAATCACTTTAATCCTCATTTCCTCATTTGGGTGATGGTAATAATAATATCACCCACCCAAAACAGTTTTATTTGGCATTAAATAAGATTATTTACAGGAAAGAGCTTTGCTGAATTACTTGTTGGTCATTACTTGTTGGTTAGGATATGTATTATTTTTGTTAGGATCTTCATGTGGGTATAGACTTTATTTAAAATGATGTCTGCCTAAATGATAGTCAGTGATGAGAAATACGTAACAAAACTATTGAAAGGTAAAATGAAACTTGATCAATATCCTTGGAGAAGTTTTGTTAAAAAAGAATGTGCCCAAGTTCAGGAATAAAATTAAGAAATTCTTCTTCTATCAGAGCCATTTCTTTGCATATTACTATTCAACTGAGCAATATTTTTTCATCCAAGAGCTCCTTGGATGTAATTAATAATCAAATTGACTTCTTAGATTTGGTTGGAATTCTAGGCTTTGAAATTAGGTAGAAAAAACTCTAATTTCATCTCCATTTTCCAGGCCATGCTCTTTCACAATTTTATCATAAATTAAATATAAGCTTAAACAAACATGAAGTGTAGTGTCAAAAGCAAATTAATTCGATTGGGTGTTAGCGGTCAGATCAGTGAGCACATTCCCAGATTCATTTCCCAGTTGTCTGCTAAATGTGTAAGGGGAGGAGAGAGGAAAGAGGAGGACAAGACTTCACCTCCAACTTGCAGTTTTAGCATAGGAGCATGGAGGAGTGGGATAGATGTTTGAGCCCCAGAACCAGGCAGATGGACTTAAATCCTGCCTTGCTCAGTCATTCACTGCATGCCTCTTTGAGGCTTTCAGATGGTTCCTTCATTTACAACATGGGAGAGATTTGTTACATTATGTATCTGTCATCTAAGTAGCCTGGGATTTATGCGAAGTACTCACCAAGTACTCACATCACAAAAGTATCTTAATAATTAAAGTTTTGAGGTCAGAAATGCACCAAAGTGCATCCATGATAACTGTGAGTTTGAGAAGAGGGATATATCTTTGCTTGCCTGGTGCCAAGCACAAGGCTTGTACATAGTGGCTGAGGGTTAAATGTAATCTGATGAAAAGAAGGACTTCAACTTCATCTGTGGATACAAAGGAAATATCCTATCATCTTTCATGCCCTGTTTGTATAGACATCTCTTGTTACTTCTTATTTGGGATGCAATAGCATTTGACAGGAGCTCAAGATCCAGGAATTCTCAAATATCTGGCTAACACCTCGACTGATTCAAGAATGCATTCTACCAAAGGGATATTCTAGGAAAAATCATTCTTTTTATTGTTTAAAGACTTTCCACCAAATCCCAATAGAGTCTTCTTATCGTATAATGCCGTGAGAAAACCTTGAGCACGGGCTAGACTCAGCAGGACAGCTGGTCTCCTTGGCCTCATTTCTCTAGGTCTACACCCTAATCTCAACTTTCCATCTTAATACTGTGATGGTGAATAAAATGATCCCAAAGAAAAGAAAGTAGAGCAATTATTTATTTATATTTCTTGTACTAATAATCTGGTAATGTGTCCTGAGTTGTCCTTGGACTTGATCCCTGCAAAGCAGCAACACTGTCGTGGGGTTGACATGTAAAGATGAGCCCTGAACACCAATCACTACTTTCTCACTAATTTCTCACAATTTCTCCCACCATGAATTGAATCTGCACAAGCCCCATTGCATTTTCCTTTTCCCATTGAATGGGAAAGGTCTTTAGTTGCAGCTTAGCCCTTGCTAATTTCATCATCTTGAAGCACCTATTTTTTTATCCCTGAGTATTAATTTGCTTATATGGGAATGGAGTTATCTCACTTCAGAGTTGTTTGAGGAAGAAAATGAAAGATTATAGAAGAAATTTCTGGAAATTGGCTGGTTCTCAAGAAGTATTAATTCTCAAAAAAAAAGAAGTATTAATTCTCTAATAAGCTTTGTTCAGATTCATTTGCTTTTCCTATTCACTAGTCACCTTGACTTTAAGAAAAATTGAATATAAAAAAAATGCAGAGATTAACAGGGAAAATAAGAAAACCAAAATTTCAAGAGATAATATGCCAACTGGTTATCTATCCTAGTAAACAGTCATCGCCACATCTGTCCAGTTACCCCTCCCCCTTCTGGAAATTATTTCTCTGCACTCATTCCCATCTTCTGGGAAATGGTGCTTCTCCCCTTGAAGGCATCTATTTCAAATGGGTGCTGTCATTTGTTCTAAGTACCAGCAACACTTAATGATCTGAGGTGAGTAAATAAATCCAGAGTAATACCACTCACTGCCTGACCTTAGCTGATTGGTCTGGGAATAACACCTTCACTCACACTGGACAAAGTATATACCTTCTCCCTGTTTTTTTAATTTGAAGAGAGAGAGAGAGAAGCTAGTCATTTTCTGGTGATGACTCTGGAAGATTGAAGGTGGAGCTGCTGCCAAATTCTATGTTTCCTGCTGGTGGGAAAACCTTTCCTAAGAAAATGAAGCCAACATGTGGAGACAAGACATGTAGCACATTCTGGAGACATTGGAGTTTCTATTCCCAGTTGATCTCTGGGCCATATTTGCTCTTTTTGCGGTCATAAGTCTTCCAATAAATTTCCATTCTTTTGGCTCAACTTGTTTTTTTGTTGGCTTGCTGTCACTTTCAACTGGAAATAAACCTGACTTAGGAAATTCTTTAAAAAAAAATCGAGACTCCCTAAACTCTCACTCCAGGGCCAACAAGAGGTTCTGAGATCTGCCCAGATAGGAGAACTTGACGCTGGAGCTGACTGAGAAGCAGATGGTGCCCTTGCCTGGCTCTACCCAGAACTAAGCTGTAAGGGATTCAAGATAGGAGCAGAAGAGAAGCTGGGTACTGAGTCCAACCATATTAATCTTCTAACCCTTATAAAGGCAGTCACAGAGTGAACAACAAAAATAACAAACATACAATCAAAGAGGGTCAAAACATTATGACTGGTCATAATCAAATGGAGCAAACAGACTAGAATGGGTAGGTAAGAGTCAGTCTATCACACAGATGCTAATATTCAGGTACTGATGTAAAGAGGCCAGTATTTCAGTTAAAGGGTGTGGACTGTAGAAGGAAACCTATTGTTAAATGAATGGTGTGGACATGGATATCCCATCCAAGACAATGATTTTATTCTGAACTCTGATTCCGACACCAAAACAATGATTTTAGTAGGAGACCATTCAAGTGACGATGTTTTAATTCTTCATTTGTATTGTTTCTTGGTCTCATGTAGATACTTCTTCCCAGTTCATGAGTGAGGTACCCAATTTAAAAAAAAAAACCTAGTGGAGTATATCCCACTTTTACAATAATAGGCTTATAAAAATACAAATTGATAAGACCACTATTTTTCTATAATTATAATTATATAATTGCATATTGGATTATATAATATATAATCCAATATAGGACTATATATATAATATATATAATCCTATTATACTATAATAATAATAAAGGATTCTTTATTCCACAAAAAAATTATCACAGCATTTCTTTAAATAAAACCTATCTCCAATACGAGTCACTTTGTATGTAACATATTAAGATACATATCTTACATGAAGAAAAATAAACCTCTAGGCACAAATAAATTGCCCAATGTATTTAAATTTATAAGGTTTTGGCTTGCTGTTGATGATATCTATCAGTTCCGTGGTTGGACATAAATTCATCTCATTCCAGAAAAGTCCTATTTCCTTTACTATTTTAACGGTTCTCAGATGTTCTTTCTATGTTGATTCACTCAGGCTACAATGAAGAAGAAGAATTGTAGGGTCTTTAGAACTCAACATCCAAGGTCATAAATCCAATGATACTATGGCAAGGACAATTGAATGGAGAATAAGAACCATCATCTCTTAGATGAGTAGTCTTTTAGAACAGAAAGCACTTTCCCATTTATGATCTTATATAAGCCTTATTGTAGTCCTTTGAAGCAGGTTATTATAGCCTTTTTAAGGATGACAAAAGTGAGACTGGAACATTAAATGGCTTGTCATTATAAATTAAAAGATTATACATGAGAGTAGTACATGGGAGAGCCAGGATTCATAGCCATTTCTTCTGACTGTTTTGCTTTCCCATACAGCACAGCTGCTTCACAGCAAAATACCTTATCTGTCCCTGAATGAGCTGTCTGAGATATCTTACAAATGACAGTAACAAACTTCCTCTTAAGGCACTTTCCTGTTTGTCAAGCATGATACTGCATAAGAGGCCCTGGGCTGAACTCCTTGATTCAGTTGGTTCAGAAACCAAAGCATAAAAATGCATTCAAGCAGTTTCTCAATTACTTGGCACCAAACTTTTATTGGAGATGATCCTGCTGTCAGATAACTGATAGATAGGCCCCAATTTCTATCTGGTAAATTAACTACTGCTATTTGTCTGTGTTAAACTGATTTAGCAAAATGTGTTTATTCTACAGCCAGCTGAATTATATACTAAAATAGAGTAAAACCTCGGTTGTTAATTTTGCATGAATAAGTTGGAGAATAATTTTTTAAAATTGAATCTATATTTAAATATTTGAATTTTATTGCATGTTTAGAGGTTTTATCACATTTTTAGAGGCTTGTATATTCACCATGAACATATGTTTTTGTGAGTCTAAGAATATATAGTCATTATTTGCATGGCAATGGGTTTGCTTTATTGAGCAAATCCCAGACTAAATACTCACTAAAGCCTAGGGATAAGAACATAGGATAATGATACTGCTTTGTTTTAATTGACGGATAGGTTTATAAAAGGACAAAATATTACAACCATGTTCGAAATAAGATACCTTTTGGGATTAATCAAAAGTATTAGGGAAAGTTAGAATGTGCTTATAATTTCAGTCAAGTGAAAAATTGGGAAATAGGAAAACAGTGATCAGCGAGGTTGTTTAATAAATAATTAGAAAAAAATTAACCTCCTCTAGTCAACCAATTCCACCATGCCACTTATCTTCCTCAAATGGGAAGTTTTAATTATGTATCATGGAATAAATATTACTAGGCTTAACACTTTCTCCTTATGGTTTTATCTACACATTTACAAGTTGAAAAAAATTAAAGGAAGCGTTTAGTCACTTTGCAGTAGACTTTGAGGGGACAGAGCTATTATTCAGTTTTAAAAATCTACGATAACTCTATCATCTTAATGTTGGTGACATTCAGAGAGTCCCTTAGTGGATATGTTCAGTCTCCAGCTAATTTGAATCTGTGAAAAGATAAAAGTTTCTCTAAAGAATACTATTGTTTCCACAGTTGCTTCTATCTTAAAATCATTATCTGGTAAGGTTATCTGCTGAGCCCCTTTTCTTTCAAAGATGTATGCAAAAGACACTTGATTTATTACTTCATTTGAATGTGTTATTTACAGCACAAATCTTACCGCAAGGATTTCATGCTTGGAAAAGCCCTCTTGAAATAACTGCTCATTTTGCTTAATTTATGTTGCAATATGCAGTCAGTGCCACATTAGCAGGATAATTATTTACATATGGACTTCATCTTACAACAGGAAAATCCAGGCCTTCCACATACTGTATCAGACACTCTGACCACGTCCCATAATTAAGTCAATAAAACATTATACCTATGCACGCTTGCAGCATAGGTATTTATAAAAATTTCTTCTCAGACAGTTGGCCCATGTTCATGGCCTTAGGGAGAGTGCTCTCAAGGGAAACCGACTGGTTTTGGCACTTCATCCTGTCTCAGAGTGAGATTTTTGCGGGTTGGATTCCAAATGTTATTGAAGTTGCCTAGCTACCACATCTCAATAGAAAGAGAAACAGAATTCGACAGCAATTGGCCATGTAGCCAATTCCCAGGGCTTATCTTGACACCTGGGTGGTAGGGAGTTTTCCATTTGCACCTACTATATCCTCTCCAACGAAGGCTGGCTGTGGCCAAATGCTAGGGCGAGTAATCCTCCATGACTCCTGATTCACATCTAGTTGTAGTAGCTTTCAGGCCCTCGTGAGTTGGGAGAATATCTAAAAGTCAGTGAGCAGATCTTGTGGAGCCCTCGATTGTATGTCAGGATATGAGAGGGGGGTCCATAAGGCCTGTTCTGAAGGAGTTGTGGTAGTGAGGGAAACTCCTCTGAGGAGGAGATCATTCATCTGGAGCAGGAAGAGTATGTTGGCAAGAGCCCTGTAGACAGAAGCAACTTGTCTATGTGGTGACTCAAGGAGAAGAGCATCATGTGCTCAAGGATCTCAGGAAAGCTTACCACAGCAGAAAAGAAGACAGTCATTAGAGAGGAGCAACAAGTCAGTCTGGGCCAATTCTTGCAGGACCTTTTTTTTTTTTTAACTTATTTTATTTTATTTTTTCAGTGTTCCAAGATTCATTGTTCATGTACCACACCCAGTGCTCCATGCAATATGTGCCCTCCTCAATACCCACCACCAGGCTTACCCAAACTCCCACCCCCCTCCCCTCCAAAACCCTCAGTTTGTTGCTCAGAGTCCACAGTCTCTCATGTTTCATCTCCCCCTCCGATTTCCCCCCATTCACCCTTCCTTTCCTTCTCCCAATGTGCTCCATGTTTTTCCTTATGCTCCACACGTAAGCGAGACCATATGATAATTGACTCTCTCTGCTTGACTTATTTCACTCAGCATAATCTCTTCCAGTCCTCTCCATGTTGATACAAAAGTTGGGTATTCATCCTTTCTGATGGAGGCATAGTATTCCATTGTATATATGAACCATATCTTCTTTCTCCATTCATCTGTTGAAGGGCATCTTGGCTCTTTCCACAGTTTGGCGATTGTGGCCGTTGCTGCTATGAACATTGGGGTACATGTGGCCCTTCTTAGTACTATATCTGTATCTTTGGGGTAAATACCCAGTAGTTTCTTACAGGATCTTAAAAAGAGTTATGAAGAATCTTAGACTTTAACCTAAACACAATAGGGAATTATTACTGGGCCTTTGCAGAGGAGCTTTATGAATCACAATTATGGTTTTAAAGAGATCTTACCGGCTACTACAAGGAAAATTGGTCAGTGGTGGTGAAAGCGAGGCAGTATGAGATGGAGGAGACCAGTTAAGAAGCTATTATGTTTTTATTATTCTAGACACAACATGGTGGAAATATATACTAGGGTAATGCCACCAGAGATGGAAGGGAGGAGAGTGACCCAGGGGGCATTTTAGAGGAAAATTGACAGGACTGGATGGCTGCTTTGGCAACTGATAAAGGGAAGGTAGAGATCTAGGACAGACATGTTCTCATGAATGCCCATGAGAAACAGAGGAAGAGCAGGAAGCCTTTGGGATGGTGGGGTTCTAGAGGCTTGTGAGAAAAAGCACATCCTGAGTGATCTCTGGTTCTCACTGGCTCTCAACTCATGACTTTGAAGTTTGTTGACTCACCTGAGTCTCCGATGCAGCAGAATTTAGTTCATTGTTGTTGCATTTTTTTTTATGGTTAACTTATGGATATAATAATAGGATTTAAGGGGGAAAGAGGCCTTTTCTCTTTTGGCTTCCTCTATACTTCCTCCTGCCCCAAATTTCTCTTTTGAGCCATCCAGAAAGCTTATGTAGAAGGCAGAAGTTTGTGTAGGTGAACCTGTGGCTTGCTATTTAGTGAGTGGTGATTGCTTAAATCACTTTAAACCCACCACTCCCAGGACTTAAATGAGAAAATCCGTGATATTTCAGTATAATATCTCTGCAGGGAGATTTCTAATAACTGTAATTTGTGCTAATAGAAAAGGCATGATCTCTTATTACTGATTGTGGGGAGATAATAAGTGTGCTATGACCTGGACGAGTGGAAGAGTCTAACCATCATGGCAGGGAGGAAAACAGGAGAGACCACCCATCCCCCTGACTCATTACTCTCAGAATAGCTTTTGTTAAGTCTATTCAAAATTCCTTCCTGAGTTTTGGAATCCACATGATTTAGTCATTTCAATTATTCACAATAAGATGTATATGAAACTCATACAGCATAAAGCCTCCTTTGTAATAGATAAATTCCAGCTAAGAAATGTAAAAAGAATGGTGAAATTAGAGAAATCACAATTTTATAATTCCTAACCAGGCAGAAGAAGGGCCTGAGGGTTCATGTTTATGATTTGCCCCAGAGCTTTTGAGAGCCTGCAAGTTCCCAGGGCCGGTAATGACATGGGCAATCAAACAGAGCTATGTTTCACCACTTTCTACCAGTAAGACTACATGGGGACTTTACACAGCCAGAAAGGTCAAGTTTCAATTTTCTCCTCTGTAAAATGGTACCAAGAATCGTATCTGTCTCTCACTAAGGATGAAATGATATAAGACATAAAATGTTTAACCTCCATTAACAAAAAGTCTCTAGTACCTACTCTGCAACAAGCACTAATTTAACACTCATTTGTTGTAGACATTGCTCTAGGCACTAAACATAGAAAGTGGACAAGACACCTCAGCCTCTGGCCTCATAAAACTTACATGTTTGTAGTGGGAAGGCACCAAGCATGGTGTAGAGGTGAATAAGGAAAAGATTATAAGTCATAATAGGTGTTGGAAGGAAAGTAACTCTTCTATTCTGGGTAGTCAGGGAACGCATCTCTGAGGAGGTGACATTTAAACAATACAAAAAGAAGGGGAAATATCAGTGGGAGAGGAAATATTTGTATGAAAATTCTAAAAAGCTTTGTCTTCTCTGTGGAATCTGCTATAGATTGAATATTTGCACCTCCCTCCACCCCCCAACCCTGCCACCCCTAATTCATTTGTTAAAATCTAACCCACAATGCGGTGGTATTAGGAAGTGGGGTCTTCGGGAAATGAATAGATATATGAGGACGGAACCATCATGAATAAGATGCCCTTATAAGCAAGATATTTGACCCTCCTGTCACAAGAGGGCACCGTGAAAAGCTGTCTATGAAGCAGGAAGTGGGCCCTCCCCAGACACAGAATCTGCTGACTCCTTGATCTTGGACTTCTCAGCTGCCAGAAATAAATTTCTGCTGTTTATATGCTCCCCAGCTCATGGTGTTTTCGTTATAACAGCGCTAATGGATTAAGACAATCTATGGAGATAAAGCCAACAGTTTGTCAAGAGGCTGCAGAAAATGAACCTGGAGTCTGATCATTCCAGGTGTTATAGGTAGAGTTGGAAATTAGGAATTTTATTCCAAAAGCAACACAAAATCAGTATAGAGCTTTGAAACAGATAAGTGATCTAGTGTATGTTTTGTTTTATTTTTATTTTTTATTTATTTTTTTAAAAGTTATTTATTTGAGAGAGAGCGAGAGAGAGCACGAGTGGGGATGGGAGCAGAGGGAGAGGTAGGAAAAAGACTCCCCGCTAAGCAAGGAGCCTGACACAGATTCCATCCCAGGACCCTGGGATCGTGACCTGAGTCTAAGTCAGACGTTTGATTGAGCCACCCAGGCTCTCTGTTTTTGTTTGTTTGTTTGTTTGTTTTTAAGATGTATTTATTTGAGAGAGAGAGAATGTGGTGCGGTGGACCAGAGGCAGAGAGAGAGAGAGAGAATCTTAAGCAGACTCCCTCCTGAGCATGGAGCCCAACAACATGGCACTTGATTTCATGGCCCCGAGATCGTGACCAGAGCAGAAATCAGGAGTGGGATGCTTAGCTGACGAGCCACCCAGGTGCCCCTCCGGTGTATGTTTTAAGCATATTTTTAAGGCTTAAGGATTAGGATTTAGAGCAGGTAAGAGAGGAGAGTGCACAGTCAGGAGGCTGTTGGGCTCATCCACAGTAGAAACAATGGTGGCCTGGTCTGAGGGGGCAGGAGCCGAGAGGAAGAGAAGGACAGGGATTCCAGATGTACTTGTGACAGAATAAAGACTTGATGGCAATTGGGGTAAGGAAATGGAGGGGAGAAAGGGGGAATCAGGACTGGGACATGGGCTTCCCGCTAATTCACTGGGTAGGGTGGCCATGCCATTTACAGGGCTGAGGAGAGAACCGAGAAGGGAGGAAATGGCCAAATCAAATCAGCAGTTCTTTCTAAGACATGCTAAATTTGAGATTTCTCATAGGAGAAACTCAAGCACAAACATTTTCTTCCAGCAGGAAAATAAGTAAGTGCCATTTATTATTATTGATAATAACCTTAATATCATTATTGGATGAAGCTGTTGCTTGCAGTATTTTCTTAACAATTCTTCTCTGAGAACCTAAAATAATCACAAATAACTTCAAAAATTTCAGGATTCTGTTTTGGCAAGATGTAATTTTATCACAATTAAATTCAGTGTGCTAAATAATGTCAGAATTTTTAAAATTTTGAAAACCCATGATTTAAAAAAACATACAGGGGCACCTGGGTGGCTCAGTGGGTTAAGGTCTCTGCCTTGAGCTTGGGTCATGATCTCAGGGTCCTGGGATCGAGGCTCCGCATCGGGCTCTCTACTCGGCAGGGAGCCTGCTTTCTCCTCTCTCTCTGCCTGCTTTTCTGACTACTTGTGATCTCTCTCCTCTCTGTCAAATAAATAAATAAAATTTAAAAAATAATAATAAAATAAAAATTAAAAACATACAAATAGAAAAAATACAAACATAAATCCCGAGAGCCAAATTGAAATGGAGACCTCACTTCATTCAGTCTATAAAATCAGTCAATAGATTCATGCAATTTTGAAAGCCAAATGATAACTCGCCAATTTTTATCATAGTTACATGAAAAGACAACATACCATTCTTAGATTGAGTTAATGTGTTTGTTTTATGCTACAAATTTAACAGCAGCATTCTTGGAAAAGCAAATGGCACAATACCTTTCTTGCAAATCCTGAAACATTTAATCTAAATCACTGTAAAAACAGATGTTCATTCACACTGCCATTTAAAAATATAGTTACAAGGCCCCAGAGTGAGACAATTAGAAGTTACTGTTCCCTCAGCAATTATAAATTGCTTGTGTTCAGCTGACATTTCTTGTGTCACTAAAAACCACATGATTTGAAGGCTTGCCTCTTTTTATCACTTGAAAAAGTATAAGGCTTTGAATTTTCTTACTGGTTTTTCAAATAAAGAGATTTTAAAAAAAACCTCTAAAACATATTGTTTATTTTTGTTATGTTGTCAAATGATCAAATGCTTGTTTTGAACAATAGTTAGTTCACATACTATTCTTAGAAGAGTCCTGGGCACCCCCAAGAAAACCCAGGGGGTACTTTTTAAATTAAATTAACTTGAATCTGGTCATGTATGAGACGGTGACCACCTGTCCTGGTTTTCTCAGGACCGAGGGGGTTTTAGGCATAGGGATTTCAGTTTTAAAATTAGGACTTTCTTGGGTAAACCTGGATTATAGCCCTTGAGTAGGGGAAAGTGTAGTGTCATATTTACATATGTGCATTTTTAAAATTTGTGGGACCCCCCCCAAACATCGCTAAAAATGGAATCTGTTGATTTTGAGATAAAAAATAGATCTTTAGAAATAGCTAATAGAGGGGCGCCTGGGTGGCTCAGTGGGTTGAGGCCTCTGCCTTCGGCTCAGGTCATGATCTCAGGGTCCTGGGATCGAGCCCCACACCCACATCTGGCTCTCTGCTCAGTAGGGAGCCTCCTTCCTCCCTCTCTCTCTGCCTGCCTCTCTGCCTACTTGTGATTGTTCTCTCTCTGTCAAATAAATAGAGATATAAAATCTTTAAAAAAAAAAAAAGAAATAGCTAATAGATTTGATTTGTCCTTTTTAAGGCATATTTCAGGCTGGGACTGGGTCTTATGTTCTTGCTATGCTTGGCATCTCAATAACGCCCACCAGGGGCACCTTATCGGTGTGGATTTAACAGGATGTTGACTGGTCAAGAAAATTAAAAGGGAAAGTGATACCACAATGCAGCTGCTTCCTTCCCTTCCCCCAGACCCCTAACTCTCAGATTCTATGAAGATGGAAAATTACTATAGTCTCTGCTTTATAAGATTCATCTTGGGGAGCGGGAAGTGTGAGAAACTTTCAGTTCCAAGACTGACACAAAAAGTATTGTGAACCAGAGTGCAGCTTGGTAATAAACATATTTTCTTTTTCTTTTCTTTTTTTTTTCTGTTTTTTAGATTTCATTATTTATTTATTTTAGAGTGTTGGGGGGCAGAGGGAGAAGGAGGGAGAGAATCTCAAGCAGACTCCACGCTGAACTTGGGGCCAATGCAGGACTCAATCTCAGGACCCTGAGATCACGGCCTTGAGATGAAATCAAGTGTTGGACACTTAACTGCGCCCTACCCCCCCCCCACCCCCAGGCACCCTAGTATTTTCTTCATCAGAACTAGAGTTTGTTAGGCTGCTGCAAAGAAAGCCAAATTTTAGGCCCACCCTTGTCCTTTTTTTGTTCTTTAATGAAATAGCTGTTCTTTAGTGTGTTTTTCTGTGTTTAACAGAAGCATTTGATCTGCAGTTTTTAAGGAAACTTAAAACATTCTTTCTGTTCCTTTTATTTAATTTTTTTTTTAAATAAATAAAACCCATCAAACCAGTTAGTCTACATTCTTGGTAAAGCATTACCTGTTTCTTCATACAAGGAAGTGAAAATACATAAAATATACATAAAGGAGTGTTGGATCAAGGCCATGTACCTTACTGCTTACGTTGTCACTTGAGATCGAAGATCAGAAACTCCGTCTTTCGTCCTACATATTCTTTCCCAGGCCCTGGATCGAGTCAATAGAGATGCTAACTGCATCTACGAACACAGGTGAAGTTTTAGTGTAAATGGGAAAAAGAGCAATGCAGAAACATTAGTGGGTTTCCCTTCGTGTCATTTACGAATGGGAATCGATTAAAGTTACTGCACAAGAGAGCTGGGTGTGTATGCCAAGGGAAGAGGTGGGGTGGGTGGTGCCCCTGAAAGGGGAGGCTTCTGGCCCTGCCTGGACTTGTCTTAAGAGCAGGGAAGGGACAAAACAATTTTCTCACCATGTCAAAGTACATCCTGTTTTCTACAAACTGAACAAGTCTCCTAATGGCAGAAATTCTCAGATTATTGGGAACATTTGTATCAATAATAGGCGTTCATTTTAAAGCAAAATATACTTAGTAGCAGTTTTAGTGACTGTCTGCCAGTATGCATGCAAATACACATCTTTTGCCCCTTTTATTTAAGAACTCTGGATTTAAATAGTCAGATACTCTGACTTAGGTATCTCATATTTGGGGATTGTAGTTATATTCCTGTGAATTGCTGTAACAATTTGGAATGAGCTTGGAGGGATTTTAATGTGTTGTGTCTATCCATAAGATAATAGATTAAGCCAATTCTGAAAAGAATAAAAGAAAATATTAGTTTCCTATTGCCTCTGTGACAAATTCAGTGGCATGGAATAAACTTAATTATCTGACAGTTCTGAAAGCCAGAATTAGTGAAAACATACATGCATGAAATTTGTAAGTACATGATCTGAGGTTTTTCCATAACAGCCCCAAACTAAAAACACCCAAAACATCTAGGAGTAGGTGAATGGATAAACAAATTGTGATACTATGTAGCAATGCACACTACTGATACACAAAACCGCATGGATGCATTTCCAAAACATCATGCTAATGCAAAGAAGCAAGACAGAAAAGAGTATGTCTTTCATGCTTCCATTTATACAAAGTTCTGTAGAAGAGGCAAAACTAATCCAAGGGTCTAGAATCAGAACAGGGTTTTCTATAGTTGGAGGTATTGATTGTAAAGGAACAGAAGGCAAATAGCGGGGGTAATGGACTATTCCATACCTTGTTGAGGGTGTTGGGTAATGGGCATACACATTTGCCAAAACTCATTGAACTGCATTTCATTTTTTAAATGTATGAATTTGGGGCACCTGGGAGGCTCAGTCGTTGGGCATCTTCCTCCGGCTCAGGTCGTGATCCCGGGGTCCTGTGATCCATCCCCAAATTGAGCTCCCTGCTTGGTGGGGGGCCTGCTTCTCCCTCTCCCACTCCCCCTGCTTGTGCTCCCTTTCTCACTGTCTCTCTCTCTCTGTCAAATAAATAAATAAAATTAAATAAAATAAATAAATAAAATGTGTGAATTTTAGTGTATACTAGTTTTACCTTAATAAGAAAATAAAAATAATAACAAACTAAATACAGAACATTATTCTGACTTTATTTTAGTGAAAGTATATTTTATGTTTTCCACAATTGCTAGAAGTAAATAAATTGATTTATGCATAGGAGTTATCTTCAAGTGGTAAAATCATTGGTACTTTTGGGATGCCTGGGTGGCTCCGTCAGTTAAGCATCTGACTTCGGCGCAGATCATGATCTCAGAATCCTGTGATCCAGCCAGGTGACTGGCTCCCTGCTTACAGAGAAGTCTTTTTCTTCCTCTACCCCTCTTGCTTCCCCTCCTCTTCCCCTCCCTCTGCTCATGTTCTCTGTCCCCCAAATAAACAAAACCTTTTAAAAAAATTAGTATTTTTGTTTCTTTACCCTTTCAATATTTCCTGCAATTCATAGTTTATAATAAAGTCATTTAATAAATGCCACTATCACACACATGTCAGGTCTATGACAAAAGTATTTATAATTTTTCACATTCAGTTTTTTATTTGTTTATTTAACTTATATGTTATTATTATTATTTATTATATTAAATGTATTTACTTATTCTATTTTATATTTATACATTTATAACATTATATTGCTTATTTCATTATATATTATTATTTCAGTTATATATTATACTTATTTATTATACTTATTTATAATATACTAATATTAATATACACTAATATATAATATAATAAAATTATTAAGTATAATAATTTATACTGATTTTCTCATTATATATTATACTTATTTCAGTATATGTATTTTATGTTATATTTATAT
Source organism: Nasua narica (assembly GCA_028533885.1). Lineage (NCBI taxonomy): Eukaryota > Metazoa > Chordata > Mammalia > Carnivora > Procyonidae > Nasua > Nasua narica. The sequence goes on along the minus strand of CM052798.1, from coordinate 151,128,635 downwards.
ATTATTTTTATTTTATTTATTGTATTATTTTATCCAAATCATACTTATTGGAAGCCAAACATAATTTATCAGTATAAATGCTGTTTAAAAAATTAAACCCAGGGCGCCTGAGTGGCTCAGTCATTGCGCGTCTGCCTTTGGCTCGGGTCGTGTCCTGGGATGGAGTCCCACATAGGGCTCCCTGCTCTTCGGGAGGCCTGCTTCTCCCTCTCCCTCTGCTGTTCTCCTTGCTTGTGTTCCCTCTATCGCTGTGTCTCTCTCTGTAAAATAAACAAATAAAATCTTCAAAAGAAAAAAATTAAAGCCAAAACAGTAAAGAATGACTTAAAGAAATCAAGCCTTGATCCTGGGAAGCATGGCAGAGCACTTTAAATGTTGATTAGTTCCAGGGTTCCTGTCCTTGGTTCCTTACATCTTTATCCACTCTATGTACACTTTCGAGTGACCTTAATCACATTCAATAACTACCTCTCCACCAAGCTAACAACTTCCAATATCTTTTTCTATAGGGCTAATCTCTCTCCTGCGTTTCATGCCTACATATTTATCTGCTTTCTGGGTATCTCCAGCTAACGACCTCAAATTCAACATATTCCTGCTGGAAATAATTAACAAACCACTTCCCTAACTTCTTATCATCACTTAGCCGAGAACTGAAGGGTTCCCCTTGTTTTCCCCCTTTACCTCCACTGTGCATCTCCTGGGTGCTAAGCTCTGGCCATTCGGTCTCTGAAGTCTCTCTCATTTGCCTCCTGCTTTTCCCCCACCGTCCCACGGATCCACTGTTGGGTATCTTATGAGCTCCAGTCTGATCAATGTCAGTAACCTGCTGCATTACACTTCTGCTTCCACCTCAATTTTTACAGTTTTTGTGTTTGGGCCCCTGCCAGTGTGCTCTTATCAAATGCAACTTGGCTTCCAAAGAGGACAGAGAGCAGTAAAACAGCGTGGGAGCTAGAGTCGGCCACTTATTACGTGTGACCTGGGAAGGGTCACTCACTTCAACTTCCTCATCTACACAGTGAGGAAATAATGCCTACCATCCAAGTGCACTGAGGAACCTTACATGAAACAATCAATAAAAAGTGTTCTACATAGTGCCGGGCTCGATTGAAGAGATCAATAAATTATATGTTTTCACCTGTTATTCATACACTTAGCTTGATTCTGTGGACTTCTTAAGCATATCTGAAATCTTGGAATAACTTACTGCGACTTACTGAGTCATTTCTGTCCACCCTATACAATCCAAAAAGCAAGGGTGAAGTTAAAAAGAATCAGTGATCCATGAAATGTACTGCAGTGTATGTACTACTGAGCTACATCCAGCTAAACTCTCTTCTCTTTCTGAAACAGATGCCATAAAGTAATTTCTAACTTAATGGTCTGTACTGATGTGTATTTCACAAGCTCTGGCTGGGAATTTCTCCTTCTCTTTTCTTCTTTCCTTCTTTCCTTCCCCTTCCCTTCCTTCCTTCCCTCCTCCCTCCCTTCCTTTTTCTTTTTTCCTGTGGTCATACAAGAAGTTTGTCAGACAGTAAAGGTGACATTGTTTTCCATTTATTTTAGAGTACCTATAGAATTAGGCTGTTACTTTCTCTGTAAAATAGGGATGAAACTGTAATTACCTAAGTGCAGTTGTGAAAATCAAATGATTTAATTCATTCAAAGCGTTTAGTTCCAGGCATATAGTAAAACTCAATAAATATGTTCATATATATTACTTATTGTTCCTCATCTTATTATTACTATGTCCTCAACTCATTCAAACTCTATGGCAATCTAGAGATAGAATCAAAATGGATACGTGAACACACATCTAGATAGCAATATCTGTATACATACATAACACATAAAAACATATTAAGGATTTTTGTTAATTTTCTTTGATGTAGTTTTAATTTCCTTTGCTGAAGGAATTTCTCATATAGATGATTGAAATGACTTCCATACTGCCTCATCTGTTCAATTTGGTTCCATTTAACTGATATTTATTGGGTTGAATATTCTGTGTTCGACACTTTTGTGTGATAATGGGCACCAAATGGCAAATGGTATTAATACATCCATGCTCTTGTGGTGTTGAGAGTCTAACCATGAATATAAATATTAAACAAGAGATTATAAGTTTGATCAATGCTATGTTTGGAGAAATAAATGGTACTGTGGGAAGGTGCAGCTGTCATCCATTGATTTATGAGTTTCCAGGCAATGCATAAACTGAGTTATTTAATTCATTTTGATAATAGTCTCTCAGACTCTCTCTCCTATACAAGGAAACTTTTCCACTTCTTGCCTGTGTTATTTTAAAAACAAAACCTTTGAGCAGTGGACTTACCCTGGTAATCAGACATTTAGAAGCTTAGGATAAAAGAACAAAGGTTTTGAACCAAGTTACTCACACAATCAGAATGTACAAAGTCAACGAAAGAAATTCAGGCAAAAATTTCTCACCACTGAATAATACTCTGGAGAGATCAGTATACTTAGTGAATAAATGAATTCAGTAAGCAGAATAGAAGTTTAATTATGAGTGTATAATCCTGAAATACATTCTTTAATTTTAGATTTGTCAGATACTGACTTTAAAATCTTTGACAAGTCATACTTTATCTCTTTTACTAAGATTTTGCTCTTTCAAAACAGAAAATAATTAGGAGCAAACTACATCAACTATTTTGAATAAAATTAGGTAATAAATGTGAGAAATAAAATTATGAAATTTTATAAATTTCAGTTTTACTTGACATTTAAAATAGCTATGCTGCCAAATAGTGCAGAAAAAAACAATCCTTCACTATCATAACGTATATTATATTCTTCAAAGGAACTAAAATCCTCTTTAAGGCAGAGACTATCTTACTGATCCATTTAACTTAAAGACAATAAATATTTTTGCAAGGAATGAAGTGATTTTATTTATAATTAATTGAATAACTAATGAAATATTTTTTCCTAGCGTATTTATATATATGTATCATATGTTCATCTACATAACCAGCCAGCCAGCCATGTGTTTTGAGTTTATACAGAGTTGACAGTAATTCTTTCGAAAGCCCTTTTGGAGCATCTGCTGTATGCAGTCCTAGGCTAGATCTGGACAGGAGGCAAAGATGAAAAAGACTGGTCTCTGGCTTCAGATGGTTTAAAATTATTATAATTATTTTACAATTAAGATCATTCTATAAATATAAATTATGCAAGTTATTTGTTTGTTCAAAGGCACTGAATTTTCATGGCTGAAACCACATAATTCATGTAACTTCATGTAATTTAGACTACCACAGAATAGTGTGGGCCAAATATTTCTTCAAATAATTTTCAATTTTTGCATTGCAATTCTTTTATAGTTGAAATAGTACTGTGATCAGTCTCATATTTCTTTATCAAAGTCTTTGTCTTGATTTCTTTCTTAATCTCAGTCACTTTACTGTATGTTCAAGTATATAAATATAGTTATAATTGTCTATTATTAAATCATAAGCTACCACCCCTTCCCTTCATTATAATATATGCTTTATACCTTATACCATGTGTGTGTGTGCACACAGTACACATACACACACAGGGTGCACACACACAAATATATTTCCACATCAGATAAAAGCTGCCTCTATACACAGGGCACAGTGAGATGCACAAAAATAAGTATAAGCAAACAAGTGCCCAAGAGAGACAGACAGACAGACAGTTAGATTTACTGAGAACCAAAAATAGCTGGCAAACAGCACAATGAACTTGACCAATGAACTTGACTACAGGGTAGCTTTAAGCTTTCAGTCTTCAACTCCAGCTTACACACACTTCCTTTTCCCTAGAAAATAAGGGCACAAAAGGGTACTGAACAGCCAGTGAGATCCTTACGTCATTAAACCAATAATAGGAAAGGACAACTGGTAACTCAACATGAAGAAAGTTAATGATGATGATGATGACGATGATGATGATGATGATGATGATGATGATGAAAAATACAAAAATTCTGAAAGCATAGACATCTGGATTAGGGAAAAGCTCCAAATACTTTAGAGGTCCTCAAGACTTTCTTATTTTGTAATACAATACCATAATTTATATTCACAATAATCACTTCAACTATCAAAAATGTTTTTACATTTCATGTGATCTTTTGAAGAGGAAATGCAGTTACAAAATTCAGTGTATAAAGTTGTCTTCCAAAATAGTTAACATTGTTTAAGAGTTTGATCACTGCATAGGTAAAGTTCCATCAATCTAGACACTCTTCTGTGAAATACTTTATTCCCTAATATCTGTGTAAATAAGACAGTCACTCACTTTTCTCAGGCACTAATCCTATACATCTCTTTCTTTCTGGATCTTGTTAATGAGATTTCTTTAAACAAATGCAGTGTTCTAAGCATCAATAAGCAGAAAGGCTTGCTACTGCTGTGCAATGGGCTATCACTTTAAGTTTGCCATGCTTTGTGAATGACCAAGTCTTTAGAAGTTCTTATCATACGCATTGTACTTTGAAAGTTACTCTACAGTCAAGAATATGAGTAGATTATATGATCTTCCATTTGTGGTGTACAATTCCATTTAACTCAAGGCTTTTTTGTTAATGTACCCAATTTCTCTGAATGACTATAACATTTTTTGGCTAGTGATACCACCAGTCCTACTGGAACTCTCAAATTTAAAAGCACAAGACTTTATACATATTTTTTAAAAAAACATTATCTAATGTTTGTTTTTGTTTATTTTAATTATTTACACAACCACCAAGTTTGATTATAATTTGGTTTTCAATCCAGATTTGGTGGTATATTGCTTACATTTTTTCAAATTTTCTTTTTTTCCTTTCTCTACTTCTTTTTTTTTTTCCTGGTCATTTACATTTATTCCTCCTTCTTCTGTTAACCCCAATTGCCCTTAGTACAACCCGCATGAAGAGTAATGGTGGTGGGATGTCCATTAGGGTTCCTTGGTCTTCCTTAGCTAAGGGGGGCGGGGGGGGTCTAAAGCCTCAAAGACTGAAGTGTAAATTTGCATAAATGAGTCATATAGGCACACAGAAAATACAGATTTTATGCTCTCCACAAGGGAAAGGATTGGTGATATATTTTTCTTCATGTGCTAATTAGGTGATTATCTTTTATGAGTTAGTCCCATTCTTCCCTAGGGCAGATGGCTTCCTTCATGCAAGAAGGAGGGATTTCTGTGATAGCTCTTGTTTTCATAACCTTCATTGTTTGTAATCCCAGAGAAGACAGATTTATAATCTCTCCCACCATCCTTATATTCAACCTTGAAAAAAAGTAATTGGCCTTGTGCTGGAGTCACATGCCCCTTTCTGAACCAATCACAGTAGTTGGAGAAAGAAGTTGATTTAATTGGCCACTTTAGAGATTGTCCCTGCCCATGGAAAGAATAACATGGAGGACATCGGGAGAAGGAAAGGAAGGGTGAGTTGGGAAAAATCAGTTGGGTAGAGGAAAGTGAGAGACTGTGGGCCCTGAGAAACAAACTGAGGGTTTTAGAGGGGAGTGCGGTGGGGGTTGGGTGAGCCTGGTGGTGGGTATGGAGGAGGACACTATTGCATGGAGCACTGGGTGTGGTGCATGAACAATATATCTTGGAACACGGAAAAAATACAATTAAATTAAAAAAGAAAGGAAAAGAAAAAAGCTAATTAATATTTGCTAGCTGGATCACAGCCACAGAGAAATGTTTAACAAATTACTGAGGTCTACTGAATTGCTAAGGAAATGTTGAAAAAGAAAAACAAAGCTGGGGGCATCACATTGCCTGATTTCGAACTTTACTACAAAGCTGTAATCACCAAGACAGCATGGTACTGGCACAAAAACAGACACATAGACCAGTGGGACAGAAT
>CM052798.1:151042198-151122278 GCA_028533885.1 Nasua narica | reverse complement strand
AACAGATGAGTGGATAAGGAAGATGTGGTACATCTATACCATGGAATATTATGCCTCCATCAGAAAGGATGAATATCCAACTTTTGTATCAACATGGACAGGACTAGAAGAGATTATGCAGAGTGAAATAAGTCAAGCGGAGAGAGTCAATTATCTTATGGTTTCACTTACGTGTGGAGTATAAAGAAAATCATGGAGGGCATCGTGAGAAGGAAGGGAAGGGTGAATGGGGGGAAATCGGAGGGGGTGATGAGCCAGGAGAGACTGTGGACTCTGAGCAACAAACTGAGGGTTTAGGAGGGGAGGGGGTCGGGGGGTGGGTGAGTCTGGTGATGGGTATTGAGAAGGGCACATACTGCATGGAGCACTGGGTGTGGTGCATGAACAATCAATCTTGTAACACTGAAAAATTAAAATAAACATATTTGGGGAGAAAAAAAATTACTGAGGTCTATTATAGGGAATACTTCAGGGCACTTTTTTTTGTAATGTTAAACTCACGAATTCTACATTTAAAAAGTGCTATCTTGGGTCAAATGTCTATTGTTCAGACCTGCAACTTTGTAGCAAATGCTTTTCTTTTCTAAATGGAACTATGTAAATTGCCACCTTGAATGCAGATTGACTTTTAAAAAAATGTAAGCCTGTTGATAGTGCCTAACAATGACAAGTAACCACACATAAACAAGGAACAGGAAAATCAAGATCACCTAAGAGCAGAATCATGTTAACAGTAGTGAAATCTATTTTAAATCCATTAGAAAAGCTTCAGTAGGTACCAGTAATGAGTTTTAAAGCACCTGGGTCAGAAACACCATAAGAGCTGCTAGTTCACCACCCAGGATTCATTAATCATTTATGTTTCCTGCAAAACAGATCTGTTAAAAATGGACCGTGCATTCAGTGGAGGAAATGCTGATCCATGAACGTTTCAGACATGAAGACTGCACAGATGTTAACTATCAGTAACAGCTTCAATAAGAAACTGAAGATTTTTGATATGACCAGGAAGAAAAGACTAGGAAAAATGATTTCTAGAATATTCTAGATGGACACATATTTCTCCAATAAGGTTCCAAGCAAAATAGATGCTCAGCGTAGAACTTCACTGGAAGCTCTCTTTTCTGCCCTTTAACTCTGATTTGCTGGTTTTTACAGATGTACTTGCTCACTTGATAAATCACAGTGACCCATCCCTTTGGCCACAGAATTCCTGCAGAGACTAGGCACCTGTGTTATGTCTGTGTGCTTCAGCTATTAGCCATTGATATGTGTGCTTCCGAAGAGTCAAACATGTAATGTGTTTGTTCTCAAACCTGGTTTTGCCAGTTCATCTATTATTATAATAAAATAATGAAATATTAATAAACTGAGGTAATATTCATAGTAAAGGAGAGTTGTTGATGTGAAAATTAGGTTAAATCCATTGTAAAATCTTGGCTAATACAATTTTTAAACACTGTGTAATTAGGTGCGTGCTTGGATTTTAAAGTGGTTACGTTGGCCATCTTGCTTTCCCCTCAGACTCATCTGCCTCCATTTTTCACAGTGATACCTTCTGATGCCCCTCCTCAAATTCACTCATTTCTTTTTCCCATATTTTTCAGTTCTTTGGGAGGCTGACCCATAAGGACTTATTCCTCAATGGACTCCCCTGATCTCTGACTTCTGCTTGTTTTGGTCAGTGAGAATTACTGGCAGGAGATCAGAGTGAGGGGATGTGAAGAGTATTTCTTGCCCAGATACCTTCCTGGCGGGATCACATTAGGTGGCCTACGCTCCTGGACCGAAAGTCTCATTTTCTGACTGTTAGCCTTCTCTCTCTGGCTCCTGGTAACCACTCCTTCTCTTTTCCTTTCATACCTCCAGGTAGGAACTGTCATCAGATTTTACCAGCCATATTGTACTACATTATCCCTGGTGCCTCCTCATACTTGGCCCACATTTTAATTTGTAGTCCCTTTTTAGAACTCACCTTGACTTACCTATTTTGAATGGACTGGATGTCTCCTGCCAGCATTCTGGCTGACATGCTGGAGGAGTGAAAAGAGTACGGTTACTGACTCGGGACAGTCCTCCAGGCAAATCTTAACTCTTTCCTGTAGTGAGGGGAGAATGCAGAGCATCACTGGTTCTTTTTTAAACTCCACATTCTTCGTTATAAATACATAGATAATAATAAATGCTACTGCATAGATCCACAATCTCCTTCTGCCGCCATGGCAAGAATCCATTATTTATGGTCTTTTTTTTTTAACTAAGTGTCTGGCACATACTAAACGCTTACTAAGTTTTGATACATGAGAGGCGCCTGGGTGGCTCAGTGGGTTAAAGCCTTTGCCTTCGGCTCAGGTGATGATCTCAGGGTCCCGGGATCGAGCCCCTGTCTGGCTCCCTGCCCAGCTTCCCCCTCTCTCTCTGCCTACTTGTGATCTTTCTCTCTGTCAAATAAATAAATAAAATCTTTAAAACAACAACAACAACAAAAGTTTTGATACATGAAAACATTATTTTATGAATGAAAAGACTATTTTTCTCATACAGACTCCCTTCTTGGTAAATTTGACAGTCATTAATCAGGTAATTCCTGTAGAATATTTAGAAAGAATATTCCTTGAGTGAGAGCCCATCTGAGGAACTTTCACTAACGTCTCATCCCATTGGTTTAGCACACAGTCTGAACTAAATCCTGCAAAATTGCAATGAGCTAAAGTAAAAGGACACAACATGAGTCAGGAAGATAGGCACTATTTTGGCCTCAGAGCTATGTGGGCTAGGATAATAAAATGTCTGACTTCCTAATCAAATAGACTTTCTATAAAATGGCATATTTGCTAATTATCTTAGTATGTACATACTGGCATAGTAACAATTTTCTACGTAACACTTATGACCTTATGTAGTGTTAACTGTGTGCCAGGCATATATATATATATGTACATATATATATATATATATGTACATATATATATATATAGTAAAACTTATAAAAACTTATGACCCCACATGTAGTTATCTTTTTATTATCCTCCTTTTACAGAAGAGGAAACGGAAGCACACTGAGGTTAAGTAACTTGCTCAATGGCCAATACGTGGTGAAGTCAGAAACTATACACTTAACCACCAGCTCATAGTCGCTGATAGCAGAGAAAGTCTATGTGTTTACTACACTTCCTCTTTCAGATCCCACCGAAAGGCTGCATTTCCTAGATTGTCCTGTAACTAGATGGAGCCCACTAACTGAGTTCTGACCTGAGGAATGTAGACGATAATGATGGAGCCCCCTTCCAGGCTCGGCCTTTGAAATCACCAGGTGCAGTCCTCCACCTGGTGGAGCCTCCAGTCCTCCTTCTCTGACAACTTGGGAACCCAGAGGCTCCACAGAGACCACTCTGAGATGGCAAAGGGCTGCCCAACCTCTTTTCAACTGTGACACGAATAAGAAATAAGTGTTGATGGCATTAAATGATTATGATTTAAGGGTACATTTATTCAGATGTAGCTTAGTGTGTGCTAACAAAGATATTTTGAATTTCTTTTGAATCAGACTGCTTTAAAGTAGATCAATAATATATGGCATTGTCCTCATTGTTAGGCAACGGTAGGGTCAATATGAGAGATGAAGACATATAAGAAACTAGCTATCCATTTTATATGGTGGAACAGCAGCCCTAAAAACTGTTGCCTTTAGTAACTTGGGAGCCAGAGTAAATATCCTTAACTTATACTTTTAGAAGAGTGTATGAATAGATAAGAGAACTAGTGCCTACTGGCTACTATTGGCTGCCTTGGCAAGGCTATTACAAAAAAAAAAAAAGTCAGAAAATAACTGGCTAGCATTAAGTAGAATTGAAAGAGAATAGATTCTGGAGATTGGGGTCTTGCTGTGTTAGACGATGCCAACTAATTAAAGATGAGTTTTTATTACACATTCAAGAAAGAATCAGGCTTCAAAAGTTATAAAACCCCAAAAGAAGGTGTGGTCTCTAACATCCACATCAGATTGAATCTAAGGAGCGTAAGGAACAGGGAGGAACTTCCAAGCAGAGAGAAGCCGGAGTGGTAGAGAACAGTGGTCAATCCATCCCCGCTAGGAGATGAAACTGGTGGGTCAGCAGAACAAAAGGGCACACACACTTATTTTTTCAGCATAAACAACTTTAAGTCCTCAAATTGGCTGCTGGCCTTGTCCTCCTATTGCCAGGTGCAATGTGTCAATTTCACAGCACTATCTTGCTTTAAATCATTAAAAAAAAAGCCCTTTCCATCTCAAAAATGCCAACCTGATTAAAAAAAAAAAAACATAACAGTAAAATCACTACGGACATTCCAATAATTTCAAATACCTCATGGTCATTGCTTTTTGAAAAACTATCATTACTATTTCCTCATTTGGGAAATCTCTAGTAATTGTCAAATCACTTAGGGAAATTGAAATTTCAGTGAATACGAAAGTGACACCAGAACAATAGGATTGATTTTTGACTGGAAGTTATATCCCCATGGACTTAAATTAAATTAAATGGACTTAAACCCAAGTTTAATTTCTTTGTGAGGGAGTAAGCGGAAACTTGCCTGTTGGATTCAGATATTCAGAGCAGTGTGCCAAGGAGGACGGGGAGGTGCCCTGCAAAGAAGAAAAATGGGGGTATTTTTCCACTACCAGTTTTACTTAAATGACTGGTAGATACATTGTTTCACATTAAAACCAACACATTGTACTGTGGATTAGATTGTAACAGTTAGATGAATTTTTGAAATACGATATAAAACTACAAATAAATTTATTTTTGCCTCGTCGCTAGGCTTCACTTCCCTGGGGCTGAATCACTTGGCAGGGACAAATTTGCGAGTCTGAGTTAGCCGAGAAGCTGGGAGGTGAGAGGGAACATAAGGGAAGAAGGGATGTAGGAGGCATCTTGCAATTTAACAAAATGGGTTTTCATGCTTCTTGATGTTTAAATCTAAAATCCTGATGGACTTAGGCTACTGGAAAGAAGAGCAAAATTCAGGCCTAGGATTTCTAAGGGGTTAATGTTCCAAGCAATTAGGATGTGTAATGTCTCCCGGCAGGATGAAGGTGGAGAAACAGCACACTTGCGCTCTTTATCCCTTTTCATTTATTTCCCTTTCTCTCATTAAGCCCTTCAGTTCAATTCAAGTTGGCCTAATTCAAAATGTTACTACTCCAGACAAAGGTGTATTTATTTATAGGTAGGTAAATGCGTGGATGTATGGATAGAAAGATAGAAAGAAAAAGAGAGGCACAGAGAAAGAGATTCCATGAATTCATGAAATCATTATGCCCCCCCCCACACACACACCTGCCCCCGTCTCATCCATTCCCTTGCCACAGTGGTGGCACAAGAACAAGACCGAGCTACTTGGGGACAACAACAGGACATTGTGTCCCAGACAGAGGGGCACACCTTATTTTTTCTGGAGTTGGTAAAGGGGAAGAATGGGGATTTGGGTTTACAGGTGATCATCTTTCCTATCCTATGAGTCTGTAGAAAGGAGTCCAACAAAGAGAAGCCAGGGAAGACCGAGCCTTTTCAGGGCCCAGGTCCAGATGAGCCACAGTCCAGCTGTGGCCCTGTGTTTCCTCCTTTCTTTCCCTGTTAGTCTGAGTTGAGTTTCCGCTTCTTCCCATTAAAAGATTCTGGACTGAAGCAGCACAAAAGGACGTCTACAAGAACTGCTGGGGGAGAAGGCACAGGGAGATAGAGTTCTTTTTTTTTTTTTTAAAGATTTTATTTATTTGACAGAGAGAGAGGGATCACAAGTAGGCAGAGAGGCAGGTGGGGAGGGGGGGGGAAGCAGGCTCCCTGCTGAGCAGAGAGCCTGATGAGGGGCTCGATCCCAGGACCCTGAGACCACTACCTGAGCCAAAGGCAGAGGCCTTAACCCACTGAGCTACCCAGGCACCCCGATATATATTTCTAAAGTAGCCATTACTTTTCCAAATGGCCTTTTTCTTGGTTGAGTTGATTGTGATTGAAAGTAAAATCTTGAGTCATGTCCTAGCTATTGAGATTTTATTAGAGTTCAAGTAGACATTTAAAAAACCCAACTTACTGGTAATTTTTTTGAAGAATATAGGAATATAATTATATATGTTTTAATTATGCTTAACCATATAATTAATTATAATTATATTTATTTTATATTTCTAATTATTTATCATTTATGTGTGCCATCTCTCTCCTGTAAAGACCTTGATTCAATCACCTTTGGTTCCTAGAGGGTTGCCCTGAACATAGTAGGACCAGGAAGCACAAGAACACCTTGAATTCCATGTCTGGATTTGTCACTTATGGGGTAGTTACTGAACAAGTGTGTACCGGTTACTTCTCATATCCTGGACACTTTGCCTTTGCTTTTAATCCGTGTCCTCAACAGAAAATGCCATGTCAGGAACATGGAGAGCTGTGCCTATGGATCAGAAGGGGGGCCCTGAGGGCCTTTAAGAGGCTGAGATTGTGAACTACATTTCATTGGATAAATGAGAGGTTACTGCACAGACAACAGGAAATGGTACCTATGGGCAAAATACACAAATCAGAGAGATGAACCGTTGTGGAAACTTCTAGCACATGTGTACATTTGGAGGTATGCACCCGGAAGTGGGTAGCAAAAAGAGGGGCTGAAAGAAGGCAGAAGTCGTATTATCAAGAGTACGTATTCATTCATCAAACATCTACATTTGATAACACATTATGTCATGAATTTGTGGCTCTGTGCCATAGGACTGTGAGAGTGGGAGATAGGATTAGACACAAGTCTTAAGTGACTGTATAGCTGCAAAAGTTAAAAAAATGTTGCCATCGTAGAATACGTGATATTTCATTCTTAAAATCAAATAAAAACAACATGTCCTGTTACGTACTTCACAATAATAAAAGAGGATAATAAGAGTCATTTAAAAGTTCTGGGGAGTTCTTTGTGCAGTCGAGAACACTATCCCTATAGCAGAGAGACCTGAATGCCTTCATAATTCCAAACAGAAGACTTGAGGTCTTTCCACCTGGCACCAACAGGCTGTGCTTTCCTCCAGGGGGACTGGCCATGTCCTGTAGGAGGGTCCTGTGCTCTCCATCTTCCTGTTACGCCCCATCCCAGGGTCACATCACTTCGACCCAGGGGACCCCAGTTATGTCATTTTCCTTCTCTCAGTCAGAGCAATTGCGTCTCAAGGTTCTTTTCAGAAACGTCATGTTTGACTTCAAGTGTTTTCAACCAGATCCCCCTGGAACACTCAATCTCCATTAGACTCTCCTCCTTTATGTGAAGTGGTATTTTTCCTTGCCTTCCGAGGGTCAGAAAAAAAAAAGAGTTGTCTTCAGAATTCTTGAAATATCTATTTATTCCTTTTGGAGAATGGATGAAATGTTCCTACGTTCACAACCTATTCGTGACTGTTGGAGGAGTTGTGAAACAGTCATGTTTTTGTACAGTTTTCCCTCTTTTCCATGCATCCATCAATATGTGTCTTGAACACGCAGGTAACAAGCTCAGGGAAGTGAAGTGAGTTGTGAACAGTCACATAGAGACAGAAACTCTGGACCTTCCAAATATGCCCATTGTCCTATGGTGAGACCGGGTAGTGCCACGGTTAATAATGCAAACACCTGACTGGACTGTGCCTTGAAATCCCAGCAGAGTGAATTCAGGAATATTACTTAATCTTTGTGCCCCAATTTATTCTTAGGGAAAACAGAGATAGTAATAGTATGTACCACATAGGGTTGATTTGTGGATTAAATTAAACCCACATGTCAAATGCTTAGCATTACACTCAGTTTATATCAGTTATTACCATTATTTTGATTGACGAGGTCCAACCACCACACTTGCTCTTGTTGCTTCAATTCTCCTTTATAGGCAAGCTTCCTAAAAATATTTCCCATCACAAGGTATGACTTTCCTTTTCTGTTAAATCCCATGGTTTTGAATTAAAACACGCCTCTCACCTGGCACCTTAAAAAGTGATCTATTTTCTGAAATTCTGTATATTCCATATAAGCCATTTCTATCTTCATACAACCCATTTCCTCATCAACCCACTTGTCTTCTGCCTCCATCATACTCCTGAGACTTCTGCTAAGTTCCTGTATGACTTAATGTTGTCAAATTCATCATCATTGGGTGCCAGGGAAGAAACCATATTAAGAATAAAGGAACTAAAAGCGTATAATCTCAATATCTGTGTGGTAATTATATTTCAGCAAAGGGTGACAATACTTTCCGACAACCAAGGCTAAAAATTCCCAGGAAATAAGGATTATGTTAAATGCAGGGATGTAGTCCCAAGTATAGGAAATTATTTAGGAGTATTTGCAGACAATTTAACAGTAAGTATTTCTAGTATAAGAAGTTTGCATACTAGGACCCCTAAATCATGTAATTTTTGTCCATCTGGATCTGACGGCTTGTTAGTGTTGATCAGAGGAACATTTCAATATTATTATTATCTGTAACTATTATCTTGATATTTCCTAGCAGTAGGAATCAGTGAGGCAAGAGCATTAGTGCATATAAAGCTACTGAATTTTTGAAAATGTAGGAATGAGGGCAACTTGTAAAGCAACACTTTGAAAGAGAAGCAGTAATATCATGTCCCATCCCATTCCCGATAAGAGAGTATCTGAAAAAAGAAAAAGTTAGCTATTTTTTTTCTTTTGCGCTTTCAAAGGTGGGGATACAAACATATATATTTACCTCCTTCCTTACTCTTTTTGTAAAATCTCTCCATGCATAGGTGTTTGGTGTTAGGAAACCTAGAAGGGATATTTTTGAGCTTCTTTAAAAACTGTGCTCTTTGATACTTTATTTTAATTCTCAATATGTGTTTTTGGATTTATCAATCTATCTCCTTTTTCTCCAATGTCGAGACCAAAATTAGAAATAGCCGCTTGTGTTTGTCCACTCTATTCTTTATGTCCTAAGGTTCTATAGGGCAAAGAGAATATCCTTATTCTTTGGAAGAGAGAAATACAGTGCTTATAAGTGCCAGTACAGAAATCCTCATCCATCCTGGACGTTATGTCCCTGAAAAGCATCAAGATCGGCAAGTTCAAAGCTAAGATATACAAAGCAGGGAATTGGGGAAAAAAATGTTTTTAAACATAAACATTGCCAGAAAGCATCCACTTATAAAACATGTATGTTTCTCCTGGTAGCCTTCTTCAGAATTACCTTCTCCAAGTTGATTTAGGAAATATCCATGTGAAATTGTGATCCGCTATGGGAAGAGTCTCCCATAGTTCTATATTATGCCGACTGTACTTAGTAAAAATATCCATCTAGACTTTATTGGATTTAAGTTAAATGTGTTTGCAATTACATCTCTTTTTACCTTATTTTCTTAAGATTTAGAAAATGTTCCTGTGCCTGCCTGGGGTTTTCACACATCATGGGAAAGCTTATGAGTACAGTTTCCTGGGGCTGACATTCTATCAATATATGCAGGATTTCATTGTAGACAGTCCTCAGGTCCTCATTACCCCCCCTCTCCCAAAGGCCCACCAACCAGGTTTACACAAAGAATAAGTGTTAACTATTGATAAATTAGTCTGCCTAAGGGTCATAAAGCGAAAAATACATATACCAAAGGGTTATATAGCTTTAAAATTGTATGTACACACATTACTCTCCATTATCTCTGAAATGCAGAGGCCAACATGGTGATTAATTTGGGCTGGTTGTACTCACATTTCAATAAATTGTAAAATGGCTGACTCATTTCTCTTCCCTTCCTCCTATCTATTCTTATTTTACTACGAAAGTGAGAATCAAGGGCACCTGGGTGGCTCAGCGGGTTAAAGCCTCTGCCTTCGGCTCACGTCATGATCTCAGGGTCCTGGGATCGATCCCGACATCTGGCTCTTTGCTCAGCGGGGAGCTTGCTTCCTCCTCTCTCTCTGCCTGCCTCTCTGTCTACTTGTGATTTGTCTCTCTCTCTGTCAAGTAAATAAACAAAATCTTTAAAAAAAAAAAAAAGAATGAAAGTGACAATCTATGGCAAATCTGGGTTTCACTGAATGTCTGGTATAGGTCGCCAGGAAAAAATAAGGCAAGAGAACATTTACCGGGTGTCAATTCTCATTTGGGCACAACCACAAGGATATATTCTATCTTTGCTAGAAAATGGTGTGGGTGAGTATACACACTGATATAAGAACTTTATGTTCACATCAAAATAAGTCAATGTGTAAATGCATTCAAAGAGTTGTGTCTAAGTTGCTCTTTGAGAAAGGGTAATGTGGTACTCTTACCAAAAAAATTTCCTTATCCAACTTATCTCAATATATCTTTGAAGAGGTGTTACGTTGAAGAGGAAGTGCATAAAAAAACAGGACAGGTTTATGTCTTCCATTCCTGATAATGGAATAAATTTTGGGCCTCAGCGTGGTAGGCTTGATGTTCAGTGAGCCTGAGGGGCATTCTGCCCCTGAGTCTAGAAACCTGATTTGTCTTCATTTCCACTGTGTCTCCAGCCTTTTTCATGGTGCCACTTACACATATCCAATGCTCCACAACTATATTTAATGAATTAATGAGCTCTCTTATCCACCCAAGTCAATTGCTTATCATGTAGGCCTTATGCAAGTGGACTCTGATTTTAACTTCATTCTCCCACTAGCACTGGACACCTGCCCTGAACCCTCTCAATGAAGTCTTATCATACCATTGACGTTTTAACAGCCTCCTCCCTGGGGGTTGAACTCTGTCCACCATATACCTTCCTAATAAATACATTTTTTATGATTGAGATGCCGCAGATGACTTCAAATACCATACATACTGTACCTCTGTGCCTCTCATGCCTCACCAATAAAATTTGAATTAATTGGATGTGGGGCATACCATCTAGGTTTAGAGAAACGTATAAAATCGGATATCTGGGATGCCTGGATGGCTCACTTGGCTAAGTGTCTGCCTTCGGCTCAGGTCATGATCCTGGAGTTCTGGGATTGAGCCCCGCATGGGGCTCCTTGCTCAGTGGGGAACCTGCTTCTCCTTCTGCCTGCCACTCCCCCTGCTTCTGCTCGCTCTCTCTTTCTCTGACAAATAAATAAATAAATTCTTAAAAAAAGACAAAAGAAAAAACTGGATATCCATCTTAGTAGTCAGTGCCGTAGTAAGGATAGTTCTCCTTGCCCAGACCCAAACTTTCATTAAGAGCCTCCTCCAGCTTGTCTCTGGGCCAGAAGTTATAAACAGAGCTATAAACAGCAGAGAGCTGAACAAGGACGATGAGTGGAAATTAGAAGGAAGTGTAGTTCACCATCAGGAAAATTTCTCTAATGGGGTTAGCAAATTTCCAAAAACGTTCAAATATAAATCACATGACTATCTACTAGGAGTATAGTGAAAGAAATTCCTCTATTCATAAAAGGATTTGTGTGTACAATATCTGTGGCAAATGGTTCCTCTCCGTTCATCTTCCTTCTTCTTTTTTTTCCCCTCAAATTTTACCAGCTAGATTATGAAGGTCTTACAACCTCAAGGTGGTGCAAGTTGATGGTTTCATTTTTAAGTTTTAAAAAATAGTGAATTTTTATGTGATAAACATGAGTCCAGATGAACTGCATCTTAGAAAAAGTAGGAATGGTATTCGAATCAATCAAAAGTAGAAATGGTTTTAGAATCAATCTCAATGCTAATTCTAACCGGCAGCGCAACTTTTGGCAGATTTATTCACTGCCCTGAAGGTAAGAATTTTATCTAGAAATGAGGATAAGAAAAGTGACCTGTCTGTGTTTACACACAGCGATGGATATACAGCCTATTCGCGTATACATACATATAGTGTATATGCTAGATATGCATAGTTTCTCCCTTAAGTCATTTTTTGTGTGTAAGTTTGCATGATGCCATTTTGCTTTTATGAAAGACCTGGTTTGGTATCTACTTTCACTAACTGAAAGACATCTGAAGAAAATTTTCACTTTTATGGGAAAAAGCCCAAAAGTGAACACAGGGTTCAGTGCTGCTTTGACAGCAGCCCTGATAAAGGCAGCTACCCCCCAAAGCAGCCACAGTCACCCCACCAAGCTCCTTTCCCAGGAACCATACTCAGTGTCCCAGCACCAACCACCAGAGTTCGGACCTGTGTCTGTGGGCACCTGGGCTTTACCTCGATTTATTTCGTGCATCATTAGCAACATGTGTCCTAAGGAATCAGAAAAGCCCAAGAGAAGTGATTTTGGGGGGTGGGGTGGGAACGCTCAAAAATGTTTCATATAAATTAATGGTAATCATTTCTTTGCTTCACACCATTTCAGTTCATTAAAGGTTTCATAGAACACTCTACTTTCGAGAATAGGGGAACCCTGTATCTTAAAATATGACTTGTTTCTTTTCAACAAGTAGCTGGTAGTAATGTACCCCATGTAATATGTCTGGTTGATACCCTGTTTCTTAACTCATTACATGTTTACCTCTTTATTTGTCACAGTACTCTGTGAGGAAGAACTATATAGATTAGAAGAACCAGGTTTAGATCATGGAAATTTTCCCCTAATAGGGCTGATAAGTGGTGCAATTGGCATTGGAATTCACGATGTCACAACACCAGATCTAGATTTTTAAAGTGATACACTTAAAGTTGCAGGGTACTGCATAGAATCCTATTACCATGATTTTCTTATTAGAAAGAATGCCTACGGACATTCTGTCTCAATCTCTTAATAATGCAGTGGATACTGCTATTTAATTAATCTTTCCCAGTCAACAAATATCTTATTTTTTCAAATTATGCAATCCAGAAAGGTGGAAATTAGTTGTATACATAATATACATCTCAGCCCATACTAACAAATCAGCCCATATATGGTTAACATAGATCTAAGCAGGAATATACATATTTTAAGTGCCAGCAGTTTTTATGGGTGAGTTGTCCCAAGTGTAATCAATGTCTATTATACCTGTCTCAACACTGCGTATGCACCTTTCCACAGTGTTTGGGCAATAACTCTGGACATAAGATATTTCTTCTTACCTAGTCATGGAATGTGTTCCTTTGGGAAGTGAGGTTGTAAATGTATTTTTTTAATTTTCTTCCCTTGGAAACTTTATGCAGTCCTTGAGAGGTGCACAAGTGCATCTCTGAAAAGTTGAGTATAAATTTAACTTTTTGAGAATAAAGCTGATTTTATTTACTTATTTAAAGATTTTTTTAAAAGATTTTATTTATTTATTTATTTATTTATTAGGAAAGAGAGAGAGTGAGAGAGAGCATGAGAAGGGAGAAGGTCAGAGTGAGAAGCGGACTCCCCGTGGAGCTGGGAGCCCGATGTGGGACTCCATCCCGGGACTCCAGGATCATGACCTGAGCTGAAGGCAGTCGCTCAACCAACTGCGCCACCCAGGGGCCCTTATTTAAAGATTTTATTTTATTTATTTGACAGAGAGAGAGAGAGAGAGAGAGACAGCGAGAGAGGGAATACAAACAGGGGGATTAGGAGAGGGAGAAGCAGACTTCCTGCTGAGCAAGGAGCCCGATATGGGCCTCATCCCAGGACCCTGGAATCATGACCTGAGCCGAAGGCAACCGTTTAACAACTGAGCCACTCAAACACCCTTAAAATTGATTTGAAATGCTAATTTTTGAGGGGAATTCTCGTGAATTTCATGAGGCAAATAAATTATTTCCCTATTTTTATTTTGAGCAAATCTTGGTTTTCATGTATCTGTTTTGCTTTCCCTATATCTGCAGCTATCTCAGAACTGGAGTGAGGCTCTAGTAAGTCAGCTCCCCAACACTCATGCCAGGTCTACACATTAATGAATTCAAAAATAAACCAAGGAGCACCAAACTTGTAAGGTAAGTTTCCAAATCCCCAGTAACTCTGTTAATTGACTCTAATGTTTAGCTTTGGAAAGTAATCAAGAGAGATTAGTTGAGTTCCTGCTATCAAGAGAGAATCATGCATGAGCTTCTATTTAATATGAGCAACAAGCAGGCTGGAAAGAACACTGGCTTGGTAGTTTTGATCAGCAGGCTGGAGTCTACTTTTATCCCAAATGAGTCAACTTTGGTAAATTGCTTAGCTCCCTTGGCTCTCAGCATTCTCATTGGGAAAATGGCAGTAAAAACATGTTCCCTTCCTACTGCACAAAGTTATCAGGATCAAATGAGAAATGATGTGTGAGGATATTTATATAAAGCACAAAGGGCTTCACAAAATTTAAGTAAGTTTTATAGTAAATTTAATTAGGTGTGTAGTGCCTTAGATACTCCGTCATCTTCCCTTGGAAATATTGGCAGCAAAGATGAGTCATTAAAAGAAAAGCTTTAATAATAATAACAATAATAATAATAGTACACACAATAAATATTCATAGTTTGGCCACTCAGAACAAATCAGAACATGGATCCCACTGCCATGCGCCTCTAGGCAATGCTTGCCCTCCATCCCCTCTCTTTCCATTTATTCCTTTCTCTTCCTCCAACCATTCCTAGGTTCTTGTTCCTTATGGTCTTGACTGGCTTGCATTCCACCCAAAGTTACTGGCTTTGATATAGTGTCCTGCTTTGTAATTTTTATTAAACTGACTCGCCTTCAAAATGTCATATGCCACATTCTCAAAAATCTGAATATATAACTAGTTTATTAACTTGATGAATGACAAACATTGAACAAATTCCTGTTGATTGAGCTGAATTGACTAAAATATAAATGGGAGACGTTGACTTTGATGTCATTGTATCTTAATGACATTTGACATGCTTAGAACCTTCAGAACTTCTCCCCAGAAAAAAGTTTACTTTTTTTTTTTTTTTGCCTCGCAGACTGATTTGTGTGACTTAAAACTTGAGCTAAAAATTGACTAGTTGTCAATATTAAAAAATATGAATATATATCAAGTTCCAGCTTTCTGACTTCCCTTGAAATAGTAGAGCATGTAGTGATACTGGGTCCTCCACAGCAAACATAGCAGTGCAAGGGGCCAGTGGGGGAGTGGAGAGGAGGGAAGCTGGTTCCTTTAGAATAAGTTGTGTTCAGTATTAGGATCCCCACCCATCCCACTTGATTTATTTATGTCATCTTGTATGGCCCCTGTAGGACCTGAGCTTGTAGCTCTGGATAAACCCACAGAAATAACCTAATTAAATCTTATCTCATAACCAGTTAGTCATGGATGAAATCATGGACAGATGGTTTTAAGGTGAACATATGTTGTTGATCTGTTTCTCTTATTTCATTAACTATTTGCCAGCATTTTAAACAGTCTAATCATATGTCACGAACTATAACTGGAGCAGCAGTTTGTAAGAGGAAAATCTAGAGTTTTGTTGAACTATACTATTTTCTTTTAACTATATTATTTTCAAATTTGAAATGAAAGGTGCTTTGAGTTTTGACTGGCAGTTCAAAGTAGAATTTTATTGGATCGATAAATATGAGTCAGGGGCATGTTCCAAACTCCACACCTGCCACATTTCCATGAGGTCAGAGTACTACAAAGAGCATCTCTGGTATGGGGTTTTTACAACATATGGTCACAGAAAGTAAAAGGCCTCCCATGAAATGTCACCATAAGTGATATATTAGAGGCAAGGAGGAGAGGACTTGGTGACTTGACATTGGTAGCACCTTGAAGCTTCTAGAATTTTCTGAAAGCTTCACAGACTCCTTCCTTCATTCCCCATGCCTAAAGGGAGAAAAATTGGTAAGGCTAAACCCAAGACAGAGAAAAGTGGGTCCATATTAATAGCAAGGGGAAATTTAACAGGAGGATTGTAAATAATAGTGTTTGGAAAAAATCTTTTCTCTTTTTTTTTTTCTTTTAAATTTCTAAAGTTTCCCTTTCCTCAAGTCAGAGTTAAAACTTGGAGCCCTAGGACGCAGTTGTAGGCCTATAGAAAGAAGCCAAGGCAACTGCTTGGTAGACCTCAGTGAAGGCCATTGATCAGAAGCACGGAAGTTGTCTGTGTGATTCCATACAGTCTCGAATGGGTCACAGTCCAGAAGTTTCTCATATAGAGATTTGGGGTTGAAGTATTTTTATATCTGTGCAAACAGGAGGACATTTCAAGTGTGGCTAGAGCCATGGTGAGTGACCAGTAAAAGAACAAGGGATCTTGGCTTCAAAGACAGATAATATCTCTGCATTCCTAACAGAAGGCCTTCTCATATGTCTGGCTTGGAGCAAGGGCAAGTTAGCCTAATCATCACCAACCAACTGTCCAATTATCCACCAGGCTAAACAGACAACAGTTTCAGGGTCTAGGGAGAGGCAGCAGAGCAAATGCCAAAAGAACATTTCATTTGACACATAGGCGACCACATCCTGCACAACCAGTAATTCAAACTCTCTCTGAGGATCCACATAACTTGGTGAGCCATTGACTCAATCATATACTGTGTATGAAAATGTTCAAAATCATCAAAGAAGACCATGGCAATGGGGATTCCAAACCTCAGTTCAGCATTTTCTACTTGTCTTGAGTCAGAATGAATTTGGCATAATTAGAAAGAAAAGGATGTATAAAAAGGGCTGCAGCGACAGTCACAGAGAAATAACAAATGTGTAGCATGAGCAAAGTTACTTTTTCTTCTTGACAAACTCACAGACAAAGTACATGGTAAGATGGCACTCTGTGTCATTCCACCTGCCTGAACTCAGCATTTCCACACAGTCCTCATGACCGTAGGGGTCACTGGGCTCCCCCTCTCTCCAGTTGCTGTAGTTCTGCAGGGGAGTGTTGTCTGTGAACACGTACTGTCCCTCCTTCTCAAGGTCATTCACCCCAATGAACACCCGGAAAAAGCCACTCTTGGCCACATAGTCAGCGATGAGGGTGTTGGCAGCTTCGTCCTTTGGCATGGCCAGCATCCCGCCCCGGATCCGGCAGTGGGTCAGGGATTCCCTATAGTTCTTCTCTTCCTGCACGATGTAGTAGAATTTCTCCTCAGTTTCCCTAATCCCTGCTATGACTTTACAGAGAGAAAAAGATGAGCATGATTAGGCATCTCAAAAGAAGAAAATGCAAGTATATAATATTGCTGGATTTAAATTCATTTATTTGATGTTCCACAATTATTTTGCAAGCCTCTAGTATGAGGTAGGCACTGGTTTAATATTTTTATCACCTTTGTAGGTATCAAATGGAGAACAAAGTCCTGCCATTTGTCTTCCCTTTCCTTCTTCCTGAACTCCCCACACAATTGTGCAGAAGAGACTATTTTGACAAAGGTTTGCTATATCATTTGCCACTCATTTCCTCTCAGACTCTTTTCCCATCCTACTTTATGCTTTGCCATACTTAGAGTCCCAAAGGCATGCCCTTCTCTCTTCCATTTCTATGACTTTCATTCCTGGAAAGTCGTCTCACTACTTTACCTGGAAAACTCCTACTTGTCATTTGGATCCCAGTGGAAGTATTTTCTCCCATAAGAGCCTTTCCAATGTCTCTGGACAGGCATGGGGCTCTTGTATACACTCCCCCGTGTTTCCATAGCTCCCTCCTCTTCCTCTTCCTTTTTTGTATTACTCAACACATTCTAGTCTAATTGTTGGTCTGCATGCCTCATGTACTAAACTATGAATGTCTTGAGGACAATGACCATGTCATTACCACTCTGTAGCCTCAGAGCCCACAAAAGTGCATGGGATGGTAAAAGCTTATTGAATGGACATAGGAATAGTATAGAAATTTGTCCCCTTTGGGCTGAATTCCTCGGCTATGAACATGTACATAGATTTAGTTTGTCCATGTTCATTTCACATACACGAAGTACTGAACTACTGAAAAAGTTTCAGGACATAATTGGGGACTCAGAATCATCCTGAGCTCATAATATGTTAAATATGTTTTAAGCTTTGGGGGCATCTACATATATTTCTTTGGGTCTATAAATCAAAATTTACCAAGAAATCAGTGACTACATCAATGAATGTCAAAAACTATTGCTCTTTGTGGAACCTCTAGGGTCTAGTTTTCTTCATGAGAATTTGAGTCATGTCAGAGACAGCATCTCAGTACTAATTATAACCAGAGTTATAACTAAGAGTATTACAAGATGAAGATGAACGGAAGATGACATATGTGTGTTTCTAATAATGTACAACAAACATAGCTGGGTTACAATAAATAAAAGTACAACAAAAGAAGACCAATTTCAACTGTAACTACAATAGATTCCTCATTCATCCTGTCTCAGAAGAGCACACATAGCCCACCTTAAGGACTTCACTGCTAATTACAATGGGGAAATGGCAAGGGGTAACAAAAATGGCTAATGTAGGAAGTTGCACAATTCAGAGAAACAAAATGTTCTCCGTTGAGGTGTTTTGAGGTAAAGCCATCCGTGAAACCATTATTTGAACCCCTGATCCCCTGTTAATTAGCTTCGTATGTATGGGCAAGGTAATTTCTCTAAGTCTCCGAGTAATCATAATACTTATACCCTAGGTTTTATTTCAAGTACTCAAGAAAATGGCTATTGTTTTTACTACTACTTCTTTTTTCTGAGATGCTAGCTCTCTTTGACGCTTCTCGTCCCTTTTTATTCTTACGGCATGGCTTGCCAAACTCTACCCTTTTCTCCATTCCCCTCTCTCCAGAAAGTATCTTTTTCTATTCATAGGCAAAGCAATACGTGTGAGTATATGTAAGTAGTGGTCCCAGAGTGTCCTGGAGTCTGAGTGGATCATTAGCATTTTGAGAGACCTGTACAGAAGTGACACTATCTCAGTAGGCCTTTGCCTGACCCTGGGGATTTCCCACTAGGAATACTGGCATTGTAATGTCAAAAGAGATTAAATTGGTAAGTAGCACAAAACAAAAGAGGATATACTCACCATTCTTGACAAACTTCATAGATGTCTTGAGGCGAGCAACACTAATATCCAATTGTCCAACAACTTTCCGGTACCTTCCACAGTCACAGACGGTGCCTTTTAAATGACAAAAACTGTGAATTCATGTTGGAGCACATAGAAGTCTGTTGGAAAGAGCAATTGCTCTCTTCTCAATCTTTACTATCTCTCCCTAGTCTGGCCATATCTTTCTGGGAATGGCTATACTTTTAGTCTTTTACTTAAAGCGAGGCTTCCCCATTACATTATCTTCAGGAATTTACAAAATATCTTTTTAAGTATTTTAGATGAGTTAAAACAGCTCTAAACCAGATTTTTAAAGAATAAATATGGCCAATCCCTGCACACATACTGTGGACCGTTTGGGCCATTTTTGTCGAACATAGAATGCACTGTCTTATCTCAAAATAAAATTTTTACAGCTTTCTTAAGACAAATTTCTAGCTAGTCTTGCCTTCTCTTACCCGCATTGCTCACTGGCTCACACAACTCTCCTAAGACAGGAGAAAACTTTCATGATGAAACCAAATGATAATTCTGATTATCCATTTCAAGTACAGCTTGAATGATCCTTGAATGTTTCAAGGACGAAGTTGAAGTCTTATGAATAGATTCAACTTCTAATTTCAAGAGCCAATTGTCCCATTTGTGGATTAACTCTGATTTTAATTTCTGCCATTCATTCCCTCTTTGCTCATTTACCTTTTCAACTACCTGCTGATACTGTGACAGAGAAAGAAGTGTAAGGAAAATGATGTGAAATTCAAATGATTCCCTTTTTCTATTTAATGGCTGCTTCATGTAATCAGTCCCTTTTGCTTTCTTCTTTGGCAGTTGAAAAGCAAAAAGAATTTTATTAGCCAAAGGGGGGAAAAATCTGTGGCTTTATTTATTCACATTCACTGCTAAATACAAGGAATTTAAAACAGTTCTTAGAATTAGTCTTCACTATACCTCTGTGACCTCCCCCAGAGCAATCTACTTTCTTTCCCTGCACATAGCACTGTAAATAAAACTCTTTTGGGACTCAGAGACGCTCTCTCCCTGACCACTGAAGGCATGTTCTATATCCATGGGGTCTTTCCAAATTGTGCCATTTTGCTGTGGGCAAACTGCTGGCCCCTGTTTGGTTGAGATGCTGGTGGAATGTAGGGCATGCTGGTGCAGTCCTACTGCTGAGACCATGGTGGATTTTCCTCTGCTCCAGGATAATGAAGGCTGCTTCCCGATGTGCTGGGTTTGCTTCCTTCCTCTATGCATGACTAGGATGGAATGTGTCATCATTCCCTACCCCAGGGCTTGGAAAGTCACCAGCAGGTAGAGAGGAAAGTTCCCTTCTTTTCCTCCCTCTAGCCCAAGTAAAATAAGGCTAAGTGTTGAGAGAACTATTGTTTTTTCATAAAAATGTATGAACAATCAATCTTATAACACTGAAAAATTAAAATAAACATATTTGGGGAGAAAAAAAGAAATTTGAAATAGAAAAATAAATAAATAAAATAAATTCAAATATAAAAAAATGTATTTATTTTTAAAGATGAATACATTTGGAATGATGCTAGAAATTTAAGAGAAAAATGAGCACGTCATACCTGCTTTGCCTTTTCCTCCTGGTATCCCAGGCAAACCCTTTTCCCCTTTGTCACCTGAATAAAAACAATAACCGTGAAAAGAACCATTAACTAAAGTGGTGGAATCATTTCTGTTAGACAATAGCTTTATATACCTAAAAACACAGGAAAGAGTTTTTAAATTTCATTTGCAATATCTCCAACTAATATTCCTTGGTTTTATATAAATAATTTGATTTTGAGTTGGCTTCACAGGTACAATTAGTCAAACAAGTCATAATTTATTTAGATGGAATGTAGAATTCAGATGGGGGGGCAAAGAAATATTTACATTTGTGTCACCTGTCCTATTAACATGGCCTTCTGAGAAAGGCTAATACAATTCTATGCATGTTTTAAATTTTCAAAGTAGCACTGTTTTGTATATCTGAATTAATTGATTAGCACATTGCAGTGCCTGTGTATTTACTATGCCCCCAAGTTCTTCCATATGGCTTTACCCTTGTATTTTCAAAAACATATATTGTGCCTTTTCAATTTAATTCAAATATTTATTATTTATTACTTAATCTATGCAAGATAAAAGGCTTGGTACTTTGAGAGAATATAAAGAGAGACAAGATTAAACTAACTTGAAAGGGTTTACACTTTTTGAAAAGATGTGATGCATGCAAATATCTGTAATATAAAGTTGTGTCAAATATATTATGCTGAAATATCAACCTTGATAATTTTCCCTTTTGCTCTTCTTTGTATGTGGCCATTTTCTTATTCAGTCAGAGGCATCCAAAAAATAATTCTCAGAGAATCAGGATTATTAAAGCAGAGAGAAAAAAATGTTGATTTTTTTTTTTACTTCAAAATAAGCCCTTGAAGCCTATATCAGACACAATAACTAAAAGCAAAAGCTTTTGATTTCCAAGAGGAAATCTTTGGCTGAGGTTCTTGAGAATCAAAAGAGAAGATCCTGATGGAAGTAAAATAGAGTTTATGCTTCAACGGTGAGCTGGAAAAAGAAAAAGAAAGAATTTGGGAGGAAAGAATATAAGATGAAGGTCACCTAGACTAGAAGAATATAGGGGCTTGCTTACCTTTGGAGGAATTTGGTGAAGCCAGGGAATTAGTTACAAGCCCCAAGGGCAATATGAGGAGAAACTGAGTCAGGATTGAGGTTCTGCCTAACCCCATCCTTTACCAGCAAAAGGGAAAAAAACAGGAGCCACTCTAAAACCCATAAGATACCCCATGTTGCCTGCTCATTGCCAATTCTTTCCATTACTATCTGCTGAGTGTTTTTCATTAAGAGTCCTATATATACTGACTGTTGATTTTCCAGGAAAGCTGCTTGTCAGGGCCCCAAGTATTTGCTGAGCCTTTCCAAACTGACCCATATCAATTTGACCATAAAGACACTTCTCTTTACAGTGATGGTGGACATTCATGAGCTCCCCAAACAGAAGGAGAGGTCCTTGAAATCCAGAATGCAATTTAAATATGTAGGAGGAAGCCTTAGAACTGGTGTTTGAATGAAATAAGACAATGGTGAAATGCATGAAAATAGAATGGCAGTACTGTAAAAGAGACATCGAACAGAAATAATATACTCTGGGAGGGAGGTAGATGACATAGTGTTTCTGCTGGAGGGATAAAGAAAGGCTCTCCTGGGAAGATAGCACTGGGGCTCAGTTCTGAAAAACTGCAGAGGAAGATGGGAGCAAGGTAGGGGACAATGCACAACAGAGGCACAGGTGGAAAAAGCATGGAAATATGCCATGCATCCTGGTGAGGAAGATTGATCCGCTCACACCTAAGTTGTGTCCTGCAAATTTCTCAATTTATCTTATGTGTAATTTGTTAAAGATAAAAATAGCCTTTGAGAATATATTAATGGAAGAAAGGATATACATTTCCTAAGTACTGTTTCAGCTACTCCGTAGATATTATCGTATTATTTATAAATATTATCAAACTAAATCCTGCGAGTTAGGTATTCTCATTATCTTTATCCTACAATGGAAAGAATGGAGGATCATAGAGGCAACATAACTTGTTCAAGGACATCTAGCAATTCTGTTGCAATGCTGGTATTGAGACCCAACCATTTCTGGCTCCCCAGTTCATGGTGTTTCCCAAATAAGTGAACCAATGATTTAATGAATGAAAGCAAAATATTCAAAAAACGTTATCAGTAGTTGAAAGGAATGCCAAGTCTTTGCCACTACCAGAAACAATATGGACTTAAAAGATTATATATATATATATATGTGTGTGTGTGTGTGTGTGTGTGTATTTGAATATACTTTAATATTTTATGAATATTGTTCAATATTTTAACTTTTGAAAATAGTGTGTTTTCTTTTAATGTGGATTCCCTTCAAATCAATGTGGGCTGAAAGTTGATTCTAGTCCTGCTATGATCTTAGTTCTGGACTAAACCCAATAGTGGACATCAAAGAAGCCTAACTGGAGTATTTGTTTTATAAAAATAATGGGGGCTTTCAGGAAAACAAAGCACACATCAGAGACCAAGGAAATGGGACCCTATCACTCTTACCTACTCACAGAATGAAATAAAGGAAGTGCCTGCCAGGTAGTTGGTAAAAATGGCTATAGGTCAGAGTAGAGAAGATGTTCACTGAAGCAAGAGCCTTCAGCTGGACCTAAATAGTGTGGAAAACAGATTTTTGAATTGATAAATGGCTTTTTTGTCTGACAAGATGTAAGCACTGAGACTACTTTCCAGTATTTTCACAGGAATTTCATTCCTTTTTTAACAAATGGAAAAGTCAAAGCACTGTGGTACAGTGTGGAACAACCATGGCAGTCCGAAAAACCACGGCTTGAATCCTGGTTCTGCCACTTACTAGCTAAATGTGGACAGGTTACACAATTTCTTTAAGTCTCTATTTCTTCATTTTTTTCAGTAGAAATAATGGCACTTAGAATCAGAGATTGCTAAGGAGGATAAATTAGATAATATCATCTTCTCTTGGGATTAACTGTGCTTGAGTCATAGAGAATGGTCAACCAAGGTTAGCTTCTGCCACATACATAACCAGAAATACTTACTCACATACTTAGCTGGTTCATGGAGGATGTGAACTGATAGTGCCTATTTCCCCAAAATGAATTCTGCCTTAAAGCCCTACATAAAAACTTATTTTGGCCAATGAGTAGGAACATGTCAGTAATAACTGTCTTAAGGCTGAAGAATTAGAGGTTGTATTTAAACAAACAAACAAACAAACAAAAATCATAATGCTTCCACTGTAAAAGGATTATTGACCTTAAGTAAAAACATTTATTTTTGCTCTGAGATTGAGTTTGCCTGTACTAAGTCATTCTTTCTTATTCCTAAAATGAAATATTGACATCCAAAAAGCTACCTTGTCCACGCAAGTGACAACATTAAGGTCAGCCCAGAAAGTTGAGATTACTCTGAGTCTGTGAAAAATTTAGAAGGGCCACTGACAAAACGAGGACAATAAATCTCAAAGTACAGATTAAAAATGAAATTAATCCAGGTGAGTCAGAACACTAACCCTCAATTTTTTTTGAAATTCCAGGACATGCTCATAAATTTTGATGACATATCTCTGGAGGAGAAAGAAATCTTAGTGAATAGTGGAAATTGATGGTAAGGGACAGTAGTACTTATAGAAATAAAGGGTAGAAATAGGGCCACATCATAGGAAATAATATATTTTATCATTCACTTTGTAATTCTTAATGCAATGAACATTTAGAAAGTTTTCACTGTATATTAGGCAGTAGAATAAAATGATTAAAAAGTAGGATCCCCACATAGAGCTTATATTTATTTAAGCAAAAAAACCCAATAAATCTTTCATTCATTTCTTCCCCTAGAAGTTCACAGTCTATAGGGGGAAAAAGACAAGCCAATAAGCCATGACAATGAGTAAAACGATAGAGGTGTGCAAATAGGCTTGAAGAAGAGAAGGTCAGTTAACCCTATCATTTCCAGACCATAACTTTTTCAACGTTTGTTGAAGTTCATCCACTGTGAGGCTCAGAAAATCATACTGAACTCCACTTTTCCTGTCTGTTATCTATCACCCTCCCAGACACCTTGTCTTATTCTATGAAAGGTTTAAGACTTGACTCAAGATCATGAACTCCAACTCTCTTGGCTAGAACCTCGTCTGTACTTGACACACCTAAATCTAGGCAAGTGTACCATCTAGAATTACTCATTGAAAAACGAACTTCTTGAATTCTGGACCTGTTTATGAGAGTGACTTCTCCTCCCTCTCCACTTTTGCTCACCTCCAGGGTGATACTCAGGATCTCAACTACATGGAATATGGCTACGTCTCAGAAATCTTAAAAGTCCAGCATCCCACTTTCTGGCTACATCTTTCCATCCCTTAACCAGTTGTTACATGAAGCTGATACAGCCAGGGGCAGATCCATGGTGCATTTTATCTGAACTTACACAATTTGAAGAGCCCTCTTTAAGAAATATTATTCCAATTACAAATGGAAAAGTGGTATAAAAATGAATACTTAGAAGAAAGAAATAAAAATAAATCACTACATTTTAAAAGTAGACCCCACATTACAAAATTCACCAAGAATCATAACATTTAAATTAATAAATTTGTGCCTTTATGATTCTTTTTTCATACTTATGGGCTGCATATGTTTGGCTGCATTCATGAATATGCAATCGACCTAGCACTACTTATTGATAAGTACATCATTTCCCTTTGCAAAGTAACATCGACTTTGCATAAACCAAATTTAAGAGTCTTCCTGCATGTTCCATTCCCTTTCATTGATGTATTTATCTATCTCTGCATAAATTAACACTATCTTAATGATTGTAGCTTTAAAACAAATGTTTAAATTCAGACTTTAAGGTTTGTTTTTCTTTTTTTAAGATTGTCTTTGGGTATTCTTGGTCCCTTTCATTTCCATATACATTTCTAATTGGCTTATTAAATTCCAAGAGAGCTATTTCTGGGATGTTGATTGAGATAATATTGATCTACACATAAATTTGGGGGTCATCGTAACCATATTGATCATCTTAACCATATTGAGCCTTCCAATCTATGAATGTAGTTTTACCTTCATTTTCTTAAACATTCTTTAAATTCTCTCATTATCATTATATCGTGTTTGTTGTAGAAGGCTTAGACACCTTCTTTTTTAGCTTTATTCCTAGAAACTTAATAATTTTGATGCTGTTATAAGTGGCATCTTTTTAATTTCATTTATAATACTTTCTGATATATAGAAACAAAATTGATTTTGGTACAGCTAAACTGTGTAAAAAGCTTAATAGAAATAGTCAATCTGTAGATTCATTTGTGTTTTCTGGATATGCACTCACATCATCTATACATAATGATCCTTATATTTCTTTGTTTCCAATTATTGTGATTCTTATCTCCTGTTCTTGCAATGGAGAACTTCTGCTGTGCTGTTGGTTAAAATTGGTGATGAGGGCTATGCTCATCTCATTCCCCACCTCAGGAGAGAAGTGGTCAAGATTTCATCATTGAGTATGATATTTAAAAGTTTCTGTTGCCATTGTTGATATTTCCTTTCATATTAAATATGGTACCCTCCATGTCTAGCTTGCTAATATGTTTTGAAACATGAAAAGGTGTATGTTTAGTTAAATGTTTTTCAGAATTTCTGGAGTCTTAACTGAAAATGTTTATTTTTGGAGTGAAAAAGAGTGGCATCTTCCTGGGTCATTCTCCTATGGCAGGCCTTGAATACCAGTTCAGTTTGAGCAACTTTCTGCTTGAGCTTCTCCATCTCATACCGCTTCCTTGCTTATGAATTGGGGAATGACTTGAAAGGAAGGATAGTACAGAATGCATAGCTCACTTGTTGTGGTTCTCTTCTCCTCCAGATCAGGCCTCTAAAGTCCTATCCAATTTGGTAGCTCCCCTGTGCCTTCAAATTTGTATCTGTTTGTTGTTTGGTCTTGCCTTTTTTTTTTTTTACTCAGGTAGTCTTCTTAGCAGAAGGATTAATGCAAGTGAATTTCTCATAGCTTATATGCAGAAATCTGAATTTTGTTTTATTATTAATGGTGTATGAAATTTCTTTCACCTTTACAACTTAGTATTGATGATTTATGTAAATTAAGGATGTTGTCAAATTTGAGAATACCTCTCTTAGGTCTTTTCCATATATGAGCTGTCGGATTTAGCTAGCTCTGACCCTGTACATTTCAAAAATTGTTTCTTTTCCACAACTCATACATTTCTTGTGCTGGATGCCCCAAAACACATTCCTATGATGATCTGATCTCTGCCCCTGCACTTTTTTACCATGACTTTGGATAGATCTGCACAGTAAGTGGTAAGAATATTCTCGGAAGCTAATCTTAGGTTGAAATTATTAGCAATAACTCTACATGGAAGTAACTGCAAATGATGTAAGCCTATCCCATGAAGTCCAAACTAAATGTTTCCCCCACTCAAGTTCCTCCTGATGAGCTCCCAAAATATTTGTGTCCACTCCCATAACCAGGTGATACAAAGAGAAGTCTGATGTAGGGAAGCTGGAGCAGAAGGAGACAGTAGTGTTAAGCTGTGTATTCTCAATGAGAACAATATCAGCTCAAGGATATAAAGGTTGGCTTTAGGGGGTGAGAAATCTTACTCTTTTTTATACATAAAGCAAAAATATACACGTGATGCATAACAAATATATAGTCCATGGGTGGTATTAAAATTTCATAGGGGAAGGCAATTAGAAAAAAATGTCTAAAAAGGTTGGTTAAGGAGGAAATAGTTTTTTTAAAAAAATGTTGAGAGACTCTTTTAACCAGTTGAGGATAAAATGCCTTACTTTACAAACTCTGCCAAGACATATGGCTATGTGCTTTGATAAGGCTCCTTTTAGGGTCTTGGGAAGGACCCAAATAAGTGCCAGGCTCTGAAGCCAAAGCTTCATTAGCTTCATGGTAAAACTACCCAAAATCCATATTACAGAAAGAGTCATCATCTATGAAGAGTCCATCTAGCCCATCCCCAGCTGTGAGAATTTCAATCACAGGTGAACGTACACTGCCAACCACTGAATCGGAAATAGGTATAGCAACTTCTTTTCAGTGGTACTACACTCTGTCCCTGCCCTCAAATGCAGGCAGAAGGAAAATTCTCAAAAGAATGAGTTGGAAAAGGATAGGGAGAAGAGATATCAAGCTACAGGATGAGGAGAGGGGCCATGGCATCAGCTTACCCTGCACCAATCAACATGCCCAAGAGCACACCATGGGTGACTGGGAGGCACACAATTGATCAAGTAGTTGCTTGGGCATGTGTGGAAGGGAGGCTGCAGGGTACCCATCAAGGATGTGGAATTCTGTTACCTGTGGTGCTGAGTTTCCTCAGCTCTGTACGTTTGCACAAGTATCTTTTGCCACCCCTCAAAGGCCTTTCCCCCATTTCCATAAACATGTCAATGTTTTTGAAGACCTAGCTCAGGTCTTTATATCAATCCAGCCTTACTCTCCACATGGTTCCTATAGTAGTCATACGGTTACTCAATATTCTAATTCTTACTGAGAAAGTCCTATATCCTATATCATCGCTTCCTAAATAGTCTATGAGCTCTTTGCAATAAAATTGTGATTCTCATTCGGTTTTGAATTTTCAAATCAAGTGGAAAAATGTCAGTATGAACCGCTGACCATTATGAGCTGTTAGAACCTGCTATCATTGTGAGGATTTATGAGAAGACGAGATGCAGGGGTGCTTGGAGAATAAAGAGGAGGTCACCTCTGTTTTGTAGTAGGAAAGCAGTAATTTTGGGTAGGATTGGGACAGGACAGAATACAAAAGGTTATGAATAGGGCGCCTGGGTGGCTCAGTTAGTTGAGCAACTGCCTTTGGCTCAGGTCATGATCCCGGAGTCCCGGGATTGAGTCCCATATCGGACTCCCGGCTCTGCGGGAAGTCTGCTTCTCCCTCTGACTTTCTCCCCTCTCATTCTCAGTCTCTCGCTCTCTAATAAATAAATAAAAATCTTAAAAAAAAGGGTATGAATATATATATTTAAAGTTTCTAATCTGTTAATAAATCCCAGATGCAGAATCATTATTATTTCACTCAGTTAAAGAAAGAAAATTATACTGGGATGCCTGAGTGGCTCAGTCAGTGGAGTGTACGGCTCTTAATTTCAACTCAGGTCATGGTCTCAGGGTCATGAGATCAAGCCCCAGATCGGGCTCCGTGCTCAGCGGGGAATCTGCTTGAGACTCTCTCTCTCTCTCTTTTTGTCCCTCCTTCCTACTCTGTCTCTCTCTCTCTTGCAAATAAATAAAATCTTTAAAAGAAAGGAGGTAAGTAAGGAAGGACAGAAAGATGGAAGGAAGGAAGGAAAGAAGGAAGGAAGGAAGGAAGGAAGGAGAGGAAGGGAGGGGAGGGGGAGGGAAGGAAGAAGGGAAGGAAGAAGGAAGGAGGAAGGAAGGAGGAAGGAAAGAAATTTCTACTGTTCTTTCCTGCCTTGAATTTTATTAATTGTTTTCTACCACTAAATGTGCTTCATGGTCATGATACCCATTTTAGTTGTACCAAGGATTACAACCAGCAGATTCTAGGACATAGTTTAACACAGAAAGTACCAAAACTTTATGTTTGATTCTGTCCCTGAATTTCTGTTTAATCTTGTTCAAGGCCTTTATTTATTTATTTTTTAGACACATTGTTTATGTATGAAAGGAACAGCTAAGATATGAAGAAAGAGAGAAACTCCCATTTTAAAAGAAAGAAAAAGGATCATTTTCATGATATAGAACCTTCCAGAATATATTAAGGTATGCATGATTTGCTTCAAATTGTCACTTGAGAAAAGGAAAATGCAGCTTACCCTTCTTACCAATGGGCCCAGTCTTGCCAATGTTGCCCTGGTCTCCTGCATCACCCAGCTCCCCCTTAATTCCTGAAAAGCAAAGCATGTCATCTTTATATTCTAAGGTTTAATATTTCCTTTGAAGATGTGGCTACTGTACGATATTCACTTGAAGGAATACCAAAAATACACTCTTCTATCTGTGGCATGTAACATATATCCTGGGCTTCCTTATCTACTTTAATCATATTATAGTGTACATATTAAAATTAAATGTGGCTAGGTATGAAAATCCTGGACCCGGTGATAGTGAAATGCTTACCAACACAATATTTCTAAAAGCATAGCAGAGAATGTTTAATCTAAAGGTCAAATGAGGGGCCGAGTGGAAGAATTCTGGCATTATATTCTAATTCTGTTCCTCTGTATATCTATTTTGACTTCACTTTGGGAGTCTATTTCCTCCCTAAGATTTGATTATAGCCATTTTTAAAAAGGAGAGGGACTGTAGCATAAAACCTAGTGATCAAAGGGACATCAGATATTGTCCCACCAAGTTTTTATAAAATACACATATAATCGGGGATCACCGAGTTCCTCCAAAATTGTTATCAGTTTTGTTTTTTTTTCTATGATGACTAAAAAACACTTACCAGTTATAAAGCTGTATCTCTGTGATAATAATTTTGCAACTGATTGTGTATAATTATATAATAATGTACATATTTATTGAATAAGAAGAGTTTAAATCAGCAGTTCTCAAATTGAAGTCACAAAGTCCTGTGAGTGTTTTTTTCTCTTTATCATATTGAGGATTTTGAAATCAGTGGTCTGAGGCTACCACCTTTTAGCAGTTGGCAGGAATATGCCCAGTGTTTGGAAGACACAAGCTTACACATCACAATCTGAAACTGTACTTTGAGGAGGTTGCTCTTGGCTTTGTGAGTAAAAACATTTCCTAATAGCCTTTGTGTCATTCTTATCTTTGCTCTGCTCTTCCCACACCCCACCATTTGCCGACAGATCTTGGAAATAGGTGAATAAGTCAATGGATCAGACAACTCTTTCTGTTCCTTCTTATCATTCTCCCTACACTCTAGGTGAGCCAAAATGAGTTGCTTAGCAGTGGCTTACGAGAAGAGACACAGCTATCAACCCAGCTGCATTTCTAAAACTCATGGTCTCTTAGATATTGCTGGAGACTGCTACTGCCTAGAGCTCCTGGAGTGTCCCACTCCTGCCCACCCTAAGGAGGCAGCTTGAGAAATGAATCAAGTCTTGGGGACAGTCAATGTCATAGGAGCTCTCTGGTGGCAAGTAAATTCATGTCTGAAATACGTTTCATTCACCTTTGCAGCAGAGAGTGTTACGAAAGCTGCCAATTTCCAGGGCAAGGCCAGTAGAGGAAAGCAATTTTAATATTAGAGCGTCAAATTCATGTCAATACACTTACCTTTTGGCCCTGTGCGTCCCACTTTGCCATGCTTCCCCTCCTCTCCTGGATCTCCCTTTTCACCATCATCTCCTTTTGAAATGGAAAATGAAACAGTGAAGCAGCTCAAATAATAGCATAGCACATCTTCCCCAAGATTTGGTGGTGAACGTGGTTGGAGTCAATTCCTCAGCCCTGTGCTTGCCTTATAACTCCAATGTGACTACGTGTATACAGGCTCACGTGGACTGGACACTCAGGGAAAGAGAGTATCTTTTGTCTTCCAGTATCTTTTGTCTTTCACTTTTCTCCACATTGTTGGGGGAGGTCATTAAGGGGATGCGATTGCCCATTGACCTGTGAACTAGACCTGGGCAATTGATCAAAAGCTCCTCACTCCTTCCCTTCTCTTGAAATGTATGAGCTGTCCACCATTCCCACAGTAGGAGCCATTTCAAGGATGCAGCCGTGAGAGAGTGAGGTGTTGTTGAGACATCTGGCTGGTGTATGTGACTGAACCCTATTAAGTTCTATATGAACTTTTGAGACCCTGGCAGGCAGGTGTGGAGACCTTGTCCTACCACCACTGAAGATAAGGTTCATCTGTAACTTCCCTTGTTTATTAACACCACCACCTACCAATGTGGATTGGTCTGCCTCTTTCCTTCATCTCCCCTTGCCCTCAGTGTATGAGGTGGGGGTGGGGGGCAGTTTCAAATTTTCTGCAAGAAATTCTCAAATTTGCAAATCTACTAACTTTATGTTTAAGGAAATAACTTTTTTTTTAAGATTTTATTTATTTATCTGAGAGACAGAGAAAGTGAGAGAGAGCA
Organism: Nasua narica; assembly: GCA_028533885.1. Classification (NCBI taxonomy): domain Eukaryota; kingdom Metazoa; phylum Chordata; class Mammalia; order Carnivora; family Procyonidae; genus Nasua; species Nasua narica. The sequence continues at coordinate 151,090,767 of CM052798.1, read as the reverse complement.
TGAGAGGAGAGAAGGTTAGAGGAAGAAGCAAACTCCCCGTGGAGGTGGGAGCCCGATGTGGGACTCGATCCCAGAACTCAAGGATCATGACCTGAGCTGAAGGCAGTTGCTCAACCAACTGAGCCACCCAGGCGCCCTAAGGAAATATCTTTGCTGGTGATTTCCTGAGAACTTTGTTTGGTTTGACAAATCGTTGTTTTTTTTTTTAATTGAAGTGTAGTTGACAATATTACATTAGTTTCAGGTGTGCAACATACTGATCTGACAAGTCTATAGATTGTGTAGCCACCATCTGTCGTCATACAACGTTATTACAATAGCACTGACTATGTTCCCTATGCTATGTCTTTCATCTCCGTGATTTATTCATTTCATAACTGGAAGCCTAATCTCCTTCACCCATTTTGCCCATCTCCCCACCTTCCTTCCCTCTGGCAACCACCAGCAAGTTCTCTGTATTTATGGGTCTGTTTCTATTTTTTGTTTATTTGTTAATTTATTTTGTTTTTTAGATTCTACATACAAGCAAAATCATGTGGTATTTGTCTTTGTCTGACTTATTTTATTTGACATAATACACTTTAGATCTATCCATGTTTTTGCAAATGGTGAGATCTCATTCTTTTTTTTTTTAAGATTTTATTTATTTATTTGACAGAGAGAGAGAGACAGAGATCACCAGTATAGAGAAGCAGGCAGAGAGAGAGGGGGAAGCAGGCTCCCTGCTGAGCAGAGCCCGATGCAGGGCTCGATCCCAAGACCCTGAGATCATGACCTGAGCCAAAGGCAGAGGCTTTAACCCAGTGAGCCACCCAGGCGCTCCCCCTCATTCTTTTTTATGGTTGAGTAATATTCCACTGTGTGTACACATATATATTCATATACATTATATGTGTGTATATATATACACACATATAAATAAATAAATAAATATATATGCACACATATATAGATATAGATATAAAATCTGGTATGACAAAGCTTTATTTTTGCTGGAGAATTTGGCCAGTTCTGGAAGCATGAGCATGTATAAACATGTATATTAATGTGTGATACATATTTGATAATATAAATATACATTTATATATAATTTTCAAAATACATAAAAATATATAAATGATAACTTATCCTTTGTAAATTACTACTCTGTGACTGCATGCTTGAGATCCCCAAATTGTATGCATGGACCAGGAAGCTAAGAACAGAAGACAGCTAGGAATGGGGATGCAGAGCAGTTCTGTGTGAGCAGTGACTATCTTAGTCATAGGTGGGTCTAGCCCTAGCACCTGCCCAGTCAAGGACTGAATGAGTGCCCTAATGAAAGTGTCCTGGGGGCACCTGGGTGGCTCAGTTGCTTAAGCATCCGACTCTTGATTTCAGCTCAGGACATGATATTGGGGTCATAGGATTGAGCCCCGAGTTGGACTCTGGGCTCAGTGGGGAGTCTGCTTGGATTCTGTCTCTCTCCCTCTCCCCTGACCCTCCCCCCACCGCCTTTGCTCACACTCTCTCGCTAAAATAAATCAATCTTAAACAAGTAAAAAAAAAAACAAAAGTGTCCTGGACAGTAAACCAGGAGCCCTTGATTCTCACATCACGTCAGTCACTGATGGGTTGAGCAAACCTTCAAAAGTCAGTGATCGAGTTTATTGGCTTTGAAGTAAGACATATCTGGTCTTTCTCAACTTGACCACTCATTATCTGGAGAAAGTTGGATATGTGACATCCCTTGCTGAGTCTCATTTTCCCTTCCTGAAAATTGAACTAATAACACCTACCAAAGGAGAGCCCTTATAAAAAGTTCAATAAGATAAAGTGCATCAGAGATATGGAACATAATCGTGCCATGGTGACTATTGTTATTCTTTACTTTCTTTTGCAGTTTCCTCATCCTTAATGTGGACTTCATACCTGCCCGCACTACCTCTCTCAGTTGTTTTAGGATCATCAAGGTAAGTATGTGAATGTGCTTTGAAACTAAAGAGCACAATGCATATAACATTATGACTGGCTACCTGCATTATCACACAGCAGTCTCAAGATATGAAGGAGTCTCATCCATCACCAGTGGAAAGAAGTAGAAAGAAAACTTCTAAAGACAAAGTGAAGCTCCTTAGATTAAACAGTTTGGGAGAGGGAAAGTGGAGATATCATTCATTCATTCAGAAAAAAAAACATAATCAGCCGTTCTCTACTTTTTCTGAGAGCAGAATGTTAATATTTTAAATGAAAGCATTACCCAAGTATGGAACAGTTGGATTTCCAGGTTATGAGATTGGTCAAGCATTAAAACACTTCATATGCGAGGCTCTAAAATCTTCTGGGGAAGGCTTTCGAAAGAGAACACACAGATGACTTGGGTGATCAGACCGGAGGGGTGAAGTGGATGGATTAAGTGGCATTTCTTTAGATAAAGTTAGTAGCAGATGTTTATTAAGTGATTGTAATGTGTGCCAATGCTGTTAATCATCATACTAATTCTAGGAGATGGAAACTATTACTGTGCCATTTTATGAACGGCAAAACCGACTCAAGATTAATTGCTTGCCTATTATAAAGCTTGTGGGTGGTGGAGCTAGGATTCAACATGTGTTATCTCTATGCCTCCGGACCCCTACCAATAAACAATTGTCCCTTCCAGTCTAGGATTTTGTGACCCTCAGCAGATTCTGAAGTTCAGATATTTGACATTGTGCCAAATTTTTCAAGGGGGGAAAAAGAGGAGATCCAGAAAAAATGACTGTCTTTGTTCCTTTTTAAAAAAGAAAAATGATGGGGGCACCTGGGTGGCTCAGTCACTGGGTGTCTGCCTTGGGCTCAAGTCATAATCCCTGGGTCCTGGGATTGAGCTCCACATCCAACTCTCTGCTCAGTGGGGAGCATGCTTCTCCCTCTCCCTCTGCTGTTCACCCTGCTTAAGCACTCACGCTCTCTCTCTCTCCCCCCCATCTCTCTCTGTCAAATAAATAAATAAATAAATAAATAAATAAATAAATAAATAAATAAATAAATAAAATCTTTTTAAAAAGGAAAGAAAAATGATAGAGCAGGGGAAAAAAATAGTCTAGTATTTCAATGACTTAATTCACAAGGAATGTCTCCTTGAGGTAGTTCCGTATCACTAAGACTTTGCCATTTTGTCACTCAGTAGCCAAGGGCACTTGGGAAGTCCTTGACCTTTTCTAAGTCTTGATTTACTCATTTGTAGAATGAACAAAATACCATCTTCTTCAGAGGGTTTTAGGAACGGTAAAACTAGAAAAGTATTTTCTTTTAGGAAGCCCTCTCTAACACTTTCAGGTTGGCCTAAATTCTCCATTTAATTAACTTCATTGTTGAAAATAATGAACTTTATACCGAGTGAGCCCATTTTTCTTTGCTGTTCCTTATATTCATCTGTGACCTGTGGGATGGCTGGGGCCATGGGTGATTTATTCTAGCATCCCCATCATTTGACACAGTGTTTGGCTCTAATGCTTAATAAATATAGTTGAACTGGATATAGCTTGTGAGCCATAAAACATTTTACTAAGTGCCAAAGGGGTTCCTAGTCCTTGATAAGCATTCTATCATTTGGTCTCTACGATAGCCTTTGAGATGCATACCGTTCTTAGCTCCACTCTACAGGTGAGGAAATGGGTCAAACAAAGGTGAAGTAACTTCCCAGGGTCCCCTAGCATGCAAGTAATAAAGCCAGGATTCAAACCAGGGCATTTGCCTTCAAAGCCCATGCTCTGAACGAACTTGATGATTGGAAACAAATTCATTTCTAGGTCTGCGATTCCTCTTCTGTAGGATGGGACCAAAGATGCATGTCCCGCTCGCTAAGGGGCGAGATCAAATGCAGGCATGTGTGTGAAGCACTTTGTGAATCATGAAACCACACGAATGTGAACTATTGGTGCCATTATTATTTCTCCTCCGCTCCCCCACCCCTTCCTATGAGCTTCCCCATTCATTTTCAAGCTAGTGTCTCACTGAAAGCAGATGGATGAGTGACTTAGTCATCTACTGCTCCCTGGTGGCTCCTGATGGAGTCCTGGGAGGGTGAGAATAAGATTATTCTTCTTCTGACCTGTGTGCCTGCTTCCTAGCCTGGTGGCGAGCCGACTGCGGGTAGAGATGAAGTAAACAACTTGCGCCCTTGCCTTCAGCTTGTATCCCAGAATCATTTGATCTTTGGGACTTGCTTTAATGAGAACAGAAGAGAGGTATAAAAGCAAGCTTTGGAAAGAATCTCCTACATGGCTCACCATTGTCTGCTTTCATCCTCTTGGCAATACTTCATTGGATTAGTTGTGCAATTTAGACTTTCTTTTTTTCTTTTAAAAATAGCTACTTATGTTTTAAAATTAAATGAAAAGCTATCCATTGAAATGAACTAATTTCAATTTTACAAAAATGATTTGTTTCAGTCCCCCCAGGCCACAAGCTTGCTGTGATAATCTCTCCAGCAGAATTCCAGCAGAGAGCACAGTTGACCAATTTTTCTTAGATAAAGGTTTTTTTTTTCCCCTCCCAATAAGCAAAAAGTCTTTTAAAATTAAATTCTAGTTTGAAATGAAATAGCTGAACCTAGGTCAGTACCCCCTGCTCCAAGGAAGCAATTATTAAAAATTAGTGAATTGGTTTTGGAAATGCTAAAGAAAATTCACTAGAACCTGCACTTTTCCCACTGCCAAAATAATCTTCTGGACTAGGGGAAAGTTGCTAGCAATCCTTTTCCCGATCAGCCTTAGAACTGAGTGGAATCAGTGGTATGGTGGGCTTTATTAATGCGGCCAGGACTCTCCCCTAAAATATATCCTTCCCACATCTAGCTACCCCTTCTTGCCAATTGCATTCTTACTCTTGGAGAGCTCTCTAGTCATATCAATTATTCTCTGGACCTCTCATACATACCAGGTGTATCAGTATGGTGGTAAAATGGATTATCTCCCAGTACTTTGACTTCGTTGGTCACAACCTCATCCCTTCACCGAAATAATTCAGCCATCCTCGGGACCTACTATATCTGCTTCCTGTCCATTCACTTACTTTATCAGTCCCTCTGTGTCTTTACCTACCCCTCTATGTATCCCGAATTCTTTCAACTCAGTCATTCCCACACAGCTCTCCCTAAGGCAAAAGGAGAGCCCTCCTTTGGTGAAGAAGGCTCTGGAGCAAGTTATGTCATTTTTCTGAGTCTCCGTTTCATCCATTAAATGGAGAAAAATAATCATTACTTCATAGGATTGTCGTGGCCTAATGGGGACAAAGCATGAAAAGTGTTCTGCAGAGTGTCCAGTCCTTGGTAAAGTTATCTGCTCTTCTTTTAATGAGAACAGAAAGGAAGTATAGGAATGATTACCATCATCATCATCATCACCAGAAATGACATCTCTTTTAAACCTTCTTTTCTATTCACAACCTCAATCCTTATCCTATAATCATCACTTACTTTTGCACTTGACTATGTATACTAAATAAATTTTCACACAATTAAAGATAAATAGAAATAAATATATGCCCATTACTGAGACTTGACAATTAACATGTTGCTAATGCTTCATCCACATATTTTTACTGATCTTTTTTAAAAAAAGTAAATTACAGACATCATGACACATCTTCCGTAAATACTTCAGCAAATCTCAAAAAGGTAAGAACATTCTCCTATGTACACATAATATCATTCTGTCAATCTTCAGTCTCACTTCGCTACAGGTCCAAACTGCTAAAGTCACCTTTATAGAGTTCTGTGACCTTGATCATCTTGAGCCCGTACTACTGTGCTGTATAGAGATTATAAAAAAGAGATGACCACTTAGAAAGAGGAACAGACATTCAGAGGAGTAAACCCAGGTTCGGTGAAAACAAATCATGACAAAAAGTTCCATTTTTTCTTCTGGAAGGGCTACTAATAAATCAAGAAACTGCCATGACCAGAGTTGCTAGAAGATGACACATGTCCACTGGTCATTCACAGAAGACCGCAGTTCTGGTGAGGCTGGGGTGATGTATTGGTGACATCCATGGGCTTTGCTCTTACAGATCCTGGATTCAAGCCCTTATTATATCCCTTTCCAGCTTTGTGAACTTAAGTGTGGTATTTAACCTTGCAAAGTTTCTGTTTTATCTGTAAATGGAAATAAACAGAGTACCTACCTGTTTAGTCTCCCAAACTGAGGGCTGTTTTGCCTACTCTGAGACACATGGTACTTTGATCCATCGTGATAGCTTTGTGGTAGAAATTGCTGGTAGAGGAAGAAATCAATAAAAAGACTTCTTACTTCCTTTTTTCCCTGTCAAACGTAGTGCCAGGTAATGTGTAGTGTTACCTGGACTGCTGCTGTCCACTCCCTGAAGGTGGGATTTTTCAGCTCTCCAAACGTCTAGGGTATACCTAGAACTGGTGCCAGGAGCCATCAGGACAAGGTGATCTATAATTTAAAACCAGGCCTCTGCAAGCATAGCTCGATGACCCTCCAAGATAGCAGCAGGAGTCATAAACTGCGGAGAGGTTACAGGCCCGTGGTGACATTTCATCATGGCTCTCTTTCCTCATTTGAGACATTGAGGGGCTTTTCTTCATATTTCTTTTAATGAAAGCATAAAAAAATGTGCAAACATGGTTTCTAAAAGAATGATGTGTAGGCAGTACTTTGCATCTTTATTGCCATGAGGCATCTGATCTGTGGTCAAGGGAGACCCAGACATTGGCTAACCTGGCTTAACAACAAAACAGCATAATAGTAACAAACATTATGCTTTGTGAATAGAAAGAAGAATCTTTCTATGATGGTAGGGGTCCTCTAGGAGATTTTCTGAGGCTTTTCCCTAACACTTCCTCACCCAGCTATCATGAGAGTGCATGAAATAAGACCATCCTTATAAGACAATTAACACCTTTTCTAATATTTTTAAAACATTTGAAAAATGTTTATTTTGGTCCTACAGCAGGGATATGGTTACAAAAGAACCAAGTTCATTTCAGTCCATAGGAAACTGCCTGCCTCTAAGGAGAAAAGCTGTCCAAGGGAGACTCTTACGTGTTAGAAAACTGCTCTTAACCAAGGTGCAATTTGCCAAGGGTTTCAGCCTTTGGAACCACAGGTCTTTGGAAGCTTGGTGCTATGGGTAGAATAGGAGTTTTATAGTCTGTCATGGGCTGCATTGTTTCCTAACCCCCAAAATTCATATGTTGAAGCCTTACTCCCAGTACTTCATAATGTCACTGTATTTAGACAGAAGGCCTTTAAAGAGGAGATTGAGTTAAATTCTGGCTCTTGGGACAATCCTAATCCAATAGGACTGGTGTCCTTATGAGAGGAGGAAATTTGGACACACAAGAGGATGCAAGGGATGAATGCACTAATCCCTGAAAAGGCCATGTGAGGACACAGTGAGAAGGCAGCCATGTGCAAGCCAAGGAGAGAGGTCTTAGCAAAAAGAGACCAAATCTGTTGACTCCTTGACCTTGGACTTCCAGCCTCCAGAACTGCAAGACAATGACTTCCTGTTGTTGAAGCCACCCAGTTTGTGGTATTTTGTTATGGCAGCTCCAGCAAACTCATTCAGAGTCCCGGAGACCTGGGCTCGAATCCCACATCTCCACTTGACAGTTCTTTAATATTATGCTAAATAAGTACTCTCTCTGCTTCTGCTCCCTAAACTAGAAAATGGAGGTAGTTACACTTTTCTTACGGGGTTGCTTGAAGATTAAATGATATTATAGATGGCAGAGCTCACAGAGGATCCCTGTGACCCAGTGGGCCCTTATCGATCAACTAAATATTAAGTGTAGAGTGGGGACCTACAGGTTTCACCTTCCTGGCGTCCTCCATCTGTGCTTCTGGTAACAGCCCCACACATTTCCATAGGAAACCACACTTGTTTACTCTTAGTCCATGTGGTTTGAACCGGACCCACAGTGATTGGCTCAGCAGTGGGCACATGACCCGGAAGGAGCCCCTGAGTCTCCACTTGTAGATAAGCCCCTTCCATAACTCAAGCCGTTGCTACTTTCAGAAAAGGAAACTTGCTCTTTCTGCAGGGGTTGCAGAGAGGACAGACCATTACTGACGTGTGGGAATCTGTCTTACCACCACGAGGGAGAAGCTTCTTTAAAACGGAGCCATTCTCGAGGACGGGGGAACCAAGGTATGAAGACTGAGTCCTGAGCCCCTGACTCCCTCCCTGTTAGGGGGAGGCTACGCAGTCCCCTTCTCTCTGTTGCTTGTTCGATTAACCAGTTTGAGCTTGGTTTGTATTTGGTTTCTTTCACCTGCAAACATGTGTCCTTACTAATAAATGACTAGACACAGATCCAGAAAATAAGAGCCTTCCTCTGAGGCGATGGAAACCTCAGGAGAGGAAGGGCACGTAGGCATATAACTACTGTGGTAAGTGCTGGGAGAGCAGCTGTTAGGGGAGGAAACACCTGCCCCTACCAGCTCACACCTGAACGCTTCCTCAAGAAGTAAATGGGATCCCTTACCTCGGGCTCCATCAGAATAAATGCTTAGCTTCAGGAGGGAAAAGGCAAATAAGCTGAAATACAAATTTGTCATAGGATGAGGGCAGGCTGGTACTAAAACGTTCTCGTCAGTAAAGTTCCCGTGGATTTGTACCTTACATCCAAACCATGCATCCTATAGGTTTGGTTAACAGTTCCCCTCCTCTCCCTGGGAGTGTGCTCCGTGCAGACTGTCCCGCTGCCATCTCCCTCTTCAACCCTCCGGGTTAGTCTCATTCCCTGAAGGGAACTGCCCTTGTACTTCCCAGCATCCGCCCCACCTGCCCCCACTCCCGTCAGGTGATGGGACAGGTCAGGGAGGAGACACTATTTCCTTTGTATCCCTAGCACTTGGCACAGCCACTCAGATGTAACAGGTCCTTTCTCAATGAAGGTTTTCAAAAGGAAAGGAATAGTGCCCTTAAAGTGAGGATTGATAAATGTGAGCTTAATGATAATGCAGTCAAATAAATTAGTCATGGATTAAAACGGCTCTTCTCACAAATGGCTGATTAATGAATGGACCTGAGCCGGTGCAGGTGTGATGGCTCCTAACCTAGGAGGGCAGCTGGCCTGACTCTACTGTTCCCTCCACCCCATGCTTTTGTTTCTTCCTCTTATTTGCCAATGTTTCCCAATGTCACCGCTATGCTCTCATCTCCCAGGCTTAGTCCCCACATCAGTTTTGGCTGTTCCTCCTTCCGAACTCCCACCTTGATTTTTGCTTTTTCTCACATGCATCCTTTCTTTTTCTTCCCATCCCTGCTGCCATTTTTCTACCTCTGCCTGTCCTCATCCTCTAACCCCCATCCCTTGCAGGTGGTCCCTAAATGGTCTTCATGGTGTTTTATTCATTGGTGATTCTAAATGCCTAGAATAGTGCCTATTCAATGAATAATTATTGAAATATTGGTTTCCCTAGATCTGAGGTTCACCTTTTTCCAGCTGTCTTGCAGATGGTTCTTTATAAAATCACATTTTCATTACAAAACTGCCCCATTCAAAACATTTTAGCAGTTCTTCTGTGTTTATAGGCCAAGTTCAAACTAGTTAGGCTAGTGTTTGGATTTTCAGAGAGTGACATCAATGCAACTTTCTGGTGTTTTTTTCTGACATTGACTTGCATAACCTATGCCTGTTCACCTTGTTTATTCACTTTTCATTAAAATTTCTTTCAATTCATGCCCCCATTGAAAGGCTTTTCTCTCTGTTTGAAGTTCATCTCTCCAGAGGAAAAAAGCAGAAGTCATAAAAGAGAAGATAGACATAGATGACCACAGAGAAATTTAAAGTTTTTATATGGTAAAAGAAGTCACATAACTATATAGAGTTTATAAACAAATATATGACAGACAAGGAAAAAATCAAGCACTAAGATGTAGAAGATGATTAATATTCTTAATATTTGAAAAGCTTTTGCAAAAAGACAATAAGAGAAATAAAAAGATGACCTAAAAATATAAATAATAAATGATAGATGAATATTCTCCATACTCACTATTAGTCAGAAAAGTACATATGGAAATGTCTATTATCATATGTTGCCATCAGATTTAGTAATAACCTAAAAAGATTAATAGCATTCAAAGATGCCATAAATGCAGAGAGCACTCAGTCATTGCTTCTGGCAACGTGAATTGCTATAGCGTTTCTGGAAGCTAGTCTGTCAATAAGGGTTAAGAATCCACACCTTCCATTTTACTTTAGGGAACCTATTTTATGAGAATATGTGTAAGAACTAACGTATCTACATGTGTGTGTATTTATATATATGAGAATGTTTGTAGTGGCAAAAACAAAAACCACAAACAATCTGAAGGTGTATCATCATGAAACTGATGGCAATACCAGGAGAAATATGCAGTTGCCAAAAATAATGAGTTTGAGAAAGATCTCTGAAGAAAGTGTGATCTCCATGTTATATTATATAGAGAATGTCCTTTGGAGAGCTATAGGCATATGATCCTACTTAGAAGAAAGCATAAACAGAAAAAATATAGAGAAACATATTAATACCAAGCTATTAATGCTGGTTACTTGGGAGAAATTGGTCAGGAAAGGGAAGAGTCACGGTGAAAAGTGAGATCATTAGTTTTTTCTTTATACATCTTTATGCTGCACATATTTACACATGTTATATGGTTTTTTTAATTAAATTGTTTATTTAAATTCAATTTAATTGACATATACTATATTATTAGTTTCAGGGGTAGAATGTAGTGATTTATCAGTTGCCTACAATACCTAGTGCTCTTTACATCAAGTGCCCTTCTTAACGCCCACCACCCAGTTACCCCTCCCCCACCCTACCTTCTTTCCAGCAACCTTCAGTTTGTTTCCTGGAGTTCAACATCTCTTATGGTTTGCTTCCCTCTCTATTTTCATCTTATTTTATTTTTCCTTCCCTTCTCTTATGTTCCTATGTTTTGTTTCTTAAATTCCACATATGAATGAAATCATATGGCATTTGTCTTTCTCTGAATGACTTATTTCACTTAGCGTAATACACATGCGGTGTGTTTCAACAAGCATAAAATACTCTTGCAATTTGAAAAATAAATAATAAATAATATAAATAAACTGTGGATCTTCTCTCCTTTTGTAAATTTTACCTATTAGTCATGTTTCAAATTCTAAATTCTCTGAATTTATTGATAGAATTATCTCCTTGGTAATTCACCATCTGGCTCCCTGTTACTACTCTCTAATTGTTGCCTTAGAGTATTATTTTAAAATGCACTGTTATTTAACTTTTTGTATTAATGTCAACTACTTAATTAGAGTGCAAGTTGCTTGTTTTGAGGGCACATATTTTACACTTTGTTCTCAAGAGCTGCTCAAAACTTCACAATCTGCTCACTTACTCATTCATTCCTTGAACAAATATTTATTGAGTCTCTACTAGCTACTAAGTCTTGTGTTGAGTCCTAGGCATACAGCACTGTCTCAGACTAGACATGATCTAAGCCTAAAAGTTTGGTGGGAAAGAGACACCAAACAAGGTCTTATAAATGTTGTGAGTATTATGAATAGGAAATTGTCATGTGTGTTGTTGGCATCTAACAAGGTGAGATTTTGAAAAGATCAATGACCTTTTTTTCTTCTCCCTGATAAGGAGATTTGGCTCTCTCCTCAAATGATAAGATAATGTATAAAATAAGGAAATAGAAGGGTGCCTGTCTTCAGCCTCAGGTCGTGATCTCAGGGTCTTGGGATCGAGCCCCATCAGGCTCTCTGCTCAGCAGGGAGCCTGCTTCCACCTCTCTCTGCCTGCCTCTCTGCCTACTTGTGATCTCTCTTTGTCAAATAAATAAATAAAATCTTTAAAAAAATAAGGAAATAGAATAGAAATCCTTTTTCTGTATTAATATGCTAAACAATGAGGAAATATAATATGTAAGGACATATATGGTGATTAATTTATCTAATAACAATATTGATGACAGTATTAATAACACCTATGTTTACTGGGTGCATCCTATGATCCAACCCAGGTTGTTGCTATGCATGACCATGATGTCAACCAATCCCTTTATTGTGCCCCATCAATCTCAGAGACCCATAAACTGTATTCCCCTTCACCTATTTCCTATATAACCTAGCAAAGAAAAGTGAGGATTTCAAGGACCCTGCAATGTTTCCTACTTGAATTATAAAGCACCTCCTCTTGTTTTCAGGTTTATTTGGTTTATGAAGAATTACTCCTTGGAATCAGCAAATCTTTTGTAGTCATTGCATGTCTGAGTAACAGGGCGAAAACATCTCACATTGTACTTAATGAAAAATACAATATTAAGGTTTGTTGGGCAGGTTTTCTCCCTTCTGCACATATCATTCATTATTAAAATGCATCAAAGCCGAGTCAGTAGAAACAAATGCAAGGAGGAATCCCATCCATCCAGGATGAAGTGGCGTGCTTCAGCAATACAATGCAGTAGTTAAGAGTGGAAGATCTGGGATCTGAGGGCTTAGTTCAAGTTCTGGTTGGCTCATTGCCAACCCACTTAAATTCTGTAAGTCTAAGTCTCCTTGTTAGCAAACCAGAATAGTGAAATATCTCCCTCACAATGTTTTTGAGAGGAATAAGTGTGATAATGCATATGAAGGGTCGAATGGTGCCTAGAATGCAGCGGGCGCTCGAGAAATTTATGTTATGACAGTGTCATCCACTAGGCTACCCAGAATTTCTAGCCACTAGAAATTTGAGGGGTACAAAGAAGAGGCCAGGTGCAGGCAATGACTCTTTAGCCCATATGTTGGCTGTGCAGATTTGCAACTCCCTGGCTGATGTGTGTTTTTGCTTCTAGAGATTTGTGCCTCTGGCGTTGAAACGTTTACAGCACTCTGTAGATGTAGCACACAATATTCTGTCTAAAATTTCTTTCAGTACAAAGTGGGGCAGGAACTAATGTAAAGAAAAAGAATAGCACTATAAGTAATAACTATGTGGTTATATCCCAGCATCCCAATCCGTGGACATCCCACCCACCTGTGAGAATGGCAGCATCCTCCCTGGTGATTCCACTAAATGAGATAAGTTACAAAAACCACGAGTTAAGACAAATAGTGTGATTTGTTTTTGTAGAGAAGAAATGCCTAAAAAATATTTACAACATCTGTTTTCAACTGCTTACTGGACTTTTCCATTTGGATGTCCAGAGGCCCTCAAACTGTTTAGAACTCATTATCATCTGCCAGTTTTGCTTCTGAAATCTCCCTCTAATCTCCCCTCTTTCTCCCTATCCCAACAGCCCTAATTCACCTCTCGATCTTAGTTCATGTCCCACCAGGAGCTTCTCACATCCTTTCAGTCCTTCAGCCTATCTTCAGCCCTGTCAAGAGATTTGTCTACCTGAAAAAAATCTAAGTTGCTTCATTCTCCTACTCAGACTTCCAATGGCTCTTCTGCTTTAAACTATCATTTGGCCAGTCAGACCTGATACAATCTTAAGACTTCTACAGAATAGCTGTGAAAACCAAAGAAAGAAAACCCAAGGTACAATGAAAATTAGATTAACAAAGTGCAGTAAATTTCCATTTACAATGGAGCCATTGGAGCTAGGATAGGGAAAACATTATGCGCCCCACCTTATTAAAAGATTGATTCTATTTACCTAAAGGGAGGTAGAATAACACTTAATTTCTCCTCCATTGGGCACCCCTGTTCCAAGAGTAGGTCTCCACTGACCAGAAAATTAAGTCAATAACTTTGTTGCATTAGTGATACATTTTGACATGGCAAAGTACTGTGCCCCAACCTCCCACACCCACCCATATTTCTAATTACAGAAAGTAAGATAGAAAGGAATACAGGAAAACAGGCAGTAAAATGAGGCATTTTGGGAGATTCAGTTCTCAATGGTAAAGCCTTGTAGGCAGGTGCAGGAATCCCCTGGCATCAGTGAATGCTAAGCATTTTAATTTTGCATACCCTCATCTGTGCAGAGCTACAAATGTTCGAAAAACAGGAATAGGGAGCAGGAGAAAGTTCCACATTAGCATGGTTGAGTCACCTTAAAATAATACCAACATGGGGGCGCCTGGGTGGCTCAGTGGGTTAAAGCCTCTGCCTTCAGCTCAGGTCATGATCTCAGGGTCCTGGGATCGAGCCCCATGTCAGGCTCTTTGCTCAGTGGGGAGCCTGCTTCCCCTTCTCTCTCTGCCTGCCTCTCTGCCTACTTGTGATCTCTCTCCTCTCTGTCAAATAAATAAATAAAATCTTTAAAAATAATAGTAATACCAATATGATATTGCCTCCCTTCATGTTCCTCTAAGCTAGCAAAGAAGGTCATATACCTTGCCTTTGTACACTCCATGTGAGCATTATTTCAGTGTATTTGGTTTGTGTCTATGGGCTAGTAGTTACTTTGCCCCAAGATCAGTGGTGGCATGATCTAGCCTTGCTCTTCAAGTGCTGAGATAAATGCATTCTAGAGAACTTCCTTTGTAATAAATCCAAGTCCCTCTGTCTCTTTGGGGACTTAAACTTTGGTCTGCAGCATACTTTCACACTTATGGCATCACTCCATCTCCCGGAGCTCTCCTTGAATATAAGGGCCTCTTTGGTCACTCAGCATGTGGTCTGAAGTGGGGCAGTACTTTGGCTCTGAATGTCAAAATCCTTTTGTAGATTTTTGTTCATCTCAAATGAGGCAGAACAACAGCATGTAAACTATTTTTGACTGCACTCCATACTGTAATGTCTTGCACATCCACTCATCCCTGACTGATGTCAAATAAATGACCCTCAGAAGGGTCACAGGCAAGAGTAGTCTGCTTTAGTTCCTTCAGTTATTTGTTTGCTTGTTTGTTTGTTTGTTTGTTTGTTTATCCCCCTCCTTAAATAGGGATAATGATTCCTATAGTGTGTCAGTGGAACCAAAGAAAAATAATTGATAAACCTTTTGTAAATTCTAAAGACTCATGCTCATATAATTTGTTTAACAGATACAAGTATTCTCAAGTAGCCACAAGACACATGAAATGATGGTTCTAGAGTTTTCAAGTCAAGAACAATCACAATAAATAATTTGAAAACAATTAAATTCTTTAGACGCTACTTCAGTTGAGTCTCTGAGTGTCAGATTTTACTGCAGGTATTCATAATTATAATTATATATTATAACTTATAAAAGAACAGAGAATGCTCTAGAATATAATTTAAAGATTTTTGTAAAATTACAGAATATTGCAGATCAAATATATGGTGCAAAAACCAGACAGACTGCTTATGGATCGGAATATTCAGAAAAGATGCAAAAAAGGCCAAATAACACCATTTCTAACAGAAGTAGAATTTCATAAACACAAATAAAGGGTGAGAGACTTAAGTTGAATCTGGCCTACATATATGGTCAATGACCCAAGGCCAAAAAAACTGCCTGCCTAGGGCACAGGAAAATATTCCTTAAAGGAAGAAAAAAAGACCAGAAAAACTCTTGAGTTTTGCTAATCCATGGTTTTCGAATATTTAAAGTGTCCTTGGCACTATGTCTGGGACAGCACTAAGTGCTTTGTGTGGCTTAACTCATTTCTCTTCACCAAGACCCTATATGGTAGTCACACTTATCACCCCATCTTTTCTTACTGAAAAGAAAACTGAGGCTTGGTTTTGCAGGTTTTAACTCATTTAGTCCCATTACATTCCTAAGGTATTTATACTATTGTTATTCCTATTTCATTGATCAAGAACATCAGACTCAGTTGGAGAATGAGGGAAAGAAGGGAACATGAATGAAAAGAAAGGGTGCTCTCAAATCTGTGAACTACTGACTAGAGTTCACTTTGCAGTGGTACCACAATAGATAGAAAATTGCAGCAAGGAGTAGAAGGTGGTGACATTTTCCTGGTAGATTTCTATTTGAGGAACTAACTTTACAGTCTGTGAGCCTTTCATTAGGGATACGAGGAGAGGGGGGAGCTTATGGTAATGGAAAATGGAAGCTAATGGGAAAAATGAGGATAGCTAAGTTATATGCTACATGTTTTAATTTTCAAATTAAGCATTTGAGATGGATAACAGCATTACCCCTATTTTAAAAATGAAGAGCTTAAGGTCTCATAGACAGGTAAGTGGCAGAGCTCAAATTCAAGGTCCATGATCTTTGCCAACATGCAAATACCTACTACTATTATGGCTCTAGGGGTGATGGATGGGTAGTCAAGTTATTGTGCAAGGGAGTTGAGGAAAGGGGTGGTCTGGGTAAAGGATACATGCTTATTAAAATAAAACAAACTACATTTTTTTAAACATTATCATATCTCCTGACTCATCTGTGCCCACACCTTGATTGACTGGGGTTTTACTCTTCCCTTTCTGGTCTAACCTTGAGATGCTTTCCTGGCACCTACCCAAAGGGAAAAGGAGAAGAAAAATGCTTCGGAACACCCTGGCCAAGCCACTTAAAATCTCGGTCTGTCTTTATGCATAAAATACATATTAAAACTCTCAATGAAAGAATACAGTGAATTAATACAGTTAATATAAAGGTCTTGGGAAAATACTTACTTGCTTAACCTCTCTGATAAAGCCACCAGAAAGAAATTAACAACTTAATTTATATCAAGGTGACCGAGCTAAAATAATTCTGTACAACGTGTATGCATTGACCCCACAGAATTCCTTTTCTAATGTTAATTTAGAAAACTAAAGGAGGGATCATTTCATGCTTAATGAGAATGATGAAACGTGAGGATGATACAACATGATATAACATGAAATAACATGGCGTAATGGAACAATGACTGGCCTGGTGATTGGAATAAAAGTTCCAGTTCTAGTCCTGCTGCCAGTTAATCACTGTGTGACCTAGAACAAGTTATTTTACCTCTCTGGGCTTCAGCTTTAACGGATCTGAAAATAACTGGGATGAAACCAAGTTACCTCTGATAGTTAAATTATAGGAGTGAGACTTCCAATTTGGCTGTGAAAGTGATCTACACATTCCTGGGCATATCTGGCCATCTGTTTGGGGTACTCATGAGAAGGCTTGTTTGCATTGGAGGCCGAGAAGATTACCGGAAATAACTCAAGCTGTGCCAATTGCTAGGATCCAGAGAGTGAGGGGGTGTCCGGAAGGGCGTAATGTGCAAATGGCATTTGAGCTAAAACCTAAATGAGGAGAAGGAACGATCCTTGGGAAGATCTGGTCTGGGGTAAATTTAGGCCAGACAAAAAGAGCATCAAGTACAAAGATCCTGGGCCAGGAATGAGAGACAAAGCAAGGATGCCTGAATCAAACTATGATTGGAAATTAGTTAGATGTGGAGAACTAGGGAGAAGCCAGATGGATTGCAAAGGAATTTTTAGGCCACACACACAAAAGTTATCAGGAAAACAAAACAAAACAAAACAAAAAAAACAAAGCTCCTAAACAAAAAGGCTAATGGAAGCCAACATAAGCAATAAGGCCAAATATTTTTAATTTCCAAACACAGTAATGAAGTAATGGAGTTGATTATCAAAGAAGAGGCATATCATTACTTTGAGCTTATTTTAGTATCCAGTACAATGTTGAGCTATGACAATGGCCTGAACGCCGTGGTCTTAATTGTCACATCCATTTCTTATCACATAAAGGTCGGTAAACTGTATTTTCAAACCTGATTCTAATAGAAAGCAGAGGATGTCATGGAATGGCGCTGGACCCAGAGCCGGAAGACCAGGGCTGAAAGTTCAGATTGCGTATCTGTTCTGTAAGTATGTGAGAGACCTTGAGAGTTCCACTTGGCCTTGCTGAGATTATTTCCTTATCTTTTAAGTTTAAAGTGATTGCTACCACATAGAGCAATTGTGAAAATTAAATAAGATAATCTACTTGAAAATGCTTTGGAAATTGTGAATCATCGCTCAAGTATTTCTTACTTCTCTTAACATTTCTTTTCAACATTTCTTGTTAAAATTTCTTGCCACTGCTGTTTTCAAGGAAAACCACTAGAGGTCAGAATTTTACACGAATTGTTTCAAGAATCGATGGGGGGGGAAGAGTATTTTTCTACTAAATAGCATAAAATAATAAATTTAAGGCATAGAGAGAAAAATAAAGATGGTTTTAAACAAAGAAGTTTTGGTAATTGGAACATTGCTTTCTCCCAAAATTGTTACTCAGCAGACTTAGATAAATAGGAAGAAGAAGGAAAGATAAATAGAATTTAATTATCTATTTATGATGTCTACATGGCTTAAAGTTTACATTTGTTAGCTTATATTATTCTTAAAACAGTTCTCAAAAAAAAAACAGTTCTCTAATGAAGCTCACTTTGCAAATAAAGAAACTAAAGAATAAATAAATAAAATAGCATACTGAAGATCAAACAGATTTAATTCAATATCTTTCTTCGGACCAAGTCATGGTTGGGAAATAATGCAGTGAGAGAATGGTGGGTCTATCTTAGATATTGTACGACATATTGTATGACAGGTTAACATTACTTGTTTTCCACCTTCAACTCTAAATAGTTTTTTTAGTTCCCAGCCTCCCAAATGAATTTAGGGAAAACTCCTTTTGTTGTTTCTCAGAGCATCTAGAAGTTTCTGAGCATGGTGCCGTTAACTATGGTATTGACATGATTAGCCATGGAGAAAAATATAGATCAGCCTGCTCTTAGGAAAAATATATTGAGCAGAAACAATAATTCCGTCCTTTAAAATATTTCCTCGGCCATCAAGCTTTTTTCTTTTCTTTTCTTTATTATTAGTATTTTATTTTTATAGAAATAAATATGCAGATCTGCCTTGTTCAGGGGTAAGGAGGGGCTATTACCACGTTCATGAACGAACGGGGTAGGGTAGATGGCAGTTTATATCTTGAGAGGAGACGAAGACAAAGTTTTGTTTTTGACTTGTAGGTAAGGCATCCAGCACGATTGGTGGCAAAAAGAGGCGGTAATGAGCATGCACACGGTGCTCCATATGCAGGAATACAAGCAATTTGCCAAGAAAAAATGGCGTTAGCTGAGCCCTGAGTCCAAGAGTTTGCAATCTAATACTCAGCTTGAAATGTAGACATGTTCTAGGACAAGGGCTTTAATTTGAAACCTTTAGCACCTAACATAAGGCCTGAGATGTAGGAGGTATTTAGTCCATTCCGTTCCAGAATGGTAGAATCTCTTTAATAAGAAGGGAACTCAGAATTTATTTTGATGCAAAGTCCTCCGACTCTGGGGGAAGAAGAAATCATACCCGGTTCCCAGCAGACTTGGTTCTGGAACCCCTGGAGTTCTAGGGGACATAGGCTCAGGAAAAGGATGAAAGATTTACATTGTTTGAAATCTTAGCAAGATTTCTAGTGGGAAGGGGAAAGTTTTGCATTAAGAAATGAGGATAGGATGAACACGCTTCTGGTATTCAATAAAAATTAATTGCCCACTCCTCTCTCCTAAATTTTTTCTTTCTTTACTGCTCATGACACTAACATATGTTATTTTTTTAAAATATACATTATTTAATGCATCTCTTATGCTTAAAATAATGCTTGGTACTTAATAGGTATTCAATATATGTTGTTGGCTGAATTGGAATAAGTAGAATTGTGTTGGAATACATGATATTTGGGATGTCATTTTGACAACACTGTCCGTTCTTCTTCTAGCTTGAAAGTTGTAGTTTCTCTGCAAGAAAAACTGTTTTAACGGTGGTATTCTCAAATGGACTCTCCCATTTGGAAGAATAAGGAAAACTTTAATTTTCGGCATTTTCCATGCTACCCCAGGAATAACACAAAGTTTCTGGTACATTATTGGAAAGTCCAGTAATAGTTTTAAGTAAATACTTTTATTTCTAATCAAAACTTTCTTTTCTGAACATTTGCCCTCACATTATTCATTTATTCACCCAAGAAATTATTTGGAAGCCCCAAGGTCTCATTGTTCCTCCCTGCATTTATTTTATGGTATCAAAGGTTAAAGCTTGGATTGCAATATTAGGAGGAATTAATTCACTGATTAAGAAAAATGCACTTTAAGCAATACACATTTAAATAACTGACAAGCATAGGGCGATATATTTCTACTTTTTCTGAAAGACTCTTTTTTTTCTACTTAAAATTTTAAGCAGCTGCAATTCTTCTACCCTATAGCCTGCAGAAACATGGCATGAATTACTAATAAGGGAGCACCAAATTTGCACTGCAGTGACCACTTTCAGAACAAAAGGGTCAGAACTGAAACCAGGAAAACAGCATCTTTTATCAACCAGTTGCTTGAAGCACATTTAGACCTTGGCTCTACTTGAAAAAATTCTGCAATAGTCTATCATCCTTCAGCTGAAGGCATTTGGCCCCAAAGACTCCACTTTCAATAAAGAAATTTCATTTAAACACTACCTGCAATCCTCAACAAAAATTTTCTTCTTCATAGGAAGCCTGCTAATTGATGAAATATATGAAAGATTTAATTTTCTCCTTACTGAGGTTCTGCCTGGTAACCTTACCAAAATCAGTGCTGAGAAAAACGTTGGAATAAAAACAGCCAAAAAATAGAGAGGTCTTAAGGAACACATTCCTGAAACACTAACGTCTTGGCTTGTGTTGTTTCCCCCTGGAACAGCCTGGAAGAGGGAATTTTCTTGTGCCCTGGGTGAGGTCGGCCCCCTCCCAACATTCTCTTACCTAACATCAAGGAAGGTTTTTACATAAAAAACAGGCCATTGGTTTTCCAAAATAGAAGGAAACAAGGAGGACAGTAGGGAGAAGAGAAAGTCATTCAGAGTCACAGTAGGGTTGAGGGAGGAGGGAAGAGAGTTCATTTATTATATATGAGCATTTTGTTTTTCTTTCCTCACCTTTGGGTCCCGGTGCAATTGTGTGTGTGGCACAGACTTCAGTGGTGGGACGACTATCCATGTCCAGACCCAGACTCTGAATTTGCAAAAGAAAGAGCACCAGAAGGATGGACTGGTTTCTTCGAAGAAGGCCTCCAAAACCACTCATTGCTGGGGTTCTTCAAAAAAGGACTACCCAGAAGTGCCAAAGAAGTAGCTTTATTTTAAATAAAACTTCTGCTTTAGGGAAGAAAGTAAAGTATCTGGAGTACGCATTCCAAAAAGGGCTACAAAGACAAGAAGGAAGCCTATCTTAAATTGTTTATTTTCTCAGTATCCCAAATGGACCATACGTTCTCCAGACTGTTTATTTTCAAGTGACAACGGTTTACTGAAGATTATCTCTGAACTAAACACTCGAGAAGAAACAACCCAGAGAATGGAGATGACTTCTGCTCAGTACGGTAGCTGACAATTTCATATCCCACATTGCGTTTTTATGTTGGGTTCCAGAAAGATGGAGCCTGAGATTGCTTGAATTACCTGCGGGTTATGGGTACACTATGCAGGGCTCTGAGCTTTTTTGTAAGGAAATAGTCATCAACTGCTTGTGGCAGCTGAGTGCTAGCACCCCCACTGCTCTTCCTCACCTTCTTTCCTTCTTTTGTTGCAAAGAATTGTCTTGGGATTAAGCCGCAAAGGAAAGAACACCAGCTTTTCTGCAAAGCAATTTGGCAACAAGTATCGAGAGTATAAAAATGTTTATAGCCTTGGTCTAGTAATTGTCTTTCTGGTACGCTATTTTAAGAAAATATTCTGGAATATGGACAAAGTTTTATTTGAGGAAAATATGGCAAAAAGAGAAAGGGGCATCAATTGCCTAATAATACATTATGGCTGGCAAATCATAGTAAATACAACCTATGAGAGAGTATGGCATGAAAATTTTATTAAAGTGATGTTTGTAGCAAGTTTTTGATAAAATGGGACAGAGAAGCTTATGCTATTATTATGTTTCTTAAAAAGCTGGTAGATAATAGAGATACAGATATAGACATACATACAGAGATAAAGAAATAAAGATTGTTCTTCCTTTCTCTATTTCTTATCTATCTATCATCTCTCTCTCTCCTTCCATCCATCCATCCATCCATCCATCCACCTATCCCATCAACCCATGGTCTGTATGAATAGCTTAGGTGGTTAAATGACTGCCTTTGGTTCAGGTCATGATCCCAGAGTCCTGGGATTGAGTCCCACATCAGGCTCCCCGCTCAGCAGGGAGTCTGCTTCTCCCTCTACCCCTCCTCTCTGCTCATGATCTCTCTCTCTCTCATGCTCTCTCTCTCTCAAATAAATAAAATCTTTTTTAAAAATCACATATAATAGGAAGATGCCTTACCTTCTCTACTCTTTTTTTCTCCCCAAATATGTTTATTTTAATTTTTCAGTGTCACAAGATTGATTGTTCATGCCCCACACCCAGTGCTCCATGCAATACGTGCCCCTCTCGATACCCACCACCAGGCTCGCTCACCCCCCCACCCCCTCCCCTCCAAAACCCTCAGTTTGTTGCTCCGAGTCCACAGTCTCTCCTGGTTCATCACCCCCTCCGATTCCCCCCCATTCACCCTTCCCTTCCCCTTCTCTACTCTTGAGAAGCATGTTAACTGAGATTTAGGCCAGAAGGGGTTTTAGACCTACTCTCCTTGAAATTGGAAAAGAAGGCCCTTATATATCCTCATAAGGGCTAATGAAGAACTATTTCTATGAGATGTCATTACAAGTAATGGTCAATCTAAGAAATACAGGCGTATGAGTTTCCTAGGGCTGCTGTAACAAAATACCAGAGTGGCCTAAATAAACATTTATTGCCTCACAGTTTGGGGGACGGGAAGTCTAACATCAAGGTACAAAGCCATGCTTGTTCTAAAGACACTAGGAAAGGATCTGTTCTAGGCTTCTTTCCTAAGTTCTGGTATTTGCTTGCTTATGACAGCACAGCTCTAATCTTCACACAGTATTCTCTCTGTGTGTATGTGTGTCTGTTTTTCTGCATCAATATGTTTCCATTTTTATAAGTAGACCATTCATAATAGATTACCACCCCCCCCATGTTAAAATGAGAAACAATCTCATTTTAACTATGTAAACAATGAATGTTGGAACACTATGTCAAAACCCAGTGATGTATTATTGTATGGTGACTAACATTACACAATAAAAATTTTAAAAATAAATAAAGAATCAAACTCTACTAAAAAAAAAGAAAGAAAACCTCTTAACTTATCTCTTAATACAGTTACATTATGAGGTACTGAGAGGACTTCAACAGATGAATTTTTTTTTTTTTTTTTTTGGATCTGAGAAGACACAATTCAACCCATAACAGGCTTATAGTGTGATGTACCTGGATCTTTTTATTAGCAATACAGGGAGAGGGAGCAAAAGGAACTGGCATTAATTGAATAGTCATTACATACTAAATAGGGTTGATCTCTTAAGTGTATCTTGTTTAAACCTTTAAATAACCCTTGGAATGGATAGTAAATCCCCCATTTTGCAGACAAATAACTTGAGGCTCAGAAAAATTAAGCTATTTGTTAACATCACTGTGAAGGTTAATTTTATGTGTTAACTTGACCAGATTATGGGGTGCCCAAATATTTGGCCAAACATTCTTTCTGGGCATGCTTATGAGAGTGTTTCCAAATGTGATTAGCTTTTGAATCTATAGACTGTGTAAAGGAGATTTTCCTTCTTCATCTAGGTGGGCCTCACTGAAATCATTGACACTCTTGTCAGAACAAAAATATAAAGGAAAGAACTCCCCCTCTGCCTCATTGGTTCAGCTGAGACTTTGGGTCTTTTCCTGCACTTAGGGGAGCTTGTGGCATCGTCTCCCTGGTTCTTGGGCCTTTGGACTTGAACTGAACTTAACACCATTATTTCTCTGATTCTTGGGCCTTTGGGTTTGGACTAAAACTATGCTACCAGCTATTTAGAGCCTCCAGCACGCAGATGGCAGATTATGGTACTTCTCAACCTCCATAATCATGTGAGCCAATTTCTTCTAACAGATCTTCCTCTTGATATAGATATCGATATATACAGATATTGATATGGATCTGTCTTGATGGTCTGTTTCCCTGGAGAACCCTGATTAAAAGTCACCAATTGAAAAAGGGACCCCCTCAAAAATTCAAATATAAATTCTTTTCCAAAATTCCTGCTTTCAAATGCTACTTGTATTCCATAGAGATGAGTAGGCTCAAGCTTTGAAGATGCATTAATTTTCACACGTTCTTAAAACATCAAAATGACTGCATATGCCATATTGACAGTGATAGGAAAATAGTGGGAATCCATAGAATGGTGTGAGAAACTCAAATTCTACATCTATCATAACCAGATAAATCACTCAATTCCAATTGCCAAAAGGCACATAAAGTGAGTTTAGACTTGATATTTAATGTACTTTCTGAATTCTAAGATTCTTTTAAAATAGGCATTTTTTGAAGTTGTTTAGATTATTCTAAATCTATTTTTTTTTCATTCATTTCTTTTCAAGTATTCCCTGGCACATAGTGAAATACATTCATTACATTTATATGTAGAAATCCACTGGTAACAATTTGAAGCAAATAATAGTCCTTAGTATTTTTCCTTGGGATATGCTATGCTTGTTCCTTCTAGCCTTTCTCTCTCTCTCTCTCTCTCTTTTCAGTTCAACAAAGTATAGAGACTTCCAGGGAAGATAGCAGAGTAAGAGGACCTTAAACTCACCTAGGTCCCAGAGATACACCTAGAAAACACTGACATCAGTGAAAATGACCCAGAAAATGACCCAAAGACGAGCAGAACAGATTCTCCAGTTAAGTGTAGAGAATAGGCCACATTGAAGAGGCCCCTGCCTCTTAGCCATAAAAAAGGATGAATTCTTGCCATTTGCAACTACGTAGATGGATCTAGAAGATATAATGCTATGTGAAATAAATCAGAGAAAGACAAATACCATATGATTTCATTTATATGTGGAATTTAAGAAACAAAATAAATGAGCAAAAGGGGAAAAAAAGAGAGGCAAACTAAGAAATAGATTCTTAACTATAGAGAACAAACTGAGAAGGAAAGGGGGGTAGCGGAGGGGGAAAGATGAAATTAAGGGGTGCACTGTTGTGGTGAGCACCAGGCAATGTATGGAAATGTTAAAACACTATATTTTATACCTGAAACTACTATTACATTATATGTTAACTAACTGGGATTTAAATAAAAACTTTTAAAAATGCATATAAATAGCTTTCTATATGAATGAATGAACTATTAGGCCAAGATTTAAATTGCTACAGATTATTCGTATGTAAAATACTACTTACTCAACCAATGCTCTATTGTTGGAAATTTAACATTTACAATATTATTAATATAAGTAACACTGTAAAGAACATCTTTAAAGATTTTATTTATTTTATTTGAGGGGAGAGAGAGAGCACATGAGTGGGGGAAGAGGAGGAGGAAATCACAAGCAGACTCTGCACTGAGTGGGACTCAATCTCAGGATCTTGAGATCATAACCTGCGCAGAAATCAAGAGTCAGACATTTAACTGACTGAGTCACCCATGGACTCCACAGAGTTCAATCTATGTACCAGTTCCTTTTGAACACTGAAGAAGACAAATGTATATGGCTTGGTAACTTGCTGAATGTTGAGAGCAACATATAAGGAGAAATTTTTATTTTTTATTTTTTAATTTTTCCCCCAAATATGTTTATTTTTTCAGTGTTACAAGATTAATTTTTAAACAGTAACTCATATATTGTAGTTACATTTTGTTCTCCTTTCTCTGGAGACTATGGACTCCGTGGTTGATTTTTTTCTTATCTAACTTAAAAATTATGTTCCCTTTTTTCCTGACTGATAAATATGAGGAACTTATAACAAGGTGAATATTCAAAGAAGAATACTTTCATAAACAGGACAGGACTGCTTTACTTTTAGCTAAAATTTACTAAGAAATGTGATCCTAAAAATCTCTTTTCAGCTACAATCTCAGTGACTGGAAAAACACTATTGCCACTAAGAAAACTTGGTTAAGAAAAGAACAGTTTTGAGAAGACAGTAATGAAGCTGAGTGAGTTTAAGGGTCAGGAAAATAACAGGATGGAGATAATAGACAGGCAGTTTGGAATGCAGGTCTTGATGCTAAGAGATAATCTAGAATTTGAGATTTCAGTTTTAGGGTTATAAGGTATGGAGATTATAGATGAAAGTAGAATGTTGAGTGAGTAAAGAAGTTCAAGAGTATAAATTTCAGAGTCTAAATTCAGGGGCCAGAGGAGGAAAAGCTAACAAATAAATCAGAGAGGGAGCAAAATGTCATGGAAACCAAAAGACAAGGAAGTTTAAACATGTAACTGGTGGCAATCAACGCATGGAACCATAAGATGAAGTTTGACATGGGATTTAGGAGTCAATAATATACAAATAGAACTTTACAAATGAAAGAGATCGTTCAGTGGAGAGATTTCGTAAAGATGAAAGGAAAAGAGTGACAGAGTTCCATGACCACTGAGCAAGTCATTGTTGAACAGTCATAACAATAAAAACAATAATAATAATAGAGCTTACGTTTATTGACCCAAGTTTCTCTTACTCTCAGCACTTAAGAATGTAATGCTTTCTTCTTAATGGTTCTAAACAGTGTTCAAACAAGAGTGCAGTTAAAATGGAATGGGGTGGCATGTGATGCAATGGAATCTAGACTAAGTTTCCAAAACTTGTTGATGGAGGAAAAGGAAATTAATGTAAAGAAAGTACTAATTGAACTGCATATGAATCTTTGAAGTGGTGGTGTATATGGATCAAAATCGTGGTACTAATGCCATTATTTAAAAACTTTGTACAGGTTCCTTGATAACTCAATACATATAAGGTGGAGTAAATAATGACATAAGTTTTAAAATAGGACAGATGATTGGATAAATGAAAGGAAGAGGTCAAATTATGTTAAGTGTATTCTTCTTAGTGTGTGATAATATCTAATGCCCCGAAAGATTCTATTAAGACTTAAAACAACCCACTCTCAGTTATTTAGAAAATAAAGTCATTGAAAACTACAAGTGACATTGCTTTTTTCTTTAAAACATAGTCTGGAAGTAGACAATGAGCCAATCAAGTCTTCAGCAGTGTACAATTGGAAGAAGTTAATGGTAATTCTAACAAGACAGAAATCAGTGACTGGCTTATGAAACTCTCTCTGTGATTCCACATTTTCTTAAATGTTTTTGTCTTCCATTTCCTGAGGCATTGAAATTTCAGGCTTGGTTTTGTGCTTGACTACATATGACAGGTCACTAAAGTGAATAATATGTGGTATTTCCCCCCTGTTATTCTTTTCCCATTTTTTGTGGGCTGAATGGTAGGATAAGAGACTATGTCTACATACTAATCCTCCAAGCCTGTAAATGTGTTCTTCTTTGACGAAGGGGTCTTTCCAGATGTAATTAAGCTAAGGATCTCAAGATGAAAGAATCTTGGATTATCTGGGTGACAGAAACAAGTGTTCTTAGGAGACTCTTGTTGAAGAGACACAGGGACAAAAGGAAAAGGCCATGTGAGGACAGGCTGAGGTTGAAGTTCTACAGCTGCAAGCTAAGGAACATCTGGAAATGAGCAGGGACAAGAGAGGTCCTCCACTAGAGTCTTTGCAAGGAACTCAGCTCTCCTGACCCCTTGATTTCCTACTTCTGGTCTTAAGAACTGTATTAATAAAGTTTTCTCATTTTAACCCGCCGTGTTGTGGTAATTTGTTACAGCAACCCTGGGAAATTAAGGCACTATTCTTGTGATATTCATCCAGTTACCAGAAAGAATGACACATCAAAACATTTACTCAGTGCCCGACAGAGACTGAGCAACATCTGTTCTTGTACATTTTAATTACCATGCATCCAGCTTATATGATATCTGGAGGGAGATAAAATACAGGATATGAAACTAGCACATCCTAAGGCAGAAGTGATTTACTAGTTAAAACAGGATGGCAACAAAATGACAACGTCCTCTACAGAAGGAATTTCCTGACAAATTGATAAACCTCAGCTTGGAACCTGGTTTTGTATTTGTCCATTCACAAAAGTATCTTATTGGATGAAAGTTCTGTCTTGTGAGTTAATTTAATTGAATGCAGTTTGTAAAAAATGGGAATTAGTAGAACAGATTTTAAAGTGACATATAATTAGAAAGCAACATGCTAGCAAACACAATCATAAAATTATTTTTATTATTGTTTGCTTTTGAAATTTATAAAAGCATATTTAAAAAAAATTATTTTAACAAGCTTCTGAGATTAAATAGAAGCCTCCTGCTGTTCTTGCCCCATTCTTGATTCTTACTTCTGGAAGGAAATTATTTTAATAATTTTAATGCTGCTTCTTTTATCTCTTCCATATTCTAAAATAAATTTATGCTAATGTTCTTGATTTATATTTGATTCAATTTGGATACTCATTGTCTTCTTAATATGGAAGACAGAGATTTCTTTCTCTTTCATTCTTAACCCTACATCCCCCTTGACACACATTTCCTTTCTTTCTCTTAATAATTTAATAATATTATCACTTAATACAATATTCAATGTTTATATCATAACAACTCTGTAACAATTATTCATAGCTGAATCATGTGGTGCATTATGATTACATTTTGTTGCTTGTACTAATTTTGTTTTCACAAGGTTTAGTAATTGGGTTGTTTTCTTTTGCATAGTTTTCTATATACCAATCCCACAATTTTCTTCGAGATTTGTTAGTTCTATGGAAAATGGAAAATGTTCAATTAGTTTTCGTTGCTTTTCTGAGAAATACCTCTTCCAGAACCCTCATGCTTCTTGCTCCATCTGGATTGGATATTCAATAGGCTTTTGGTAGAGCTATTTAATCAGGACATGTCTTCACCATTGACTAGAAATCTGTGTTATAAGTCCTTTTTCTGTATCCACATGTTTTTATTTTTTCTCGGTTTCATCATTGGTTTTTTTCTTGGTTTTCACTTCTCATTTTATTGTAAAATGTTCTCTAGTAACTTCCTATACAGCATAGAGCTGTAGATAGTTTCTGAGATGTTGCACATCTGAAAACATAATAATTCTACCTCCAAATTATGTAATATTTTGGCTGGGTATAGAATCCTAGGTTGAAAGTAGTTTTCAACCTGAGATGTAAAAATGTCCTATTTTCTTCTAGCTTCTTGTGGTGTTGTTAAGAATTTTGATATCATTCAATTTCTCTATACTTTGTACAGAATACTTTTTCCCTCTCTCTGGAAACTTTTAGGAGGACTTCCTTATATGCTAGCTTTTGAAATTTTGGTAACATATTCCTAATATGGGTTTTTTTGCATTCACTGCACTGGGTTATTTATAGTCACTTTTCTGTTCCTTCTTCTCTTCTCTCTGTCATTGTAGATTATTATTTTTTTTTATTCCATTACTGCTATTTTGGTGACATTCTGCAGGGAACAGAACATAAACATATAGATTCAATCTGTTTATACAGACTCAGATATTTCAATTACCTTATAACATAGTTTCAAACAATTCCTATGGGTGAGGTTCAACAAGGATATTCTTCCCCCTAAAAATCAGTCTTGGAGAGAGAGATCCAACTTGACCATGCGAAGAGATCAGAGCATGTTTTCCATATAACATGTATGAAACTAGACAAATTAAAAAAATAATAATAACCCTTAGGGATTCCGAAAATTGACCAACGAATACAAGCTTAGAAGCATTTATTCTTGAAAAGATGCCATAGCTTTGTATAAGAATAGTGGAAGTATGAGGCTTTCATGCATGGATACAACTCCATCCTTCTGCCACCTCTGCTGGTGGAAATAGCAGTTTTATCAGAACAACGATGGCCAAAAAATCCAGAAACTTTGTTGTCACAGGCAAACTCAATATGGACCAGAGTGTGAAAACACATTTATATATTAATGTAAGTAACTAGTGAGTATAGAAATACATCTTAACATTGATGGCTAATTGAAGGTTGACAAAAGTACCAAGGCAGTTTGGTGAAGGAAATGATAATCAACAAACAGTGACACGTGGAAAATTAAATAGCTGCATGAAAAGAAATGAACTTAGAGCCATACCTCACACTGTAAGCAAAAATTAACTCAAATCAAAGACAAATATAAGAGGTTAATGTAAGTCCTTTAAAAAAGTAATTGCATATAAATAATATATATACAGAAAAGTAAGTATATGTTATTTTTATATATTTATATATACTTGTATTTAACAAAAGCAATTACACACAAGTATAAAACTTATAGAAGAAAACATAAGAGATCTTTGTGACCTCGGGTTAGGTAAAAATTTCTTAGGTATTGAACCAAAGCTATAGTTCATAAAAAAATTTGATAAACCATACTAATTAAAAATTTAAAATGTTTGTGCTTCAAACACAAATGCACACACAAACACACATCTTTAAGCAAAAAACCAGACAAGTCACAGACTGGTGATTGTGATAGCTTGTATCCAATTTAATAACAGGAATACTAGTGACTAAATAAATACTAGTGACCAAATAAAAACATGAGCTAAATACTTGAACAGACATATTTACAAAGAAGACAAATAGCTAATATATGTATGAAAAGATGCCTTATGTCATTATTTATTAAATCACAATGAGATACCATACACACAGACAAGACTATAATAATAAAAAATGTGACAAGAGTAAGTGTTGACTGGGATATAATAAAGAGGAATTCTGATATATTGTTGATAAGGATGTAAAATGGAAACAGTTTTGGCAGTTTCTTGAAAAGTTAAATACAAACTTAAATATATAACTCAGCAATTCAACTCTTAGATATCTACCCAAGAGAAATTAAAACATGTGTCCATACAAACACTGTATATGAATGTTCGTAAT
Organism: Nasua narica; assembly: GCA_028533885.1. Taxonomy (NCBI): domain Eukaryota; kingdom Metazoa; phylum Chordata; class Mammalia; order Carnivora; family Procyonidae; genus Nasua; species Nasua narica. The sequence goes on along the minus strand of CM052798.1, from coordinate 151,060,056 downwards.
AGTATTATGCATAGAAGTAAAAAATTGGAAACAATAGGAGTGTCCATCCAGTAGTGAATATTTTGTCTATCAAGTAGCATATCCATGCAATGGAATACTCTTCAGTAGTAAAGGATCAGACTGCTGTAGATGTAGCAATGTGGATTATGCCTCCTCTCCAAATTATGCTAAGTGAAAGAAATAAGAAACAAATGACTACATATTATATGACTCTTTTTACATGAAATTTCTAAAAAAAAAAAAAAGATTTTTAAAACAAGATTTATTTATTTGAGAGAGAGAGAGTACAGGAGGGAGGAGCAAAGTGGGAGGTAGAGAAAATCTCAAGCAGACTTCTTGCTGAGCTCAGAGCCTGACATGGGGCTGATCTCATGACCCTAAGATCATGACCTGAGCCAAAACCAAGAGTTGGATATTTAACTGATTGCACCACCCAACCACCCCTAAAAAAGCAAGAATTTAAAGATATAAAGTAGATGAGTGATTGCTTAGAACTGGGAGTGGATGTGGGGATTAATTGCATATTGGCACAATGGAACTTCAACAAGTGATAGCTACGTCGTAAAACTGAATTACAGGGATGGTTGCACAACCATATAAATACACTGAAGAATCCAACTCTTTACCTACAACTTGTTAATTGTATGGTATATAATTTATACTTCTATAACATTGTAAATAAGTAACATTAAAATGGCATTCAGGGGCGCCTGGGTGGCTCAGTTGGTTAAGCAACTGCCTTCAGCTCAGGTCATGATCCTGGAGTCCTGGGATCGAGTCCCACATCTGGCTCCCAGCTCCACGGGGAGTCTGCTTCTCCCTCTGACCTTCTCCCCTCTCATGATCTCTTTCACTGTCTCTATCTCAAGTAAATAAATAAAATTTTTAAAAAAAATGGCATTCAAAACTCTTAGAATGTTTTAATACTCAAGAAGTCTTTATAAGCCTGTAAATCATGAATGAGACAAGCTTGGTTTTGCTCTACTTCAGAAAGCATTCCTTATAGATTCGGTAAGTCATCAATATCAAGATTGTTTCCAGTTCAGTGTGTATTGGTTTAGCATACCCAAAAAGTGTCTTTATGTGAGACTTTTTTTCAGTTAAACCATCAATAGAAAATTATCAGAGAAAAGAAAAAATATCACTATAGATAAATAAATTTTATTAAATACATCTAAGTATAACTACAAAAATTACTTATACTAAAAAGCACAGCTCTCTCCAATCTTTTTCACTTACAAAAGGGTCAATATTTTCTTTTGGCCCTAAGGCAGTAAGGGGCAAATTCTTGTTTTTGTTGTTTCTGTTCTGTGATCAACTATATATAGTAATCTCTTAAATAACATTGGATGAATGAGAATGGATAATTATACAGGCACATGATGATGGGAGTTTGAGTTTGATAGAAATGTGAGATGAAGATGCATTAATTCACTTACTCATTCAACAATTATTTATTATTTATCAGATATTGTGGAACAATATCTGGAGTTATAATAGTCCATAAAACACAGTCTCTTCTTCAAGGTCTTTACCATTGTCTTGTTGAGAAGACAGAGAAGTTAAAAGTAGTTGCCATTACTTTTTTTTTTTTTCCATTTGGGCAGAGATAAGTACCAGGTATCCAGTTCTCATGGAGGCCTAGAAGAGAGAGATCTAGCCTAGGCTTGGTGGATCAAGAAAGGTTTCTTTTAAGGGATATTTCCTAAGCTGGGTTTTGGGAAACCTGTGAGAATTAGCCAAACAAACTTGAAAAGGAATAAAGGGAAGATTGTCCACATAAACAGACTAACATATGCAAGTCTGTGGGAAGTAAAAAGAGTTCATGGAGGCAAGAGTTTAGAACTTGGGGGGTAGATGAGGCTCAGGCTAATGATAAAAACTAGACCCCACGGGGTATTGTATGTGCTGCTCAAGAGTTTGAAAAATATCTTATGGGAAGAGTGGAAGCACGTGAAGTATTTTAAGAAAAGGATGTCATCCAAATGGCCAACAGACACATGAAAAAATGCTCCACATCACTCGGCATCAGAGAAATACAAATCAAGACCACAGTGAGATACCACCTCACACCAGTCAGAATGGCTAAAATTAGCAAGTCAGAAAACGACAGATGTTGGCGAGGATGCAGAGAAAGGGGAACCCTCCTACACTGTTGGTGGGAATGCAAGCTGGTACAGCCACTCTGGAAAACTGTAGGGAGGTTCCTCAAAATGTTGAAAATAGAGCTACCCTACGACCCAGCAATCGCACTACTGGGTATTTACCCTCAAGATACAAATGTAGTGATCCGAAGGGGCACATGCACCCGAATGTTTATAGCAGCAATGTCCACAATAGTCAAACTATGGAAAGAACCTAGATGTCCATGAACAGATGAATGGATAAAGAAGAAGTGGTATATATATCCAATGGAATACTATGCAGCCATCAAGAGAAACGAAATCTTGCCATTTGCAATGACGTGGATAGAACTAGAGGGTATTATGCTAAGTGAAATAAGTCAGTCAGAGAAAGACAATTATCACATGATCGCTCTGATATGAAGAATTAGAGAGGTAGGGCGGGGGTCATGGGGGATGGGGGAGATAAATGAAACAAGATGGGATGAGGAAGGAGGCAAACTCTAAGAGACTCCTAAACTCACGAAACAAACTAAGGGTGGATGGGAGGTAGTGGAGGTAGGGTTATGGACATTGGGGAGGGTATGAGCTATGGTAAATGCTGTGATATGTGTAGGCCTGATGATTCACAGACTTGTACCCTGGGGCAAATAATATATTATATGTTAATAAAAAAAGGGGGGATGTCACTACTAGAACTGGCAATCAGAGTATGAGAGTTGTGTCAGAGATAAAACTTCATCAGCTTCATATAATAGAAACCCAGCAATGGGAACTTATTGGCTTAGTGAAATGAGACATGATTGTTTTTTGTTTGTTTTTGTTTTTTCAGATAATTAGGAATCTAAAGACAGAGAATCCCAAAAGAATATTAACTGTACTATCTATCACCAGGGACCATGACTTATGCTTTCTGCCTTTCCCATTTTATTTGTAGCTTCTCTCCTCATAGTCACAAAAGAGCTGCTACAGTTCACACATTTCACCTACAGGTAAGATAAAGGGAATGGTTGTGACAAAGGTCGAAGACAACAAGACTGCTAACTTAGTCACCTTTTTAAAGAACCTTCCTGGAAAATTTCTGGCGTGAAATTAGCTTACATCTCATTGGCCAGGATTAGGTCCTTTGGTAGCAGCTAAGGAGGCCAAGCGATCAAATATTTCGGTTAGGTAAACAAGGGATTTAGAACCAAGAATGGATCTTAAGTGGGTAATCAGTAGTGCCTGATTCTCTGAATGGCCTGAACTTTAGCAGTGGCAATGAGAATACAGAGAAGCGAATGGATTTTTAAAACAAAGTGGAGGTAGCAAGACTCGCTGATTGTCCAGAAATGGAGGGGAGGAGAGGGACAAGAGTCTGGGGGATTCCCAGACTTAACTGTTGGATGTGGTGCCATTTACTGGTGCAAGGAATGCAAATTTGGGAGAAAAGATGCTGAATTAAATTGGTTCAACATCCTCCTGTAATATGGAAGAGGACACATCTGATGGCCCAAAAGATATCTCAGTCAGAGGTGCAGATTAGAAAGTCATCCTTATATAGATTGTAATTAAAGCCGTGGGAGTGAATGAGAGGTTGAGAAAATAAAAAGTAAGAAGAAAAGACGGTCACAGTATTTTAAAGGAAGTATCAATAGAGTTTGGTAAGTTGTCCAATCTGTGTTGAAGAAAGTTCACATTTTATAACTGCGAGATGCTTGGATGCTTCAGGCAGCACAAAAAGAAATTATTCTTTATGGCACCCTTTTTTTCTTTTTGTCAAGGCATTTTTATTGTTTGCAGTCAGCTCAAATCCATGATCTCTTTTGAATTGCTTTATGTTCTCTAGGACAAATAGATAATTAAACTGAATATATTTAATAGAAACTCTGTTAAACAGTCGTCATGACTTGACCTTTAAGAGGCCTGACTGAGCCCATCTTTCAATTCCAGCACAGATTTTGCCTCTGGGAAGATTATTTACTTGTTCTACATCTTACTTCTCTGTTTGGCAAATGTGGAGACCCACACATCCACGCTCTGCTTGTAGAGATGGGTCAAAAAAAGATTTCCGGGACCTGAGGTCCAGGGGATAGGCACCAAACAGATAGAGATTGAGTAACTAAAGGGCATCTTCGCCACTCTCCTCCCTGTAAACAAAGGCCAAGGATGTGTAGTCTTCAGGGTAATTGCTAGTGTGCAGTCTTGCCCTGCCCCCTCGCTTCTGAAAAGCCTGAAGCAGCAGGGTTTCCACACAGACAGAGAGTATGTGGTTGACCTGTTGTATCTGCCTGACACCCGACACGGAGGAGTTAAGAGAAACTTTCAGGCGTCTGCTGAACTGAGGAAATGCAGAATATAACCCATTCCTGGGAAAATATCTCCTGCATTATGTAGATAAATATTTATTTCAGCTGTGCTGGGAAGCATATAGCCAATAAATGACATGCTCTTTCTTTTTTTTTAATGGCCTGTTTAGGTTTTAGGGACTGCACGTCACAAATCTTGGTCATTGACATCATATATAATTCTCAAAACATATTTTCATGAAATAGTTTTTTTTAAATTTTATTTATTTATTAGAGAGAGAGAGAGACAGCAAGAGAGGGAACACGAGCAGGGGGAGTGGGAGAGGGAGAAGCAGGCTCCCTGCTGAGTAGGGAGCCCGATGCGCTGGTCGATCCCAGGACTCTGGGATCATGACCCGAGCTGAAGCAGATGCTTAATGACTGAGCCGCCCAGATGCCCCTTCATGAAATACTTTTAAGAAGATCTAAACTTAAAAATTAAGCAAATATCCTTCATATCCTAAATTCCCATAAATTACTCTCAAACGTCTATTTGATATACACACAGAGATCCTGAAATCTTTCACTCACGTAATTACTTTTTCATTCAAAGGGTCCAAAAGGTGACAAGGACATGTCACAATGTATACAACACCAAAGGACAGGTTTGTTTAAAAAATGAGCATTTTGTGACTAAAAATGATGTTATACATGTTTGTTTAAGAGACAAGAATACACTATAGAAAATGGAGGCCAGAATTTAGGGACTCCCAGAAATCATTTTGCTCGTGCTTCTGGGCGCCGTGAGGGTGTGTGTATTGGTTAACGCGTTAGGCTACCAGGGCCATACCACTGAGCTCTACTCAATTTGGGTTTTGTGTTCTGCTCTTCAGACTCAGATCCATGGTGTTTCTGCTAAGTGGCTCCTTGTCTGTCACAGGTACCTCATTTCAGCACTCCACCCTATTTCACACACAGGTAAACGAATTCTTTATTTTCCCGAAGCATCATCAGTACAAAGTAGTTACATATAGTGTCTTTCTACTGAAGTTCTGAGGATACCAAAGGCTGACTATTTCAGAGAATATCAAGCAACTTAAATCTGAGTAGTAGGCGTTCCTCTTCTTCAAAGTTGTGGAGCCAATAATACACTAGGAATTTCCTCTTTGCCATCTTCTCTCGGCTTTCCTTCTCCACATTTTTCTTGGCAATTTTACCCCTGCTCCACTCTTCTTGGTTCCCAGTACCCTCACGTTCCATCTTCCTGGGCCTGCCAATGAAGCTCTGAAAGCATTTTTTGGTTTTGTTTTCATTTTGCAGATACTTTTGCCTTCTCACTGTGTGCCTTCCACTGAATTTGCCCAACAATTTTTGAAATAAAATGCCTTTTTCCCGGTATGAGTTGCCACCAGCAACATTTCTCTCAATTCAATTAAAATATGAAAATGCTTATTTTTTTCTCCTCTAAAAATGGAATGGGCACAAATCAACATCACAAGCTAATAGGAGAGAACACTGGCTTGCTTTACTATTTATAATTTGTTCCACAAATATTATATTAATCTGAGAATCTGATTAACCGTGAAGACATGGAGGTTCAGAGACTTTAAGTGACATGATAAATTTCATAACTAATAAGTGCCACAAGGAGAACTTGCGTTCATAACTTAGAAATTGAGATATGTAGATAGATAGATAGATAGATAGATAGATAGATAGATAGATAGATGATAGATAGGTAGAGAGAGAGAGAGAGAGAGAGAATGGAATATTAGCCACAAAAAAGAATAAAATCTTGCCATTTGCAACAACATGGATGGACCTAAGTAAAAAGTTAGGCAGAAAAAGACAAATGTTATATTATTTCACTCATGTGGAATCAAAAATAAAACAATAAATGAACGAACAAACAAACAGAAGTCAACTCATAAATACAGAGAACAAACTGGTGGTTGTCAGAAGGGAGGAGAATGGGAAGATCAGCAAAATAGTTAAAGGCAATTAAGAGGTACAAACTTCCAGTTATAAAATTAGTAAGTCGTGGAATGAAAAGAGTAGCATAGGGAATATAGTCAATAATATTGTAGTGATGGTGTATGGTGACAAATGATAAGTAGACTTATCTTAGTGAGAATTGCATAATGTACAGAATTTGTCAAATTACTATGTTGTACACTGTACATCAAATTACAGTGTTGACACTGTACATCAACTGTACGTCAATTAAAAAATAATCTAGTAAAATAAATAAAATTTGTCAGAAAAAATTGAGGTCAGTAATGATAGCCATAGGAGACTTAATTAGAAATGCCAATAACCTTGTAGATGAGGAGCATTACAGCAATTTTATCAGCCTGATGTGTTTTTCTATCAGTTCTTCAGGGGCTGACCAAGTCACCCCAGAAAGGTCATATATTGCTGAGTTCTGAGTACCTCAACTATCTCTTTTGATGCTATAAGCTACTAAAAATCTATAATAAATAAAACTGTTATCTTTCCCGTTGTGCGGGAAAGAAAACTGAGACAGTGTTTGAGTGACTGGCTTAATATTCCACAGCAATTGAGGTGCAGAGCTGGGAGTCAAGCCTGTACCTAAGCTGTATTTAAACTGAGCCTGAGCATCTCTGAGCTCTGCCACTAGATTCAGAATCTTTATGCTTACGGCGCGCCATGTTGCTTCAACATGTTTAGCAATGTGCATGCGATGCATTGGGAAAACCGACAACTTAAAGAATGTACTCTCCGCACCACATGAGGGGGATGTATCTGCTTCTGTTAATATGAGATGCATTTTTTTTTAATGTTTTTTCTCATGCTAAGATAAATGTCACAATCCTTTATCATTTATCCATTCATACATTAATGCACATTCAACAAACATTTTTTTGGCTCCATCTGGGTGCCAGACACCCTTCTTTATGTTGAAGGCCCAGACTTCCTGAGTAAAGTATTTTTGTTGCTGCTGTCAAATATTGGTGACATTTTCTTTAGATAGCTTATCTCCACCTTCCTCATAAAAACCTGATTTCATAAATATGATAACTCAAGTTCAGGAAGGTCAAGAGACTTGCCTTCAGCCAGATGGTTAGGAAATGGTAGGCACTTGAGTACGGATCTTCTGTTTTGCTATCTTGTGCTTATGTCCCTACAGCTCTAAAAAGGAAAAAAAGTTGCAGTCACCCAAGATCTACCTAAAACAGGTATGTGGGAAGAGTCAAGATTAGGTACATTACTTGTAATTCATGCTTTTATTGATACTCCAATTCCCACAGTTGGTTAAATTTTTAAATTTCGTTTTATTACAGACTCTTAATGTCCACAAGTAAATGCGGGCATGTTTTGAATTTTTCAGCTCTTACTCCTTCAACTTGGAAACAAGCTTCAGTCAAAACCTCTGAAAGACACATGTGTTTCCCTCAAACACTTACTCATTTTTTAAAAAAAGCACTTTGTTTTCTCTTTTACTCTCTTTAATCCTTAGCCAAAGTATTTATTGATACTTTAGTCTTTCTTGTTGGTGAGGAGACTTCTTGGAATTTTTTAGATGTATGAAAAATTACTTGGCCGAATTGAATATGGAGCACCATCGGAGTGATGGGCACAAAACAGCAATGGGACCAACACACACAGCAAAAACATGCCTTTGGCCTTGTTTCCATTCTAGAACCAAGTCAGTCTACCCAAGACAGAACCACTCCAATATGTTTCCATAGTGGCAGAGAATTCTTTCTCAATAGTGACCAGAATGTGGACTGATTTATTGGCCTTTTTATCTCCAAAAACACGTATATATTTTTTTACATTGGGTCTTAGAATCATGCAGTCATTTATTTAATTTTATGTTGTCTTAAAAGGTGGTAGCTTTATTAAAGTAAAATAACTTACCAAGCCAAACAAAATGAAAACTTTTTCCTAAAAAAACATAGCTACCCAGACTTTTAATCATGCTGATAATGTGTCTATACTGTTTCTTCCAGATGTTAGCTAATAATTTATAAGATTTTTTTGGATAGAAAATCTCTTTACTAGCCAACTTCCAAGAAATTTATCACTTTAAGGCTACCATAAGTTGATTTCCATAGGTAGCTGTGGATTTATAATTAAAATTTTAAAAGGAAAATGAACTTCCTTGTTTATTGTTTTTCCTTAACACCCAGGAATATATTAAAAGGAAACTCAGTTATTTTCTGGTTACTGTGGAAATTCTTAGAAATTATAAATGATGTGCAGTTTAAGTTGAATGTTTACTTTTAGTAATCTCATCAAAAATAACATAGTTAAGACCTATGAAGTGCTAGGGGAACATCCCATTTTATAAGTTCTTTACATATATGAACTAGATACTCACAAAAAGCCAAGTCATCAACTTCAGCCTTGAAAGCTTACCAAAAGCTGGTTCAACCATACCAATAGTGTATTCCCTGGAAAATGGATGAAATTTAATTTTTAGAAAATTGAATTCTCAGCTCTTTGATGGAGACAGCCAGGAATGCTAGAAGTTATAGCATAGCTCTTTGCCAAGGTCAATCAGTGCTGAGATGACTTTTCGTTTCTTCTTCAGAGCCAATTATACAGCTTCTGCAGTTGATGTTAAAAGAAGATTCCTTTGGTTCATCAGAAATTTATGAGTACCTACTCTGCCATGTACTTACCCGGTCAGTGGAGATAGTACAATGAGTAAGGCTTGGTCCTTGAACTTGAGAATCCCTTTTTGTTAAAAACCAATTTAAAAAAAGAAACCAAACTTTAAAAAATACTAGCATGCTATTCTTGTGCCTTGGTAAATAAGTATGCTAAAAATTACTTTCTCTCTTTGATGATTGAGCCTTGAAGATGGGAGGCTCTCATGTGGAATGATGGACCCTATTCTATAGTAGATGAGTATTATGTATATAGATAACATTAGATTTGTTCCAACTCTAGAATTTACCTTAAACATAATATTTTTCTAACATCTACGAGATAAACTTTTTGCTTGAAATCTCTCTTCTTTTTTTAGTAAAAGAAGGCAATTCAGACTTCTCATCTCTTTGCATCATTGCTGAGAGCTGTGTTTTTTTTTAATTGTTTTTTTTAATTGTAATTGACATGACACCCTTGACATTGGACACTTAGAGCCATTTGTTTTATCCTATTAGTTTTTATTTTTTCTTCATATTAGGCAATGATATTACTACAGGAAAAAAAAAAGTGTAGAAAACTGGAGAGCTTTACTACAGAAATGAACCCAAACCATAAGTCAATGGGGTTTGTGCTTATTAGAGTACAGATATGCTTTTTTGCACATTTTTCAGGAAAGAAACTCTTCAGTGTTCCAACTGATAGGGAAAATGTTGGAAAACCCACATCTACATAATACATACTGGTTAGTTCTGTAAGAAGACAAACAAGGATAGGCTTTTGTCTTTTTACGGAAAGTGAAAATCCAAATTGCATTTTGATCTTTAGTTTCTCTACCTTTCCACTTCCTGATCCCTATAACTCAGTTGAAACTTCCTTGCCTGGTACCAAATGCAAGAAAAACTCCCCCAACTTGATCTAGAAGACTAATGGCTGGATTTGACACAGCATATGTTGTAACATACTATTGGTTACTGAGTACACACAGAGGCTTGCGATGGCTGGCCATGGCCACGCTTTTGGCTTGGAGTTGCGCCCTGAACTTCCACAGTTGAAATGAGTCCATGATTTTCTGGCTGCCTGATCCAGTACCCATGTGACAAGAGAGCCAAAGTGGTAAACCATATTCACCAAGGCTCAGATGTACCCAAATGTTTACCTTGTACACTGATCCATAGACTCTCTTATTCGAAGGTGGTTGCTACTTTGCGAAAATGCTGTACTATGTCTTTTGAGATGGTACCTGTTAACATCTGCTGTTTTTGGAATTACATACATTCCAAAAAAAATTTTTTTTAAATAAAGTCCAAGGTAGGAGTACTTGATTACTTAATTGAGCTAAATCATCACTTAGGGGTTTCCCAAAGGAATACTGTTGCCAACATCTTGTCACATTCTTAGCTAGGTTCTTGATGTGCAAGTTCATGCTGGTTACTTCATGCTAAAAGCTAAAGGTGAAGTAGAAAATTCTATGGTTCCATGGGTTTTGGGACCACTGACAAGCAAATGAGGCCACAGGAAGATAGAATATGGCTCAGAATCAGGCTTAAATGATGAGAAAGTTGATTCCTAAATAGGCCACAACCAGCCAGATTCCATTTTTTATATGTGTGCTTATAAGCAGGTAGATAAAGCAGACATCACATAAAAATCATGAAAGATGAGGATAAAAATTACAATTGTTTGAAAACCAAGTCTTTTCCTTTTTCATATTTGGAAGAAGTCTGACATCTCCAGCTTCGATTTAGTGATAGGATGTGTAAGGTGAATCGTTTGAACTTTCTATTGTTTCTTTAAGAGGTACCACTAAAAGGATGGGTTAGCCATTATAAAATATGAGCCAAGCAACTGCTAAAAGAAGGTGCAGCCAATATTTATCTTGATGATAAATTCATGTCAGGAATTCCAATTTACTATACAGCTATGGACTGATGGTACCCACCATTAATCATACTTGTACTGAGAGAGCCCATTATCATCTGTACGGAGCCACCAATGAAGCAGAAGGAAGGATAAAATAAAAAGAGGTTGCTAGGATGAAGGTTGCAAATTCTAAACAGAGATGAGTGACACATGTTGGGTAGGATAAATCTACAAATAGCCTGGGGCCAGACATCAGACATTATTTGAAATGACAAAGTTCACATTAACTAAAAGAGAAAAAAAAAGTTTATAGATGGAGACAGACGGTGGTGCTAAAAGTTATACAACTGCATGATTCATTTCCAGAAGAAATCAATGTTGAGGTGACTTTTTCCTCCTTCAGAACCAATAATGAGCCTCCTATAATTAGGTAAACTTTCTCTGTCCTATCAAAACAAACTGTTAAGCCACAGCGAGGCCACTGACACATCTACCCCTCAACCAAAGCTATAGTATTTTAATCTAAGTACAATGCAAAGATGCATGAGTCAATCTACCGTAAATTTTCAGCAAATAGTATGTGTCATTGGAAATAACTTCTGCTTTTCCGAAGACCGTAGATTTATTCTGTAGGAGTTTTAGAAACAAGCAACAATAATTTTAGCTAAAGCAATTCCCTGCGTTCACTAAACCATAACTGTCTGAAACTAGTTATTTCTAGAATTACACAGAACTAAAATAGCAAACATGTAAACAGAGAGCTATGGGTTAGAATTCATCAAATGAGGGGAAGAAAAAAGTTTTGAATTTTAAGGTATAAAATATCACATCTGTGAACTGTTTATAGATGCCCAATTTTAATGCACAATTCGAGCACTAATTAAAAACATTCTCCATAAATAGAAAACCAATTTGCCATGTGTGCGCAGAGCGAATATTCAATCAACTTTCCCCCAGCTATCAGTTTTCTCTTCATACAGTCGGTCAAAAAGTAATTGACCTTTGGACTTCTCATTAAAACTCGGCAATTGAGGCTGGAAAAATGAAGCTGGGTCTATTCATGCCATCAAATAGGGCTATAGCATATCTAATCCTGTCGTTTCCAGCTTTCTCTATTGTCAACATGAGTTGCTGGGCCATGATGTCAGCCAACTAGGGGAAAAAGCAGAGTTGAGCCAATTGGCCATGCCACATTTATCCATCCACACCTACAGAGTCTTGGTTTGTCATGAAGCGAATAGAATAAAAATGTGAGACAAGTAATATCTGAGCCAGCCTGGACACTGGGATGCAGAGGTGGACTCTCACCATACCAACCTTATGTCTTTAAAGACCTTATGTCTTTAGCTTGTGTTGTGAAAGAAATTCTTTCACATTCTGAAAGTTCTGGGAAAAGCTTGTATTGTAGAGAACTTGGGGCAAATTGCTGGTGGGGGGAGAGCTGGTTAATACATTTTCCTGGGAAAGGATACAATGGAAATTAATGAACAAGTCTATGGGAGTCTGAAATTGGAGCTGGAAAGAACCAGAGACAGTATCATCAAATTCCTTTATTTCACAGATGATAGAAATGATAAGACCCAAAGATATAAAGCCACTAACTTCAAGTAACACTCTGCTAAGACATGTATTTGGGTCTCAATTCCCAGCTGTGTTTTTTTTTCGGTCACAGCATGGCTTTACTACTCTTTCATATGTTTTCATTTTGTTTGTTAAAGATAAACAGAAATGAAAAAAAGAACCAAAATTCTCATTAAAGATACCTTGCAAAGTCACACATACACACTTGGGTCTTCCTGGCAAGGGTTAGCCCTGCTATGGCCTTTGAGTGTGATCATGATCACTTTCAAGTACATAGTATCCCTTGCCCCCCTTTTAAATCCCAAGTTCTCGTGACGGTTTCTGTATATTTCTTTATAGAAAGCCGAGATTTAAAATATATCTTCAGATTTTTTGCATGTAAAATGTGAATGCTTACATTCAACACGAAACTTGTGTTTTAATTAAGGATTATAAATTCATATAAATTATCTTCCAAATCACACATTCGCGAGAATAGATCGAGTGCTATTCATTATTACAAAAGGATGAGGGTGCAAACTTGAAACTATTCTTGGCAAACTAGGACATGTGATCTCCCTTGTGTTAGTGATTCGAACGTCCATAATAATAAAAATCTCCCTGTACATTCAGACATTCGTCTCTGTCTATTTAGTAGGTATTTGATGGTTCGTTTTGTTTTTTATTTTAAAAGGCAGCATTGCATAGTGGAAAGATAAAAAGAAATAGGAAAAGATCTGATGGTCCAAGCCTTACTTCTAACTGAAACTTGTAGCAAATCATTGTTCTTTCTTGGATTCAGTATTTTTTCCAATTAAAAGACAGGGATGGACTAAGTCATCATTAACTTTTCTTCTAACCCTAAGGTCTAGGATTTATATGCTCTCCAAATTTCCATTTAACACATATGTATTTTTACGTGTGTACATACGTCCACGCATACATCTACACATATCCATATGCTTGTATAAAAACAGAGGTCAATTATGAAAAGGATATAAAGTGTCAATAAATATTAAATAAGAAAATAACCATACTTTGAGTCTGGAGTATGCCTTTGGTAATGTTATCTTTGAAAAGGAAGCAAAAATTGTTTATCTATATTGAAAGTCACACCTAGAGACATAATGTTATAGCAACTTGGTAGCTCAGTGACAGACAGGAAATGTTTGTTCATGTGTGTTTTTGGCAAGACTCTTCGGCTTGGGATAGTGGTGGTTTTTTTGTTATACAAAGTCTTTTATGTGGCCAAGTCACATTAGACGCTGTCTGGTTGCTCTTGGTTACAAAGGCTTTTCCTATTTGACTCACCTTCAATTTTTAGGCAAATTCTCTGGCTTCCTGCTATTGTTTCTGGGTGTCTGCAAGTCTTGGCTATCTTTTATGTGTCTACTGGAAGGAAAGACTGGGTAGGTGATAAAAGAGCTTTACATGGCCCGTGTAGCTTAGAGGTGTGAATTATTAAAAACATAAAAGTGGTTGGATAAGAAGCAGAAACAAAATTTATCATAAATTCTAGATCCTTATCTAGTTTAATAAACCCCCACTTTTAAATTATAAGCGATAAGCCTTATCTGCTTTCTGCATATGTCACAGGCACAATCTAGAGCAGTGTTTTGTCTTTCCATATTGCTTGTCTGACTCTAACATTTCGAAACTTCCTCAAGGAATCTTACTGCACCAGGGAGACAAGTGCAAACATGGGTGGTTTCTTCCTTAAGATGTGACCTTTTTTTTTTTTTTAATATATAAGGGTTTTGTCTTTTTTTTTTTAAGTAATCGCTACACCCAACACGGGGCTTGAACTTAAAACCCCGAGATCAAGAGTCGCACACTCTACAGTGAGCCAGCCAGGTGCCCCCGCTAGGACTCTTTGTCGTAAAGTTAAGGCGCAGGATTGCTTCTTCATCCAATTGCTGCAATCCATTCCTACCCAACCTGCAGCACAAGGAATAGCTTTATAAAAAAGAATTTATCAAGCTATGAGCTTGACAATGGCTGAGCATTTTATACAAATAAACTCAATTGATCCTCAATAGGATCCATTACACAGATTAGACAAAGGAGGCTCAGAATATAACCAAATCTCTCGGACTCCCTGTCTTATCATGTACCAGCTTACATTGACTAGTCCGGTTTTCCTATTAAGTCCTAGTGTTAAGTACAGAAACCATTTTTTATAGGTCTTTCCATCAAGTGGTTGCTCACTAAAAGTTTGTTGACTATAAGCAGAGGGTATTTTTGCTAAGACGTGTAAAATAACATTTATTAAGTCCTTGATCGTTAATAAATGCCAGGAGCTTTGTAAATACTTTAAGTGTGTTAAAATATTTAATTCTAATAGCTATCTTCTTTTACCCCAATCTCCCAGGTAGGAAAACTGAAGTACAAAGATTTCAGGCAGTTTGCCAGTAAGAGGCATAGTAAGAGGCAAGGTGAGAATTTGAACCCAGTTAGTGCAGTTTAGAAAAATTAAGATTTCTAACTTGTTACCACTTAGCAATTCTGTTAGGGAGTATTCTTTTAGTCTCTGACTCATTCCATAAGAATATTCGAAATACATCCCAGTGCTGTTTTGCTACTGCACTGATGTGCTGGATAAAAAAACCATTGAAAAAAAAGACCTTCAGGTTTTTCTACCAGAGTTTAATGGTACTCAATCATTTGAGGATCAGACCAGGAAAAAAAAAAAAATGCCGCTTGAACAGATTCTTGGCTGAGTATCTGACAAGACCCAGCATCAGGCAGTCGATAATAATATGGGCCTTGGAGCAAGCAAAGCTAGGATAGAGACACAGCCCCGTCCCTGTTTCTGGCTAAGTTCACCACAAGCAGACCCTTAGATGAGGATCCGTGTGCCTCTCTGGCATCAGGTCAAACTAAATGTGAAGCTTCACCGCAGTCACATCCAGGCACACAAACTATAATTTCCTATGTTTGAGACTCATTCTAGGTTACCGATTCTTCATTGGCCTCTGTTTTTTTGTCCTGGAAGATTGTCCTTGTAGGTGATGTCACAGCCTAATTTGCCTTGGGGCTTCCAGGTTTGAATGTGTTCAGTAGGGAAGTATCACTGGTTGGAGCTGACAAGGTGGGGAGAGAGGGAAGTGAGGTCTCCCCTCCACGCCCTCCCTGCAGGCCTGTGCGAACTCTCGGTATTGTTGAACTCCAAGAACCCAGTTCCCCTCCAAGTCCTCCACTTCCTTTGATAGTTCTTGGATGAAAGCAAGGGTATTTAATCACCATTTAGACTCCAATCACCATTTAGACTCCATTCCTAAAAAAATGTTTAAATAACAGCTTATATAGAAAAGGGGGCGTGAATGTACATAAACTTTTTTTAAGATTTTACTTATTTACTTGAGAGAGAGAGAGCAGGAGCTGGGGAGAAGGGCAGAGGAAGAGGGAGAAGCAGGCTTCCTGCCAAGCAGGGACCCCGACGTAGGGCTCAATACCAGGATGCCAGGACCACGACTCGAGGCCCCCAGGTGCCCCGTACATAAACTTTTATGGTACTTTTTTCAGTGGTTTATTTAGATAAAATAATACTAACATTAATTTTCCCCATCCTAAGGCATAAGAAAGTTTAAGAGAATGCTGATTCCCATGATGCCATGCCCTTTTCCTAAAATTACAAATTCCTTTATTCCCTATTTAAATCCATTGCCCCATCCTTCAAATTTAACCACAGCACAGTTTTTGATATCCTTAAGGGGAAGGTAATAGAGGAAGGGAAGCTAATATTTTATCATGTCAGTGAATTTACTATGTATGTATATAATCCTATTACGTTCTCCCAGCAACCTCAGAGAAGTCAAATAATGCTCAAGGTTATCTAGCTAGAAATGGCAAAACTGTGACATGAGCCCAGGTATGTTTCATATCAAAGCCCCAGTTTATTCTATTGTACCATGTTGATTTTCACACTTTCTCTTCAGCAGCAGAAAAGAGTAAGAATCAATTTTCTTGCTGCATCTCAAAAGTCTAAGAAGGTGTCAGGAAGAGCCTAGAAAAGAGAAGAATGCTCTACTCTTGAATAAATTCCATTCTGTTTGATGAGACTCTATTATGTGTTGGGCTCCATGTGTGTGGATCCATTATGAAAACGATGGAGTCCAATTCCTCAGGCAGCTAGACAACAAAATTTTGTATTTAATGCAATGATTCAAGGAAAAAATACAATTCAATGTGATCAATGCTTTTATGGAAAGAGTATCAACCAAGACCAGAGAAAACTTCCAAGAATAATAATCTAGATTTATGTGAGCAGAAGAAGAAAAGTCTCTACCAAGGAAGCAGATAACATATATGAGTGCTTGAGATGACTAATTTAGGATTTAGAAAGCTTTGTAGACTGAGGATCTAAGGTACAGCATGGATTATAGTAACTATGAGAGGTAATGGATGTGTTAATTAACTTGACTGTAGCAACCACATAACATCATCACACTATACGCTTTAAATATATACAACTTTGTCAATTCTCAGTAAAGCTGGAGGAAAATAAAACACTTTGGAGAGAGAAGGAGTGGAAACCTCCCATCACCTAGAGTGCCATTTATACATCTATAATTATTCCCATCATTTATGCTCTCTGTGTGGGTAAAATCCCATACACCTGGGACTCACCATGTAGGTGAACACATCGGAGGAACAGAACTAAGTATGATTGCAGGTTTTAGAAGCCCAGCCATTCTCCACAAGGAGATTTTTCACCACCAACACTAAAAACTTCATTAACAATGAAGAAATGGGCTTAAATAACAATATAAAATGTCAAGTTCAGAAATAAATATGTTTTTCTGGCACTTATTTATTCACACATTTATTCAACAAGTAGTTATTAAGTGCTTCATCTGTGTCAGGCACTATCCTGGGTTCTGCCAAAAGTGTGATGAATAAGTTAGACATGGTCCCTCCCCTCAGACAACTAAAAAAGTAAGATAAGTAGATAATGGACAGGATAATATTTTACCAAAAAAATTTTACAGACTTTGCTCCTTAATATTTGTAAAAGTTGTACGGGTCCTTATCTGGTTTGGGACGGTTGTTCTTAAAATCATTGCTAGTAGAGAATGCAAACTGGTACAACCACTCTGGAAAACTGTATGGAGGTTCCTCAAAATGTTGAAAATAGAGCTACCCTATGACCCAGCAATCGCACTACTGGGTATTTACCCTCAAGATACAAATGTAGTGATCCGAAGGGTCACATGCACCCGAATGTTTATAGCAGCAATGTCCACAATAGCCAAACTCTGGAAAGAACCTAGATGTCCATGAACAGATGAATGGATAAAGAAAAAGTGGTATATATATTCAATGGAATACTATGCAGCCATCAAGAGAAACGAAATCTTGCCATTTGCAATGCCGTGGATGGAACTAGAGGGTATTATGCTAAGCGAAATAAGTCAGTCAGAGA
>CM052798.1:151000675-151042098 GCA_028533885.1 Nasua narica | reverse complement strand
CAATTATCACATGATCGCTCTGAAATGAAGAATTTGAGAAGCAGGGCAGGGGGTTATGGAGGGGTGGGGAAGAGAAATGAAACAAGATGGGATGGGGAAGGACAAACCATAAGAGACTCCTAAACTCACGAAACAAACTAAGGGTTGCTGGGAGGTGGGGGGGGGTAGGGATATGGACATGGGGGAGGGTATGTGCTTTGGCAAATGCTGTGAAATGTGTAAGCCTGATGATTCACAGACATGTACCCTGGGGCAAATAATACATTATATGTTAATAAAAAATTAAAAAAAAAAAAGACCAAAAAAAATCGCTGTTAGTAGAAATCACCTCCGTGTTGGGTGATTTGAATTTTCTGCCCCATCATATCTACTCACCCATGGCAAATGTCCTTTTTGCCTTGTGAAATTGATCAGTATGGATCCCATTAAAAGGCACATGTTTTGGCTTTCTCTTGGCTAAGCTGATGGAAAGCCACAGCAGCATCTCAGGGATGGGGTCCCTCATGATGCCTTGGTCCTCAGTGTAAGGCTGTTGCGCTTCTCAAGGTGAATGTATCTACATGACTCCTTTTAAGATCCAATATCAGCTTCCTTCTTGATGGCTTAGGGGTGAGAACAACTTAGCCATTATTTACTAGCTCTGGATAATTGCACATTTCCATGAGTTTCCCCTATATCCACCTGCATCTTTGTAAATAGTCCCTTTGTAAATGACTCATCCTTAAATTTTCCTAATTTGAGTGTATCTTCTGTTCCCTGTTGGGACCTTGATTAAAATAACACCTTTGTTGTCTCTGAAGTTTCTATCTTTCATTTACTTATTCTGTTAACATTGGTTGACACCACACCCTTAACCAGTTGTAGAGGAGGACACACAGATAGAGACAAATAAGTTCTGCTTAAATAAGCACTCACACACACTTTTAGTAGGAGCTTAATTAATATGTCTGCCAAAATTTAAAATGCACTTACCTATTGCCCCAGAAACACCATGCAAAAAATTTACCCTGTTTTACAGCATTATTTGTAATAACAAGATACAGAATTCACTGGTAAGATACATTACGGTACATCCAAACAATGGAATGATGTGCATACAAAGAATGTAATAGATCTGTATGTGTTAATATTGAAAAGTTTCCAAGATATATTAAGTGAGAAATTAAAGTACTTGACATGTTATATTATTTGTGGAAAACAAACAAAATACACAGGAGTAGGTCTACACATAAAATTTGTTTTGGTTTTGGTTTTTGAATTGGGTTTTGGGGTGGGGTTTTTTTGGACAAATAGAAAAGTGAGTTTTGAAATGATACTTTTGGGAAGCAACGCTAAGGCAGGGAAATTGTTACTTCACATTCTTTCAGCTTTTGGTATCTATTTAATCTTTTAAAAACTATGTGCTTGAATTAATTTTATTAAACAACATAAAAATAGGAATAAAGATGAAATCTCAACCCCCTATCTTGTTTAGCTTAATACAGTAGTTCTGACTTCCAAAAGAGTACTAATTCAGAGGAAATAAAGTAAGTCCCTAAAACAAATTTATAAGAAACAACATCAGGGCATTAAACAATATGACTTGTAAAATCTAAAATGCGAGCATATTACTCCACTTATTTCTCATGAAAACCTATTGAAACTGACTTCAAAGGCTGAACCACATGTCTTTGAGAGCCACTGGGGGCCTGTTAGCATAACCTCTGCTTGTTTTCTCTCTTATTATTTTTGCAATACAATTATAACTGGAAGTCCCCAAACCTTGTAATTGTCAACTAACTTTTGGAAAATGCGAATGGTTGACCAAGAATTTAAAGGGAAGGCCCCTCCTACCTTCTCTGAACTTTGTGGTGGTCTTCAGATGCAAAATGACCTACCTCAAGCAATCCTCAAAGATGAGCCAAAGAAGAAAATAATTGTCTTTTCAGGAAAGGTTTCTTTGTGGACAGCAAAGGTCTCTGGGAAGGAATCTGTATAATATGACCTCCTTTCCCAGAATGTATTGGTATTCATCCAAGACTTTTCACTGAAAATTAACATCCTTGTATACACAGATAAGTTTGATATCAGAGCTCAGCTGGTTCAGCCCATTTTTGTACAAAGTATATTAATATTCTTTCTATGCCTCAGACACTCTTATTAATCCAGCACAATTTCTCTTCTTCCTATGTCTGCTTTTCACAAATAATCACAACCAACCACAGATAGCAGATATTCCTGAAAGTATACAAAATAAGAGCTAATGCACACACAACGCTATTTTGAGCTCAAATTGCCATCAAGAAGAATTCAGATCCTAAGCATTGTAATTTCTGATAGAAACTTCCATGCATGCAAGCATATTGTGTTAATTATTTTCTATTCTGTTTGTTTATTGATGTAGCATCTGTTGGCTATTGTTACTCATGTGTGTTATAAAGAGGCTCAATATACAAGGTGGAAGGAGGTCTTGTAGATGGTCATTACTATTAGCATTACTTCTGTTAACTCAGAATACTAGTCTGCTCTTTTTGAACAATGTGATTAGTTCTCATCTATTGAACTTCAGCCAGGCACTGGCCTTAGTACTTTACATATATGATTGTATTTAAAGTTCATGGCAACTTTTGAAATAAGGATGCTGATTCAATTTTACAGATGAGAAATGGAGGTTCAGGAATACTATCTGGAATCACACAGTTAATAAGTATTGTGACTTGGGGTGTTTATGTATTTTCTTCTCAACCCCAAGAGTAGGACTAACATCACAGAATTTTAAATGCCCAAAGTGGCCATTTTGTTTTATCTCCTAAAAGAAGGAATTACCAAAAAACCCCAATAACTTCCCTATAGCCAAAATGAAACAGCAGTTCAAAGCCCAATGTAAAAGACCAAAGTTAGAAACAGCTAGCATTTTCACCTCTCACTTCGCTGCCCCCATTTGCAGCTTGAAAAGACCCTGTCTGTGGGTTTTCCTGGAAATGTTTATATTCTCCAAATCTCTAAGAAGGGTTTTTATTCTACCATATTTGGGCAATATAACTACAAGGTAAAAGAGATGACAAAATTCAAGAGAACTGAACTTCACAGAAAGTCCCTTTCTGAAGTGTTTTAAAACATAGACAGTGACCAAGATCTTTGTTTATGGGAGAACAAGATTTTTCTTCTCTGGAGAAATTGTTATCACTCCTTTTCCTATAAAGGAAAGGGCAACAAACCAAATAATTCCTTATTTTGAGTACAAAACCATAGCCAGAAGAAACACGGAGAGGCTTTCAAAAATGTCTGAATTAAACCAGTGATCACATTCATTGGACAATGTCCTGTCTTCCTTTTAGTGACTTTTTGTCCTCTTGGCATGTGATATGGACCAGTAACCATATCCCTTAGATTTTGGAGTCACTATCAGAATGAACATTCCATCGTGCACCTCAAAATCATAGAATGCCAACACTTGAAGGGGCTACAGAGGTCTTGATTTCAACATTTTCAATTCTCCCTGCCCTAGCAACTCATCCTTTGACTCATATTTTACATATGAGCAAGGTGATGTTACTGTTGTTTTGCCAATAAATGGTGATATTAGGACACTAAACCAGGTTTCTGAATCCCTACTCCTTTGCTCATACCAGAACATCGGAGGACTTCATTTGAATCCTGGCTAACTTTTTAAAGGTGAGTGATCAAGTTCTCTAAGCCTCAAACTTCCCCATCTGTAAAATGGGAAAAATACTGGTACTTGCCTCAGAGGTTTATTGTGAGGCTTAAACAAAATGATGCCTGTGAAAAGCTTAACACAATGCTTGATACACAGTAAGTGCCAATTTAACATCAGTTATTATTATTATTATTATTATTATTAATGCAATGCTTTCTAAATCAAGGTCTTATTCTCTTAAGATGTGACATATATGGGCTTTAAAAATCGCATTTACTCTCTATAAATGCTCAATTTTCATTGCAAGTGAATTAAGGTCAAGTGTAACATAATAGAAATCTATATGTAATTCTTCCTCTTGTTTTCCCTTCTTATGAAATAATATGTAACGTGATCAGAAGAAAGAATTCTGGATAAGCAGAAACAGTGTTTGTAGTAAGTCACAGGGGAGTGGGGAAGGCACTCTGAAAATAGCCTAGCCCAGCCCCGACTTACCATCTGTTTCAATTGTGTGCCCCATGCCAATCATCAGCCTATTTGCTAATTTATTTACTTACATCATAAATATGGTGATCTTCCTTGACTCCTACTTTCTCTCTTTTTTCTCAAAACTTCTAGTTAATCAATGACTTAGTTCTATGTTTTATCACTGTACTCTGCGAACGATCTACCCCATGACAAATGCCAAACCTCATCACCTATCATTTTATTATACGAAAATCTGTGTAGCTCTCCCTACCGCCACCCCATTTTCCACACTGCATCTGGAGGAATCTTTCTAAAACAAAAAATAAGATTATGTTACTATCTTGTCAAAAATCACTCAGGGGCCCCTACTATCCACAGAATAAAGTCTGAACGTCTCAGCAAGATATTCAGGACAAAAGCCTTCTCCAGTCTCATAGTTACCCCAGGTTGTATGTCCTGGCTAGACTGAGATACTTGCAGTTTGCCAAACATGCCAAATTTCTGGACTTTATTCTAACTAAAATGCTTTTCTCATGACAATATCTTATTTAATGATTGACTTCTATTTGTCCTTTACCGTTTAGCTGAGGTTCTGCCTCTCTGAGGACAGCCTCCTCTAACAGCACCCTGTCCTCACTCCCCTTGTCTCCTTGTCTTGAATTTTACATACCTCTATTATCACACTGTCTGGGAAATTTTTACTTTTCTCTTTCCTCCATTAATTGGAACTTTCTTGGCTAGAGGGTTGAAGTTTTCTTATTGGTAGCCTCATATCTTTCTATATACCTGGCAAAAAGTAGGTACTTAAAAGGTTTATTTTAATGAATAAGAAACTTCCACTCTCTTGTGACTGATAATCATTTATTGCAACATGATATTTCATTTGGCCTACAATTTTCAGAGATGGACCTTTGAAGGAATTTCCATGTGTCCTTGGTTGTGAAGTGGGTTCTCACAACCGTAAAACAGGGTGTGCACAACCACAACTCCAGAGACCTTTAATCTGGCCCGGCACTACCCTACATCTTTCTTTTCAAAGAATATGTTGGGCCTTTAGATATGGTTTCTGTGTGAGATGATTAGAGCCTGACATGATGTGATGTTCTCTCAACTTCCATTTCTCCATCCTTATGAGTTATCAGCGGAATTTTGAGATCTCCATATAGAATACGGGACGAATAATTATAAATACTTTGCCACATAACTCAGAATTGTAGGTGAGGGGTAGGGTAGTAATTGCCTTTAATATGAAATGTGGTCAGTTCCACAGGCAAGCATTTACATGTTCATAGCTTTATGGAAATTTATCGGTGGATAAGTTCTCAAAATCTTCAAAAATAACAATATAATAATAATTAATGCTTCTGTGCCAAGCATTATTCTAAGCTCATTATATGTATTGACTCATTTAACCCTTCTGACAACATCAGTGAGGTTCCAGCCTTATTACCTCTATCTTAGTGATGGGAATTGAGGGACATAGATGACAAGTAATCTGTTTATGTTCATATGATTAGTCAGAGTAGAACCAGGATCCAAACTCCAGAGCTAACCACTGCAAAGTCCTGACACACTTTTATATTTTAAACTGTATCTTCTTTTTTTAGAAACATTTAAGTTGCCTTATAAATATTATTAGTGTTGTTAAAGATAAGAAACTGTCTATGCTTTAAAAATATATTTCTATGGCACTAAAGAGATGATGTCCAATAACTACATATCTGATATTCTTCAAAGTCTTGTTCTATAATTACAATATTTCCGTAGTATCAGACTATGGGTCTTCAAGCCCTTTTGCACGGTCATATTTATTGTCTGCTCTGGGGTCAAGGAGGTAAATATGTGGCTCCAAGCCACCAATCATCTGAAAGGGGTCTGAGGTACACACAGGGAGAGGCTAAAGGAGTATGAATGGGGATATATTCCAACTCTATCCCTATTTCTGCAAACTACTCCTATAGAGAAGAAGAAAATTTAGAATTCCTTCAAACACAGTATTGGTAGGCCTTCTGGAGAAACTCTATTGCTGGCTATGAACTTACCTAGGTTTTTATAGAGCTGAAAGACCCTTAAGATTTCCCATTCATCATCAAGGCTGTGGAAAATGCTTAGCTAGAGGAGTGGGAACAAAATTAGCCTCAAATTCATTCTTTACCCTTGGTTGTAATTCACTTAAGTAGAACTATTTATTTTCTTCAACTGCACTAAAAGTTCCTTGGAATTAGGGAACTTGCCTCTATTTCTTTTCTCTTGCCTTCAGGACATGGTACAATGTGAAACACACAGATTGTACTTAGTGAGTGGGACTTAGGTGAGATACTTCCCTTTGTGAGCTCAAATTTCTCCATCTGAAAGAGTCATAGAGAAGATGGTTTCTAAATGCTCCTTTACATGTAAGTATTATTTTTTTCTTGGGTAATCACAGATTCCTTATTGGCCTTACACTTATGGTACCTACTCTTCATTATCCTAATACCATAATACTCATTCCTTGGAAGATAAAGAAATAGTGAATGGCGATCAGATTCTGAGGCTGAACACTTGACTGTCCAGATTGCTGGTGGACTCCCAGATGATCTTTCTAGCTTCAGTTTGGGCCTTTTAAATCCAATCTCCATATGGAAGTCAGAGTGGTCTTCATGAAACAGAAATATGATTATCTTGTTTCCTTGCTTCATCCCACAAAGTACCCTTGCATAAAGTCTAAAGACTTTATAAGGACTACAAAGCCCCTTAGGAACTCTGTGCTCTGCGCTGCTCTATACTTTTCCCTCCTTTGGCTACCTCCAGATGAGTTAGGCAGTCTGTTAAATGGTAGCATCCTGCACATCTGCTGTGAGAGGTCTTACATGTTGACCATTACTTGCTACTGTAACAGCCATCCCCCCAGCTAGACTGCAGGCTTCATGAGGAGCCATCTTTGTTCATCTTCTAATGACTTGCACCTAGTATGGTTCACATTTAGCAGATGCTCAACAATTAATTGCTGAATGAATGAATGAACAAATACTATACTACCAGTAACTAGCCAGTATGATTTTATTCCCATCAGCAGGGAAAAATAATGTTTATCTACCCGAGATGACTCAATCACATATGAGTTAACCTTTGAAACAGCTTTCACTTTTTCAAAAGGGAGATTAAGAAGCATTCTCATTTTAAAATAAAATAATAGGGTGCCTGGGTGGCTTAGTTGGTTGAGCGACTGCCTTCGGCTCAGGTCATGATCCCGGAGTCCCGGGATCGAGTCCCACACCGGGCTCCCAGCTCCACGGGGAGTCTGCTTCTTCCTCTGACCTTCTCTCCTCTCATGCTCTCTCTCACTTTCTCTGTCTCTCAAATAAATAAATAAAATCTTTTAAAAATAAAAATAAAAAATAAAATAAAATAATAACTCTTTAAGTTTCTGTGTCATACACTTGACATTTTACTTTTTTCCCCCAGAAGTCTGTCCTTTACACTACTGTGCAATTTCAATATGAAATATGATACATATCAAACTTTCCTTAGCCATGTATCCAGCAATTATTCATTTGATATACCAGACATTCCCCTAGATGTCAAAATAACCAAGATGTGGAAGATAAGGCTTCTTCTGTCAAAGAGCTTGAAATAAATAAAGGAGACAGTCAGATAAGCACAATAACATTCATATCTACTAAGTACTGAGTACGCATTTTGTGCATTTGGTATATATTTTTTCACTTAACCCTTACATGTACCTTCCAGGGTAAATTGAGAAAATCAAGGGTGTAATTGGACAAAGGCCACTCCACTAAGAGCTGAGTGAGGGTTTAATCTAGGACTGTCCAATTCCAGAGCTCGCCATATCACATTATGATACAATATGTTAAGTGTTCTAAATCCAGACCTGAACAGAAGAGGCAGGGTAATAGAGAGGAGATAAGAATTTCCCCACAGGCAGAGAAAGGAAGGCCTATGTGTATTTGTGCACTCATTTATACGAGTTGGAGTAGGCTTCATAGAAGAAAAGATATTTTAGCTATGGAGAGAAGTTAAAACTCACAAAAAAAACTCGTTAACGTCCCAGAGCAATGCCAGAGCTTTATAAGGTAAGTTAAAAGTAATTAGCAGCTGCTGGAGAATTCGCTACATATAAGGGAGTGGCAAGAAATGGAATGATTGTCTCTCTGCTAAGAAATTTGTACTTTGTCTTACTGGTAATGGTATTTTAAGTAAGAAAAGGATGGTTGGATTTGAATTTGTATAAAAGATATTAGCATAAAAGATCATTACAAAGGATTATTTGGAAGAGAGAAAGACTGGAACTAAAGACATGGTCCAGATAACAGCAAATAAGGATTTGGACTAGGGAAGTATTGTTGGAGATGGAGAAGAGGTCACTAATAAGAGAAATGTTTAAAAAGAAAGAATCATTAATGGCGCCTGAGTGGCTCAGTTGGTTAAGCATCTACCTTTGGCTCAGGTCATGATCTGAGTCCTGAGATGAAGCCCCTTTGGGCTCACTGCTTTTCTCTCTCTGCCCCCATCGCGTGCTTTCTCTCTCTCTCTCTCTCTCTCTCTCTCTCTCATAAATAAAATCCCCCCTCCCAAAAAAGAATCAACAGAATTTTGTGAATTGAATGTGGGCAGGAATCTAGGATGAGTCCAAGGTTATAGTTTGGCAATCTGTTGAATTCAGCCCTCTAATACATGCTGTCTTGAGTGGCTAAGGAATAAAGCTGTCAGATATAGTTTTAAGCGATTATAACAAACCCATGTGCTATATACTATCATTATTACTATTCCATTTTTTTTAAGATTTTTATTTATTTATTTGAAAGAGAGGGAGAGAGAGACAAGGAGAGGGACACAGGGAGAGCATGAGCACGGGGGGAGAGACAGAGGGAGAGAGACAAACAGACTCCCCACTGAGCAAGAAGCCTGATGTGAGGCTCGATCTCAGGATCCCGATCATGATCTGAGCGGGAGGCAGACACTTAACTGACTGAGCTACCCAGGCACTTCTCATTATCCCTATTTTGTAGCCGTGGAAGTGAGGCACAGAAAGAGGACTTCAAAGGATATAGAACAATGGTAATGGGGACTATGAGGCTCTGCCCAGGTTCCCTTTAGGATGAGGGCAAATTCCCCTAATGGCAGGTAGTGCTGCTGCCGGACAGCCCCCAGCTCTCAGCCCCGTTAGGAGGAGAGCCACATTGCCCAAAGTCATAAAGCCCCTTCCAGGGGGCAGCCTACAACCAACGATTGGCAAGTACAGGGTTACAAAGGCAAAGGCTCTTCTCCCCAGGTTCAAATAACTCTGAAAGCTTATTCCAGCTTTAGATCCCCATGTGGTTACCTTTGATGAGAGAGTACACACAGCTCAACTTCTCTTTTTGCCCAATTTTGCTTCCTGCCCATGGTGTTGGTCTCAAGAGCGCTCCTTAATAAACATCCTACGAACTAATCATTTCCGAATCTGCTCTCTGAGGGCTCCCTTCTGAACAACCACCAGTGGCAGAGCTAGCATTTGAACTCCAATAGATTGCTTGCAGTAACCATGGTTTTAAATGCTTTTCTGTTCTATATAGCTTCACAAAATCAAAGACCCTAGGGGCAACGCCCAGTACTGCAAAAATGATTCATAAATGGACAAATGATGACTTCTTTTTATTAGAATCATGATGCAGTATAGCCATTCAGTAAAAATTTACTTGAAATGAAAAGGGGAGAATTGAGGAGATATTAAACCAGGCACTGTTAAAATCAAATAAGGAGAACATTTAAAGAAGGAACTAGTCAAATGCATCAAATGCTGAGGGCAGATTAAATGAGATAAGGGCAAAAAAAAAAATTCTCCAATGGCTTTGGCAATGGAAGTTTGGGCAATCTGACTTCTGTTGGCATGACATAATGCAGGCATCCTCCTATTGCTACATTCCAGAGAGAACGGAAGGGAAATGGAAAGATAATTGATGGTAAACTCTGATCAAGAAGCCCAGCTTTCAAGGGAGCCAGAATAGAGTCTTGATGTTTCCAACACTGCACACTGTCAAGGGTGAGTGGGGTCCATGTCTGCCGCACATGCACAGGGAATCCAGAGTAATGAGGTTTGCAATAAATCTTGAGCAAACATCCAAGACTCTGGGAACACCCATCCACATCACGTCCTCTCCTTTCTCAAGAACTTGGAGGTTCCCAAAAGTGAATTCTCAAATCCCACACTGTGATGTGGTCAAGCCGCATACTTAGTCACTTCGTGCCCGGTGTCCACACTGCCGATATTTTGGAAGCCAGAGTTTCCCTTAAGGTCTTGCCCTGCCATTACACGATGAAGAATGCCAGGCGCTGTTTCAGGTAAGAAGTTTCTGACCTAAGGCCACAGGGGTGGGTGGCCTGGGGGAATTAACCACAGAAAGTGTTTCCCACGAACCCACAGAGCACAGAATCCATGTTTGAAATGCCTGTGTCTCTCGTCTGGTTTCTCCTCAGCAGGGTGCAGAACCAAGCATTATGTAATGGAGGCAATGGCAGCTAAAACTTTAAAAAATAATCTCTGTGGTAAATTTAAAAGCCAATGCAGATGACTGGAACATTTCAGATTTTCCACTCTGTGGACTGAATTGCCAGATACTTCAGTATCACTTTCCCTCCATTTAGCTTTGGAAAGCAGCGATCAAATGCATGACCTTGCAGTCAATTTCCACATTCTGGAAGGAATAGATTCCGTAGATTTGAGCTGGAGACCACACTCGGAAAAATGGCACAGTGCAGATGCAATAGTGTGTTACTGCAACTGTATAGATATCTTATAGAAAATAGGATTTTTTTTGTTAGTTATAATCCATGAAAATTCCCAGTTCCCTATAACCGGTTTGAGATATTACGTGTCAACGGTATCGCCCAGACCTCTTGTGGTTTAAAAAGAAGAGTAGTGTGAGAATGCTTAATTCATATATCATAAATTCTCCTTCGGCTTCCCTTTTGAACTATTACAGCAGGTATAACTTTTATACTATAACTTTTATACAAACCTTGGAAGCAAGGAACGTCATCTTACTTCATTATAGGAAATTGGATGGTCTGTTCTGAGCCTCTATGTTTCTGGCAAAATTGAACAATTACATCCAGGCTTCCATATGACACCTTCTCCTCAGTGTCATATAAGAAGAGTTGAGGGCTTATGCCATCTAGAACATTCAGTGAAGGACTCTCTGCCCACCATTCCTAAGGCATGGGGCTACACATCATCATAGACGTGTGTGCATTCAGTGTGTATGCACATGTGTGTGTCTGTCTGTCTGTCTGTCTGTCTGTCTCTATGTCCATAGGGTGGGGAGATGGGTTTCTATCCTGAGGGCCTTGGCCATCTGTTTCCAGCATCCCAAGAAGCTCCATGAACCCATTCTCATTTGAGGTCACACATGTAATCTAGGCCCCACAGGAGGTCCCATTATGAGAACACTAGTAAAATAAATCTGGCCCCATCCCTGGGGAAGCTCTAAAAATAATATGAATATTTTTCCTAGTTCATTTTACTTCCAACTTTCCCAATCCTTCAAGCTTTTCTTTGTAAAAGGAGAGACCAAACAGCCCCAATGGATATCCTAGGAATGGGTGAGCGAGAACTTCTAGGTACCCATCAACTTTGTCTTTAGTCAATGGCTAATATGGCCATCCCCTTCCCAAGAAGAGGCATGGAAGCACAAAGTTTAAAACACTTTCCTGGAATGAAGTGCTGAAAAATGGTGAGTATGAAGCAAATTTAATATCTAAACTATACTGTACCCTCCCCACCTTCCAGCCCTTATCTATCATATTAGTGTGTGAACATGTTTTTGACAAATGAGACTGTCCAGAAGGAAGAGGCATGCACGTGAGGGTTTGACCGGCAGCACTTCACTCAGGACAGAAGCAGCTGGCTGGAAGGCAGGACCGTCACGCAGTCTTCTGAGACAAAAGCAGCAACAAAATCCTGCTTCTGCCTATTCAAAAGTTGTTCTTCTGATTTCAAATGATAGTGCATAATTACAGCTTTCCCCGAATGTATTGACATCAAATACGTTGACTGAAAGATAAATATGGAATGAGCTGTGGCTTTTGCTCTAAGATACAGAAATTGAGGTATCAATTCTAGAAGGAACATCAGTGTTCTATTGCTGCAAACTTTACCCACTCTTTCAACATAACAAAAATTTAAGGGGTGCCTGGGGGCTCAGTGGGTTTGGCCTCTGCCTTCGGCTCCTGTCATGATCTCAGGATCCTGGAATCAAGCCCACATCAGGCTCTCTGCTCAGCGGGGAGCCTGCTTCCCCCCTCCCTCTGCCTGTCTCTCTGCCTACTCGTGATCTCTCTCTGTTTAAAATAAATAAATAAAATCTTAAAAAAAAAAATTAAAACCAGAATGCTTCCCAGTTTTCGTAGAAAACGCAAAGGAAGAACTGAGCTAAAAAATTAATGTTTAGAAACTGGAGGTTTAATAGGGCACTGGGTGGCTCAGTAGGTTAAACTTTGGACTCTCGATTTCAGCTCAGGTCATGATCTCAGGGTCATGAGATCGAGCCCTGTGATGGGCTTGTGTTCAGCCAGCTCAGAGTCTTCTTGTCCCTCTCACGCCCCCTCTGCCCATACCCTCTCTTGCTTGACAGGCTGGCTCCTGTACTTTCTCTCTGTTTCATAAATAAATAAACAAATAAATAAATAAATAAAAATCGTGGTTTTTTTAAAAAGGAACTAGAGGCTTAATATGAGTCCCTGGAACTTTTATAATCCCAGTTTTAGTTTGTT
Organism: Nasua narica; assembly: GCA_028533885.1. Classification (NCBI taxonomy): domain Eukaryota; kingdom Metazoa; phylum Chordata; class Mammalia; order Carnivora; family Procyonidae; genus Nasua; species Nasua narica. The sequence continues at coordinate 151,029,242 of CM052798.1, read as the reverse complement.
CATTAAATTCAGTTGCACTGTTTATCTTTCTGTAACTTATCCTCTATTTTTGTTGGGTTTTTCCCCTATTGATACCACTGCCCAGATACTATCCTCCAGGCTCCATGCTTCTCTCTCAAGTTACTCTTGGAAAATATCTTCTTTAAAGCATATGGTCAAGAATATCATCCATTTATTCATTCTACAAAGTGGATACATACAAGAACCATATCGACATATATTCTTGCATTCTTGGAATTCCTATTAGGGAAACGGATGGAGGATAGGCAATCAATAATAAACATAATAAACAAATAAAGTGTATGATATATTACATGGTGATAAGCGCTAAGAAAAAATAGAGCAGGTTCAACAATGTCAGGAAGCTGGGAATTGTTGCACAGATTGTTCAGGGCAGACTTTGAGACGGTGCTATTTAGGCAAACAATTGAAGCAGATGCAAGTACGACCAAGTGGGTGTTTGGAAAAGAGCATGAATTACTGAAGCTGCCTCTGGCAGACCAAATGGCCAGTGCAAAGGCCCTCAGGCAGGAGATGCCTGTTGACAAGGAGGAAGACGTAGGCATAGACAGAAGACTAATAAGGGCCCCTGTCCGAGAGATGGAGTGGGGTAAGGAGGGCCTTCTGGGCATTTTCAGGAATTTGGCATTCACTCTGAGTGAGATGTAAGCCCCTGAAGGGTTTTTAACGGAAGAATGACAAGAGCATTTTTCACTTTAAAAGGATTATTCTGCTGCTGAGTTGAGAGAAGACTGGGCAGAGAGACACAGTTGGAGGAAACTAGTCCAGAGGCTACTGCACCGATCCAGGCAAGGCAGTTTCTAGGTTTATTTTGAAGGAGGAGCCAACAGGATTTCCTGAGAGGTTGGATGTGGGTGTGAGGAGCTGGCTGGCCTTCCCCAGTGTTGTTATGCTGCACGATTGATGAACATTTCTTTTCCGTCTTTCCCACTTTGAGCAGTTTCTTTTGCTTAATATTGTAATCTTTTTTATGTAATGCTAACATTCCACCAATATTTTTGTATCTTTGCTGTTTCATCTGTCACAAACTTAGCAGGAAAAAAAAAAAGGTTTAAGGAGCACAACTGCTTGACAAGGGGAGTAGCCTGCCTCTCAAAAGGGGGTGCCCACAGTCTGTTTCTCATTTACTCTCCTTAAAAAAAAAAAAAAAAAAACTGGCAGTGTTTAAACTATCACAGAACAAATAAAACCCTTATGTGTTTCACAATTTATGTAACTGATTTAATTTGCTTTCACATTTCCATCAGACAGGTCCCTGGGTGGCTGAGTTGGTTAAGTGTCCAACTCTTGATTTCAGCTCAGGTCATGATATCAGGATCCCGGGGACTGAGCCTCACATTGGGCTCCCACTCTGCAGGGAGTCTGCTTGTCTCCCTCTCCCTCTTCCTCTCCCCCTGCTCCCATGCTCTCTCTCTAAGTTAAATAAATAAATCTCAAAAAAAAAAAAAAATTCCATCAGCGTTCTGACAGTTACAGCTTGTATTTTTTCTCTGAAACATCAAGACCTTAAATTTGGGTGTTGCCAGGAGAGAGGTATGAGGAATCTTGGCATCTGAACAAGATGACTGCCAGGGGGAGGAGCACCAACCATGAAATGGTCTTGCCAATTTCTCTGCCAGAACCAGAGTTATGGATAATGATGGTGTTATCTACCACATGTGTCAATTGCTTCTCAGTTGACTGATCTATTTTACACACCTCAACCTATGTAATCCTCAAAACAAACCTGGGAGTTACATGTCATCAGCTGTATCCTACAGAAGAGCATGAGAGAATTGATTTCCCCGGGTCATATCACTGACAAATGACGGAGCCAGGCCCCACATTGGGTTCAGAATTTAATTCTAGTAATCATATTTCTACTCCGGGGCTGAGGAATGTTCTTTCTTGCTGCAGTTGATGGCTCTGTGAAGAGAAGGTGGACCATAAGTAAACATTGTTCTAGTTCACAGTCTTGCCGAGGATCGGTCTTTCCAGGAACCAAAGCTGATAGTGTTCAGGAAGTTTCTAGGATCCCTGAGGCCTTGCTCTGAGATTCAGACTCAGTCAGCCTCTACCAAGTCCATTGGGAATAATTTTTGCCAGCTTCTATACTTCGATTACAGAAGACATTCATTCCCTGCTCCTAATGTGTGCTTGAGAGTCCCTGTCTCAGATAGAATTGCTGCTGTAGTTCTTCCGCGGGGAGTAAAGATCTATGATGAATGAGAGGACCTGTTTATGAAGTCTGCAGCACCACAAAGCCCTTTAAGAAATGTTAAATCTTGTTAGTATAAATCTAGAAATAATTTGATACATGTCTCCATTACGGGCTAGAAGAATAAAAAGTCACCATCTGCCTTTCCACAAAATAATATTAATGGCGCTAATACCATGGCTTTAAATTGAGGCAGCTTCTAAAATTAGGGAAATAGAAGGTATGAAACTCACTCCATCAGAAGTTTATTGATTTTTCAATTAACATTGAAGGTTTGCTCCAAAAATTTTGCTTACTGGCTCAGAAATGAAGTGCGCCAGTGGATAATAATTGACATGAATTGTTATATTCCATACATCACCCTCAATGTCAAAATGACTGATAACGAGCAAGTCCTAGTTGCTTAAACACTCTCCAACTAAAGTAACATCATTAGAAAAGATAAAGGTTGCACAGCATGAAATTCGTGTGCATTTTTAATGCTGCTAGCTTAAAACAAACAACAAAAAATCTATTTCTAGGTGAACTTAATTTAAACATGATAAAGAGGATTATTTACTGAAGAAGGACTAGACACTTTTCAAAATATGAAATTTAATTGAGTACAGTTTTAGAAATTCATTCAAGATTACCAAACTCTTAGCCTTCTGACACTTCAGGGTGAAAAAAGTGAAAAGAACGCTCACCATTACACTGATATTTGTGCCCCTGGTAACACTGGTAAGCACAGAAATTATTTGCTAACTTAGCCCCTTCTTCTATTTCTGTTACTGAATACATGTCTTCAGTGTATTAAGTTTATCCATTAAGAATACCATTAAGAAGAAATAACACGGATGCCTGGGTGGTTCAGTGGGTTAAGCATCTGCCTTTGGCCCAGGTCATGATCCCAGGGTCCTGGGATCCTGTCTCAGGTCAGGCTCCCTGCTCAGTGGGGAGCCTGCTTCCCTGACCCTCCCTTGACTCATGTGCATTCTCCCTCTTGCTCACTCTCTTTCTCTTCAAAAAATTATAATCTTAAAAAAAAAAAAGAGGTAATAACCACTAAGCTTGATTCTCAATCACCACCTTAGGATTGAACACCTAGTATATAGCAACTTTCACTGGCTCTGTGCATCTCTTAGGTAAACAGAGTTACAGAACAAACCTGGAAACCCTTTCTCTAGTTTGTGGAAAAGTTAAACACCTCCAAAATACTTACGTGAATAGGGAATAAGTTACTGATAAATTCTAAGCACCTGAAACACGACCTGGTAAAGAGTGGAGCTCTCAACAAATATTTATTGAATGTTGGTTAAATGAGTCGATGTTCTATCGTTCTCACCAACAGTTCAATCATTTTAGCAAATGTGAATGTTTATCTTATGCCCAGCAACGTACTTGGGTCCTAGGAAAAGTAGACTGAGGCAGAAGAACCAGAGACCCAGTTGACAGCCTTCCATAGCTGGTGACCTGGTAGGGAAGGGCAAAAAGAGATGAAAAGAAACCCAGGCTATGAGTAAGCACTGTGTGGTCACAGAAGAGGAAGCTACTGCCTGCCTGGGGAGCCTGGACAGGATCACCGAGAGGATAGGATGCTTGATCTGGATTTCCTGCGGGACATATACTGAAGAATGAATGGAACCTCAAGAATCAATGATGACTCTATTTACCTTTTTCTTCAAAAGTCAATACTCATCCTTCTTTAAGAAGCCAGATCACCTCATCCTGAGATTTCAACTGGGCTATTTCACTCAGTGAAATATCGGGATAGGCCTTCGAATGAATTAGGTGTATTAATTGCCCAGCAGTGTCTGTGTGCAACGTTGGGCTTCCATTCACGTAGGAGATGGCACAACCCCTGCCCTAGAGGATACCCACTCTGGCCTGTCATAAGCACGAAGTATAGGCCCCTTCCCCTGGTCTGGGGGCTGGGAAGGCCTCCCCTCCCACAGGAAAGCACATGGAAGCTGGGATCTGATAAGTAGAGCAGAGACAAACAGGAAAAATGGGAGGGCTCCTGGGAAGGGAAGGACATTCCAGGAAGAGGGAAGGCTGTGTGTGAAACCACCCACTCCCATAGGATCCAAAGACCAATTTCTTGGGAGCTTTTAAAATGAAGGTCTTCAAGAGCCAGTGGAAAACAGGCTTTCCTGTCACTCCTCCTCCACTCCACCTTCTCCCTGGTCCCTGCCCTGGAGTCTGCACTGACAGGCAGCAGGGGACACGGGCTTCAGTTTTCCGGTATTCTCCTCCCACTGACCCTGAAGCTGCCAGCCACAGGTTTCTTGGAACTGCAAATATTGTTTGAACTCCAGCTAAAACTGGAGATGTGTTTTGAGTCACATTATGCAAGCATATTTATACCATCTGTTTATGACACTTACAGGTGGACACTATGATTCATTACACACACGGCTCACTAAATATAGAAGTTTGGAAAATCCTGGGCTCTGGGGAGTTGCTGGGTATGGGCCAGTGTGCAGGAGGAGAAGGTAGTAGGAATGTTTTCTTAGAGTTTCAGGGCTTTTCACATAAAACCCTGACCGTGGTGAAAACGGTTTCGAGAGCATTTCATAACATGGATTTGGTAGAGAAGGATGGAGAAAGGAAGTGACGAGATACATATCACCGTGACCAGTTGTGGAAGATTTCATTTTTCTGTGGGGTGTATGTGCCTGTGTATACACGTGTGCACCTGTGTTAGGGAATCAGAAAATATTTTCTAACTATGGAGTCAGAAAGAAGTCATCTCTGTGTCAGAAGGAAGGATCCAGTTCCAAGGCAATTCCGTCTTTCTCCGAAATAATGTTTTGATATGATTTGGACATCACAGTTTGTGTTCCTTATCTTCATATAAGATAATTCCTTAGTTGTGTGCTTTTTTTTTTTAAAATCTTTTAGGACACTTTGGTGACAATATACATGGAACTAAGATCAAGCTACAAGATTTACCCATCCTTTTGTTTTCAGAAGCCATTTCCCTATCCATAAATCGGGAATGTTGCCATCACACGCTAAGTATGGTATCACTGCAGTCTCTATGTTTAGTCAAATGTGCCAACTTTTAACAGCATCATAAATAATGACAGCTTTTAAAGTGATTTCAATAAGCAAGTATCTCAAAGTCAAGCTGTCCAATAGGGACCCTTCCCCCTGGGGTAGTAGAAGCATCCAAAAAAGTCAAGGAAGAACGAACTCACTGCTGTATTCAATTAGTTGAGAAACCATCAAAGTAAATAAAGCAATACCTTTAAGAACACACAAAAAGGGAGGCAGTGAAGTAGAACAGATTAAAAGAAAAAGGAGAAGTCTGTTTTAGCTACCAAGTGACCCCAGGGGTGAAGAATAATTTCTTCTTCAGGGCAGTTTTAGTAAAGGTCTTCTAGCTAGATGGCTCAGTGGAAACGATTCCTTTTCATATCTATAGGGAACCAAAGAAGTTTGCAGGAAACACAGGCAGTGTAATTTCAAACAAAGTGCAGTAGGTCAGCTGGAGAAGCAACTTTAGAAATCTTTTGTCCCCTCCTAGAATACTAATGGCTTTGAAAAGTCCCAATGGTCATGAGAAAAGCCATTTGCATCTTAGGAATAAGACACAGTGCAGAGAAAAAGCTCATTAGCTCTGTGTCAACTCAAGATGGCTTTCATGAAATTCTCAGCCTTCTTAAACCGACAGCTGATAATGCTCATCTCACAAAATGACTTTCAGCTGTAAAATGTTCAACAACAATTTATTAAGTCCTGCTATGTGCCAGGATTCGTGTCAGGCTGAGGAAATACTCAGATACATGAGGTCTCTGACTTTAAGAGTGAGAGTGAGAAAAATGTCATTAGATATTTATGTAGTTATTAATATAAAACCATAGAAGTATGAATATAGTGCTGTAGGTCCCTAAGGGGATAACTCTATCTGGAAGAAGCAATATATAAGACATCAATTTCCGGAACATAAATCTCAATAAGAGGTTCAGTGAATATGCTAGAGGTGCTCTCTCGGTCATGGCACAGGTACTAGTGAAAGACATCACTAATCTGTCATTGCACTCATTTCCCACAGAGCTGAGTTTGAGCCTCAGGATCCTTCTTAACACAAATGATCACCACGGATAACTAAGAGCTGGCACAGAATCACGCTCGCTAACCTGGATCTCTACAAATGTAAGGAATTGTTATTAGAGAGTTTTAAGAACAATTGCCCACCTACACTGCCCATTGTCAAAGGGTATAAGTTGAACGAACTGTTTGAGTGGCATTGGACCAGGAATCAAATGACCCGAATTCCAGCTAGCTTTGTGGTTGTGACTAGACCTTTTATATGCCAGCTTCTTTCCTTATCAGAAATGGGAAAATATTGTCTCCCTGAGAAGACTCCGAAGGGTTAAATATAGAGGTATTATATCTGTAGGCACTTGGAAAACTGAAGTGTTGAACCAACACAAAATGTGGTCATTGTGGCACTGTTTATTATATTCTTGGTATTATGGTTTTAACTAATCTTTCATAGTATTCTGGGAAGTCTCTGCTACAAGCCCCCAAGCCCCCACCTTGCAAAATCCAAGACAAATAAGTTCGAATAAAAATCAAAGTCATCCTTAAAAGGGAAAAGAAGTTTAAAAATGTGAAAGAAGGAAGAGATGAAGAGTTCCAGTGTAATAGTGTAGTGAGTAGGAGCAAGGCCTCAGGGATCAGATTATGTGGGTTTAAATCTTCCATCTGTCACTAGCTCTGTGACCTTGGGCAAATTACTTAATCTCTCTGCCCTCAGTTTCCTTGTCTGTAAAATGAGATTAATAACAGAATCTGTTTCACAATACTGTTGTGAAACTTCCCCTGACTCCCACCAGACCCCAGATTTGTTCAGTTCAGGATGAGCACCCTAATAGGCTGAATCCAAGGACAGTCTGTGTTTCTTATCTAGGAAGTTTCCTGACTCTAGGGGAAAAAATCAAGACTGTGTACAAAATTCGTGATCTTAAACACATCTTAAGGCTGTTTAAAAAAGATGTCAACTTTCCTTTCCCTCTTTCTTTCTCTCCTTCCTCCCTCTCTTCCTCCTGTCCTTCCCTGCTGTCTCCCTCCCTCTTTCTTTCCAACCATATTCTTTGAGAGTTCATTATGCATTAGATGCTAAGCTAGAAATCTCAAAATTTCATGTTACAGCAGATCCCTCAGAAATATATGTAGCTTTGATACTGACCATAAATCCGGCAAGTCTTTAGAAGGCAGCTTAAATTGTTCTGTGAAGGGGATAAAATCGATTCATTGCAATAAAGCATTAAAGGTTAGTTTCCTAAATTCTCGGACCTCTAAAATAGTGATCTGCAAACTTGTTTGAATATTCGCCTTTATCAAAAACATTTTTGAGGCTTAATCATCAATATAGGTGAATATTAGTTTATAAATTACATAGGAGGACCACTATAACAATAATAGTATATTATTTATTACAAAGCACTAACAATGGAACATTTAAGCAAATGAGATAGAATGACTAGGTGCTCAAGTATTTCTTCTTACACCTCCGTGGATTGCCCTGTGCAGTCCCCTTTGGTGCTCTTACCCCATGCAGAGGCATCTTCTATGAGATTTATAGAGGTTAAAAAAAAAAACAAAAACACCCTGTAGAAGAAAAATATATCACTGTAAGTTGAAGAGAAATGTGTTGAATAAAGCCAGTATCTTGTGACATAACTGGCAACTTTTATTCTACGTCAAGCCAAAGAGAACTTCACTGGAACTAAAAATCTGCAGCAAGAATTCTTCAAAAGAATGCAACACATTTTCTTGGGAAGCATTGCCTTTTAATTAAGAGCTACTAAATGAACTCAGCAACAAGATGTCAGGGTTAAGCTCAAAGCTTCTGGGGCTACCTCTAGTGGATTCAGCTTCTGACCCCACCACTCCCTCGTACTGTGCTCTTGGGCATGTTACTTAGGCTTTTTTGTGCCTCAGTTTCTTCATCTGTAAAAGGTAGAATGATAGTTTGCCTAAGTGATATAAGGATTAGGTAACTCCCAGGCACATACTATATGTCCTAGGACTCGTCATTATTATTAACTCTAATAAAGACAGCATGAAAGGCTAAGCTTTCTTGGCTTTGTTTGGAATAAGTTGTTAAACTGCCTTACAACCAAGCCAAAGCGGTCTTCTTGAAGTGAGTTTAATCCTTAATCCACAGATTAGTAGATCAAAGGTGAGTTACCCAGCTTCCCAGAGAAATAGAGGAGGGACGAAAAACCAAACCCCAGTTTGTGTGCCCCATGAATCTGTCACTTCTGCAGGATTTATTCTGACTTCCCACAGAATCCTTCCCCCAAGGGGAGGGGATTTGTGCAGGGCATCTGAGTCAATGCTCCTTCCTCTCAAAGGCAAATTTTATGGGTAAATGTTGGCAGAAACATGTAGCAGGGTATGAAAATCCCTGTCTGCCTAAAGGAGGAAACTGCAACAGTGTATGCATTTTGTGTTCAAGAATTCCAAGTTGTGGGCACCTGGGTGACTCAGTGGGTTAAGCCTCCACCTTCAGCTCAGATCACGATCTCAGGGTCCTGGGATCGAGCCCCACATCAGGCTCTCTGCCAAGCAGGGAGCCTGCTTCTCCCTCTCTCTCTGCCTGTCTCTCTGCCTACTTGTGATCTCTCTGTCAAATAAATAAATAAAATCTTAAAAAAAAAAAAAAAAGAATTCCAAGTTGGTACTCAATGCACTTTTAATTGGATTTTCTCTTTGAGGCCATCTCTTTTTACTCTTGCTTAATTAGAATTCTAATGGAAGTGAAAGGAAGGGAAGGGAAGGGAACAGTGGAGGGAGAAATTGTTACTGATTACCTATTAAGTGCCAGGTACAGTGCTAGATAATCTATGAATATTTATTCTCATTTAATCATTACAACGATTTGACAGTGGCAGGTTATCATCATCCCTATTTTACACGTGAAGAAACTGAAACTCTGAAGACTGAAGTAACTTTCTCAAGTTTACAAATATATTAGAAGTCACAGCCAGGATTCATTATCTAGATGTGCCAGAATGTAGGTCATCACAAATACCTGGCTCACTGCCTCCCAACAGACACTCCCCAGGGTCCTGAGCAGCTCTAGGAGGCCAGTTTCCTGAACTGACCCTCCCATTGACTATTCTTTCGGAGCATTTCCCTGAATAAATGCAAACCTTTGAGCTATTATGGACCCAAAACAAGCACAAACTGAATCCTAATGCCAAAAAAAAAAAAAAAAAAAACCCACAAAAACTAAACAAAAAACAACTGTTTGGATAATGATTTTATTAAGTTAGTCCTTCCCTAGCCCTACAGTATTACACTTAAAAAATTACTCATTTTCATGGGAATCATGATTGAAGAATATTACTCCAAAATATGGGAACAAAGAATGTAAGAAGGGGCATGGTATTCTGGGACTTTCCAGCCTTCACCATGGTCTGAGTTCCCAGATTACTTTTTACTATCCATCTTCCACTCACTGCTTCCAATTAATTGGAGTCACACATGTTATAAAATGTCTTTTCAGAGAGTCCCCAGTTTGAAAAACATCATCATGTTCCACAACTCACTTCAAATTCAGTTGCTTGACTCTTGAACCACATTTTTCCATAGGATTTATGTCCTCAACTTAGTGACCAAAAATTCTCTAGTCTATAATATAACTGAAATTTACTTAGTACCATGCTGGTAAAGTGTAAATAATAGATTTAAATAAGAAATATTTATTTTTAATTTCTAAAATCATAATAAATGTAATAATAACAATTGTAACCTGCACCATAAAAATCTCATAAAAATCTATCAAGAGAGCATATCCCATTGTTATAAATGAGAAAAATTTCCTATGCCAGATTAAGTAATTAACCTAAAGGCACATATTATTAGTAAATTATCAGGATTTGAACTCAGATATGGTATATATTTGATGTTCTGGTTAGTCAGTCTCTCTGAATTTTGATTTAATAAAATATTAGCATCAGAGATAGGACATTCAATTTCACTTCCAGTTCTGTTACTAACATGCTTTGGGAAAGTTCTTTGATTTCCCTAGACTTAATTACTTCACTAAGAAGTTGAGCAGTTTGGACAATTGGCCTTGGAATTCCAGGTCAACTAAGCCCCCTGGTGATATTATTCCATGGCTACAGTTTTTAGAAAGTTTCTTTTTCCTAGTCTATCAAAATATGTCTCTCAATAATTTCTAAACATTTTTTCTCCTGGAATCCTACAGAATAAATCTACACGTCCTTCCCCATCCATTCACCCACTCAAAAACTATGTAGTATAGTACCAGCACTGGGGAATCCAAAGAAGTAATGTCAAATAGACGGAAATGAAATGAGACAATTAAAATTAGATATGTATTTAATATACATTTAGAGGAATCCTCTATGTCTGTCTCGGGTGTGTTATTTACAATATGTTAGGCTATCCTAAAGTAGAAATAAAGCCTGATATCTCAATGGCTTAATACAACAAAAGTTTTACTTTTCGCCCAAGTAAAGTCTAATGCAGAGTGAGGATATGTCTAGGCAACCCTACTCCAAGTGATGAACCAGAAACCAGGCTACTTCCAACTTATAGTTTTGCCAGCTTTTCCAGGTTCATTCTTTCACTTCCAACTGCATAAGCAGAAATAGAAAGAGAACGGAAAATCATACAAATTGTTTTATAACTAAGGCTGTAAATCATTTATACCACTTCTGCCCACATTTCTTTGGCTAGGACCCAGTCACATAGTCCTACAGACATACAATGCCGACTGGGAAAGGGGTTCTTCCAGTATCTCCAGAAATCAAATTGTTTGATGATCAAATTGCATTATGTTTCCTACAGGAACTCAGGAAAATTTATATTATAGACTTGAAAACCAACTAAGAGTTGAAAAATGGGTAGGAGTTTTGTTTTTTTTTTTTAAGATTTTATTATTTATTTGACAGAGAGAGACACAGTGAAAGAGGGGAACAAGAAGGGGGAGAGGGAGAGGGAGAAACAGCCTTCCTGCTGAGAGCGAGCCCAATGTGGGTTTCAATCCCAGGCCCCTGGGATCATGACCTGAGCCCAAGGCAAATGTCTAACCACTGAACCACCCAGGCGCCCCTGGGTAGGGGTTTTATAGGTGATAAATCTGATGGAGGTACTTAAGATGGAAAGAAATGAAAGTTAATTATCATATGATTTCATTTACTTCTTATGTGGAACATAAGAAATAGCATGGAGAACATTAAGAGAAGGAAGAGAAAAATGAAGGGGAGGAAATCAGAGGGGAAGATGAACCATGAGAAACCATGGACTCTGAGAAACAAACTGAGGGTTTTAGAGGGGAAGGACGTAGGGGGATGGGTTAGCCTGGTGATGGATATTGAGGAGGGCACGTATTGTATGAAGCACTGGGTGTTATATGTAAAAAATGAATCTTGGAACACTACATCAAAAACTAATGATGTACTATATTGTGACTAACATAACAATTTAAAAGAAAAGAAAAGAAAGAAAAGAAAAGAAAAGTAAAGAAAAGAAATTGCTGGACAAAGATCCAGACAGAACCAAAGATCCAGAAAAAAGCATGGCATGTCCTGAAAGAGAATTACATAAATGTTTATTGGGTCCATATCATGTGTCAGTCCTTTCACTAGGTGCTATAATTATTTTGGTAATGTTATTTAAAGTAGATATCTGTGTGAAAGGTCCCCCCAAAATGGTTCCTGAGCCTAATTTTTTAGTGAATATAGTATATTTAGAAAGTGATCTCGAAAGGCAGAAGTGAAGGACAGGAGAAAGTGACCTAGGAAAAGAAGACAAGCCAATGTCAGGTTATATCATCTAGTTGCCCATGATAGAGGCAACTGTTGCTTGAGTCTGAGAGTCATTCTTGGCAGCTTATGAAGTATGTCTCATAACTGCTCTAAGAGGATTTGAGGTGGCACACAAGAAACACCCAATACAACTATTTCCGGTGCATTCCACCTCTTATACTTGTGCCTTCCATTAGTCAATCTGTCACAAAGCCCTCTTTAAAGTTGTAGCCAGTGATTAAAAGTGGATTAGTGAAATCAGTCTCTGTCCCTGGTGCTGTAACTTGTCCTGAAGCACATAATTCAAATTCATTCTCTTATTCCTAGTCTCTCTGTTATGGGCTGACTGATTGGGTCCCCCCCCCAAATCCATACATTGAAGCCTTAAGCCGCAATAAGCTGGTATTTGGAGATAAGGCCTTTGGAAAGTAATTAAGGGAAAGACCACATGAACATAGAGTAGGAACGATGCCATCTGCAAGCCAGGAAGAAAGCTCTCGCAAGGGGCCAAATGGACCAACACCTGATTCTTGGAGTTTCCAAAACTGTGAGAAATAAATTTCTGTTATTTAAGCCACCCAGTCTATGGTATTTTGTTATGGCAGCCTGAGGAGACTAATACGCCATTTATTTAATATTTTTCTCATCCTTAACCAGCACTTTGGCTGGTCTTATAGTCTTCCCTAGCTGTCTAGGCTGAGTATTTAGTGAGATGGCCTACACCTTCCATCCTGAGGGCTTTGGACTCATGCCCTTCTAAGGTCATTGCTGTTATACTTGCCCTGTCACCATTTTCAGTGGTTACAGAACAAGTAAGACATTCCCAAGCAAGTCCCTGGCTATACTCCAACTTACAGCAGCAACCCTAGCTCCTCATGGCAATCATGATCACTCACTCACATTAGTACTGTAATCGTTCCTTGCTTGCTAGTCTGCTAATACAAAGAATCCAGAGTAACTAAGTGATAGTTTTAACTTCAAATGGAGTGGAACCCTATTTGAGTGGGTTCAAATAGAGTGGAGGTAAACTCTTCAGGAAAATAGGGTCTCAGGTCCAGCAGAGCTTAAGCACAAATTTTACAGATTGTTCACAGAGAATGATGATAAGAATGCCAATTTTCTGTAAACCCCTTGGTTCCTGGATCTATGTATTCTACCTACCAGGGATTTAACATCATCTTTTGACCATTGACTCAGTATATTTATAATCCTAAGGTCAATATTATTGAGTTGGCACATTACTTGAGTTTTTAATAGGCCTTCTCACTATCCTTTTGGTGAATTATTTCTTAATGACTGGGTATATAATAAGTCAAGTAGATCTCATGGTTATGATGATATTTCAGGCATTCTATAAGCCTCCAAATTGTGGTGCTGCTTATAGCACTGAAGGCAAAAAAGGCAACCTTCCATATAACAATTCCAGCAAGGAAAAATCATCAAAAAGAGGTTTGATGTTCCAACCAATCACAGCAAGAGTACCATTTCAAGGGCTCAGCATTTGTCTCTGATACTTACAGATTGGGTATTTAGCCACAGAAGTATCTAGATCAGCCTTGAGGAGAGGCATCTCATGTTATGAGTCTGTGCATATAGACTCTATCTTTGTCACCATGGTCACTTAATTCATGAACCCATTGTGCCAGCGCCAAGCAGAAAGTTGAGCTTCCTGTTATCCTCTCCAGGTTAGTATTGGGTTTCTCCTCTTTGATTCATGCTCTCAATCATGGCTGGGTCTACTACCAGAGGTCAATCCATTTGAATCCTATGCAGACTTCCTTTTTGCCCTTCTTTTCGTCTTACTCATTCTATGTTTATGACCAACAGGCAAACTGTTTTTTAATAGTGATGAATTATTACATATCCATACCTCAAGTCACTTCTGCATCCATACAAAGTGAACAAACCAAGTGCTTTTCTCACAAACTCTGACCCTTACGAGGATTTTCCCCACCAATCTCACTAAGGAATACCCATGACTGGTTCTGTAGTGTGGCAGCAGTCCCTTTAAACTATTGTCCATATAATGTACCAACACCAAAATATTCATTAATATGGCAGTACTCTGAATCTTTGTGGAGTTCATTTCTCATCCTGAAATTCTAGCTCACATGTCTCCAATATGAGTAGGTATATTTCTGGCAACTTCATGATCGCAAGGTCCAACTACACAAAAGTATCTGGTGCGGTGTGATATGAAGAAGAATCTTTAGGATTTAGAGAGCTCTATGCCAATCAAATGCTTAAGCTCCCATATAACCCAATGTGCCTTCTATCCATACGTCATCACAATATACTATATGTGATAGTCTTATTATGATGATGCTACTGCATGTCAAAGATTATTATCGTCCACTTCCCATAAGTAATCAGAGTTTTATTCCTTTCTGATTTATGAGTAATCCAGCTTTAAAACCTCATCACAGGGATTTGTTTTATATGAACGTTCCTAATAACTACAGTCTTCCATATTTTTTTGAGAATAAAGCTTCAGTTGAAGACTTACACAAAGGTAATCTATTTGGAGGTAATCTCAGGTGTCAAGAATTATGGAAAGAAAGACTAAAAAATGAAAAGAGAGAAAATTAAATAAATATCAATTGTTGCATTGGCCATTGGCACAAGTGACACATACTCAAAACTTTGTGGCCTGCAATAGAAAGAAGTTTATAAAATCTCTCTCTGGGGATACCTGGGTGGCTCACTCGGTTAAGCATCTGCCTTCAGTTCAGGTCATGATCCCGGAGCCCTGGGGTTGAGCACCACACATCGGGCTCCCTGCTCAGTAGGGAGCCTGCTTCTCCCTCTCCCTCTGCCTGCCACTCCCCTGGCTTGTGCTCTTTCTCTTTCTCTCTGTCAAATAAATAAATAAAATCTTTAAAAGAAAATCTCTCTCTGAACTTTTGGTTCAAGCTTATATCCTCCGTATATCTAGGTGGTTCCATGTGTATGATTATCACACACTTTGGGGCTGCCTATCCCTGATAGTGAGAAGCTTCCTCATGAAGCCCCATGTTTGGATGACAGATATGCCCCAGGAAAAGAAGAACTATGTGGCTTGAGTACAAGATGAGGCATTTTCTGAATGGGCCTGAATGAAACTAGTCAAGTTCTAGATAAAACTGGTCATGGTAACATGACCATGACTGAAATAAGAGGTGAGGATTGAGAAACTTTGACTTAGTGCACAAGAAGTATCTGATGCAGTATAAAGTCTAAAAGATTGAGAAAAATTAGGCTTGACACTTAGAGAACTGATCCCAAGGATATTTCTATGAGATGAAAATTATTTCGCATTTCACTCTTTGGCAGATATCATTGAAGGATTTTGAGCATGAAAAAATTATGCTGATATCTGCATGTTTAACCAAGTGTGTGGGCAGTGTTAACAGTGCTAGAACTAGAGATATAAAGACCAACAGATAATACTTTTCAGCAAAGAGGTGATATATGATGATACTCAAAATCTGGGCAGTAAGAATATAGATGAAATACGCACTTGAAAGCTATTCTGGGGGAAGAGTCAGTGGGCTGAGTTTGGACTGACCAAGGAGAGTATAGGAGAGAGGAATCTAGGTGAGAATTTGGGTGAATTAATTGTGTCATACACAGGTTAGAAACATAAACCAGGAAAAAGTTGGCTGGTGTGGGTGAAATTGGAAATATAGGGTTCCCTTTGGGTACAGAGAGTTTAAAGAATGGGATGTGAATTTGGATGTATATATTCAAAAGACAACTGGGAATAAAAGTATAGAATTCAAGAGAGAGACCTGGGTTACAGTGGGATTAATAGCAGACAAGTGGAATGCTGAGGGAGCTAAAAACAGCAGCCTCAGAAAGATTAATACTCATCATCGGGTTTCCTCAAATGTAGTTCTTGGCAGCTATAAGGGAAAAAAGACTGAACCTGAAGCGACAAGTCCATGGCACTAGAAAAGGTAACTTAGGATTCTTGGGATCATAGTCGTTGGTTTTTCTCCCTTGATCCTGTAGCTAGAATTGTTAGAATAGATGGTAGGGATCATAGCTGAACGAGTACCTCATTTGGAAGAAATTGTTTTCCTAGGGGTCAAAACAGTCCTCCCCACTTAGATTTCTGATAAATAATAGCAGCTAGCTACTTTCTAAAAACTGCAGTGCAGTTGACCACAATGTCACATTAGTTTCAGGTAAACACACAGAGATTCTGCAAGTCTATAGGTTACACCATGATCACCACAAGGGTAGCTACCATCTGTCACCATACATCACAATTACAATATTATTGACTGCATTACCTATGCTGTACCTTTTATCCTCATGTGAATATATCAGGTATTGTTTGAGTCTAGAGCTCCCTAAAACTATGCTGCTTGCTGTGGATGGGTTTTCATCAGGTTAAACGAGTCTTGGTTTGCCCAGTAAAATCCCTGATGTACCAATCTTAGTGTTATTATTATTTTTTTTAAGATTTTATTTATTTATTTGAGATAGAGACAGTGAGAGAGAGCATGAGAGGGGAGAAGTTCAGAGGGAGAAGCAGACTTCCCGTGGAGCTAGGAGCCTGATGTGGGACTCCATCCCAGGACTCCGGGATCATGACCTGAGCCGAAGGCAGTTGCTTAACCAACTGAGCCACCCAGGCGCCCTCTTAGTGTTATTATTAATATGCATAATTCAACTCTCAGAAGCATCCATATCTGCATGATAAATTATATGATTCTCCTACTTATCAATGTGATGAAATATTGATCTCTTCAAAAAGGCTAACCAACTTAGCATAGTTGAGAACCTCAAGAAAGTTTCCTCTGGCCTCATCCATTTTCTTCAGTGTGCTAGGTGAATATTACAATTTTCTATGTGTGCTCAGATGTGGGGAATGTGGGCAACTTGCTTTGTATTATTATCTCAACTTCAGAAATAAGGATATAAGGTAAGTGGCATAACTATGACCAAACAAGAAGAAAGAAGATAACATTTCCAGATCTCTCTAAATGATCCACACTGCTTTCTAAGCATCTATAAAAAGGACATCCAATTAATTCAGCCTATGCTCAGTGATGCCAATCATTCATTATGTTTATGGTGAAATCAGTTTATGATGATGACATTACAAAGTCACCTTTTAAGAATATATCAAAGAGAAGTTGTTTTTGGAAATAATTTTGCCGGTTGGGGACCAATGAAATATTTCAGGGGAGCCTTAAGACCAGAGAACTAGAACCCAATACGGAGTATAATTTATTCTGTACACCATTTCCATTTATGTGGTTCCTGACTTCAAATCTTCAAATAATATTGAACTACAACTTTCTTGTCAAGCGCACTATTAAAGTCATCTGACTTAGGAGATTTACAAAAAGTAGTTGAAAAAATATAATTGGTAAAACTTAAGACTTCTCTCTGTTGTAATTGGTCACACAACAAGCTTCCTAAATATTTGCCTATACACTTCAGTTCCTGAAACTAGTTATGATACTCAGCCAGAGTGTTGCTCTTTGCAAACTACAAATTCAATTGGAACTAAGTCAGTGAAGAGAGAATTAAATAAATTATGTAGAGAACTTTTCTATCCTAACTTGGCCAAGGTCACTCTGTTACTAAGTGGCAGAGCAGGGAATCAAAGCCAGGTTTAGATGATTTCAAAAGCCCAGGGTTTTGAAATGATGCTCATAGATATCTTCTATGTTTTTTGCCACTCATCCTTATGACACTTAATTCTCTTCATATTTCTTTTGGTTAGTAAAAACAGGTGTGTACTAATGTAGGTCTTTCATAAAAGCAAGGTGGTTTAACTTGAACTTTCAAATCCTCTGTCTAGGATACACTTCAAATAAATGGAATGAATGGCTAGAACTTGAGCCTGGGTCTCCTGACCCACATATCAAATGCTTTTCACTGTCCACCTTACTTTAACTGTGTAAGTCCTTGATATGAGCCCCACATCAATTACTTCTGGGAAGACAACTTCAGGTAAGCCAACTAACCTCTCTGATGTTCAGATATCTTTTCTTAGTTTCTTTTCAGGTATCTTTTCTTAAAATAGGAACAATGTCATTGAGTTTCCACCTAAGGTTGGAAAGAGCAAAGGATGTGATGACTGTGAGAACACTGGATGTAAGATTTCTTTTTCCTCTTCCTGAAGTCCAACATTTGACAGTCAAGTCAGTAGAGGTGGATTGTGTAACAACATGGAAAGAGCGTGACCACTGGGGAGCCTCAGATGTAGGTCCAAGTTCTTGTTTTTGCCTTCTTAGCTTCACAACCTAACCCAAGACCCTTCTTTTCTGAGGCTCAATTTTCTCACCTGCAAAACTGGCACACACAGTAAATGTTGCTCCAGGATCTGTCCCTGCTTTACTTTTTTAAAAAATTGAAATGACTCTATACAGGTTTTAATTACATTCAGGATATTTGTTTAAAGAGATATTTCATATATACTCAGCAAAGGCATATTTGCTTTCTTGAATGTGACTAAGTTTCATTTTTTCACCGCAAGTTCCATCTTTACATTAGAGACAACCATATCAAATTGAATTCAAAAAGAAAGAATTTACGTCCTCAGTTAAAAACAAAATGCAACAAAACCTCTCCTAAAACCCAAGCAGATGGTAGAAGGACCTGGGAGAGAAAAAAAATATCTGCCAGTGAAACCTTGGCCCAGCAGTAAGAGTATGGGGAGAAACCCAGAGGTTTTGATTGCTGGGTGAAGGACAGGCTGATGGTTTTGTTTCCTTGCACAAAGCAGTGCACTCTGTCCACCTAGGGAAGGCGTGAGGCCTTCCACAAGCCAGCAAGCCGCAGGAACAACTCAGGTGCTTTGAAAGATCCCGGAGTAACTTGCTGGTGTGAATTAGCTGCTTCCTGAGTCCTATTAAGTGGACTACCCACAGCCAAGTTCAATCATTAAAATATCTCTTTGTTTTCCTGGGTTTTGCATCCTTCTGTTCTCAGACACTCCTTCTTGGAGATTCTGTAAATACAGCAGCAGGGAGGATTCATCTCTTGCTATCTCTCTCCCAAACTACTTTGGGGGGGACCTGTCATAGCCCACCCATGAGACCTCCTGCTGAGACTCTGCCACGAAACAGATTCCACACATCAGCAGCCCAGAGTTATTTTGGGGCTGCCACTTACCAGCAACGTGGCCTTATGTGGGTCGCTTAACCTTTCTGGGCTTCTGTATCCTTATCTATAAGTCTATGCAGCTGGGCTGAAATTGAACATCTGCCAGACCCTTCCTGTCCCAACGTTCTCTGATACAGCATATGAGCTGCTAACAAGGATCCCCAACTAAAACAAATTCAATGTTGCATCCAATTCGGAATGCACTGACGTGATGTTACTAGATTTAGCCTATCTGTGGAGAGGGGGGAAAAAAAAGGAGAGTTTACTGGCAGCCTGGGTGAGTCAAAAGGCCAAGCTATTTTTGGTAAAGACCACTAAACCGGTTCGGGCATTTATATGCATTTTCTCAGCAAAAAAGACACAGCCTCATGCTCAAATTCCAGGGAAAGACCTACCTACCTTCTGGTGCAATTCAGTAGTAAAATAAATGTACTTGGCTGAATAAGAGGCAGACACGCTGAATGCTGGCTTTGTATCCTTAGTTGTTAGGCTTCTCCATCCGCTCGTCGGGAAGGTCATCGAGTGACCTAGTCCTATGGTAGGACGCACAGCTAAAGTAGGGAATAAAGAAGCATTATTGGACCTTTTTTTTCCCCCCTTTTACCCTCATTGAATTGAATTAATAACTGTGGCCCTGTGCAGACTCCTGTGACTCATGCTTAGGAGATATAATGACCATTGTTTATTGATTGTGGAAGGCAACTTTGCAAACTAAAGTCAGATAAGTGGCCTTTCTAGGGCCTATTGATAATTATAATAAATAGTAGTGCCTCTTATTCATCCCCAACACTGCTGTCATATTAAGACCACTGAAATTTGAGGGAGGTCAGCCCGGCTAAGGAGAGCTAACTCTGATGTAATGTACAACCTGACAACAGTTAACACTGCTGTGTTAGAAGTTGCCGAGAGAATCGATCCTCCAAGTCCTCATCCTGAGGGAAAAAAACGTTTATCGTAGTGTTTACGTAAGCTGGTGGATGATGACCAAACTTACTGTGGCCATCTTTTCACGATACATATGTCAAATTGTCATGCTGTACACCTTAAACATCAGATGCTGGATGTCAACTACATCTCAATAAAACTGAAAAAGAAAATTACAAGGAAAAGATTTTTTAATTAATTCGTTGTGTGTGTGTGTGTGTGTGTGTTTTAAGAGAGAGTTAACTCTAGTAGCTAGTATGTTATTAGGCAGCAAAAAGGGACACCTCAAAGCAGGATCTTTGAAACCCCAAAGTACTAAGACACAAAGCTCAGGTCTGCCTACTTTCTTAGCCCTGCTACCTTGGGCAAGGGTAGCCTCTTGGAGACTTAGTTTCCCCATCTGTACAATGTTGATAATAATTTCACGTAATGGGAATATAAATATACATGTGAAGCCCTCAGCATAGAGGCTAACACATACTAAGTTAAGTAAACTAAGTTAAGTAAACAAGTAAGTAAACACTAGTAAGTTAAGTAAACACTAGTATTATTGATCTATTGCTAAAGTAAACCTGCAAATACACTTTGTATAATTATATACTTCGTATCTTTTGTTTCAGGTCACTTCTAAAGCATGGAAATTCACCTATTTTTATCCCTTCTTTATTTTGGCATTTAGGGTCATTTTTGCCACTTAATATTGGTTTTGCCACTTTACAGGTAAAAAGTTAATCAGATTTACCCTCAACCCCACTAAATAAGAACCTCTGAAGATATAGGGGCGGGGTCAAGCCATCTTCCAACCATAAGGGGACTGAGAAATGGAGGCAACATTGAGAAGGCAGATGGAAGAAATGTAAAAAGAGAAGTTATGGTATCATTTATACTATAAAATCATGTCACAGTATCCTTTAGGCTCTTGATCCAACCTAAAACTTTACTCTTCAAATGTTCAGTTATTTATTTTGATTGGTGCAGCGTAAGACAGGTCTTACACCACTTGCAAAAAAAACAACACCTCTGAGACACTTGTTAAAAATGCAATTCCCTTGATTTAATGAATTGTTCTTTAGTAGTGGAGCTGAGGAATTCTGAATCTTTAGGTTCCCAAGTGCTTCTCCTGCAAAACCAGTGTATGGAATGAATTGTGCCCCATTACCCCTCGGCCCACCACCTCCAAACCCAGGACCTATGTTGGAGCCCTAACACCCGGCACCTCAGAATGTGACCGTATTTGGAAATAGGGTCTTCAAAGAAGTTATTAGTTAAATTAGTCATTAGGATAGGTCTTAATCCAATGTGACTGGTGTCTTTATGAGAAGAAGAGATTAGGACACAGACACCTGGAAGGAAGACCTTATGAAGGCACAGTGAGAAGGTGGCCATCTACAAGCCAAAGAAAGAGGCTGCAGAGGAAATTAACCCTAGCCATGTCTTGATGTGAAACTGGAGAAAATAAATTTCTGTTGTTTTAAGCCATCCAGTCTGTGGTCTTTGTTACGACAGCCCTAGGAAATACGTGTAATCAGCTTTGGGAAACATCAATTCTGAGATTCCTCAGCATATGTTAACATTGGTTTTGCAAACTTCCAGGCCAGCAATCCTGCAGCTGTTGCTTGAATCTTCCTGCAAAGGGAATCCACATAATCCCAGCATGGCCCAGTCCAAATTGGAACAGCTCTCTCTGTGCAAATATCTTCTTTACATTATGCTGAAATTTATGTTATCCTAATTAAGGTTCCTAATGATAACACTGAGGCACTCTAAGAATCTAAAGTGGTTTCGGAACAATCAAAGAAAACATTCGACTCACTGAAATCCCAATGTTATATATATACTCTTCATGTTATAATATTTGATATGAATATTCTAGACTTTAGAACATTTGGCAAATATTATTTGGTTACAAGTAGCACTTTCAATTTACTGATCATTCTGGATAAAAGATGATTTATTGTAATTTCTAAAGCAGAATGAGATTTAAATATTACATGTGAAGTTTTCCTCCCTGGGGGATTTTGAACTGCTGAAGTGCGATCACCAAATGATGATAAAATCTCAATGGGTTTAGCTTCACAGTCCTTTTGGAGGTCAGATCTTTTCATTCGAGAAGAAACATTCCTTGCATACAGATTTCTATCTTCACATCACATGCTGCCTACTTCTATAAACTTACAGGCAACACTCCTGTTAGGAAGTCATATTTTTCCCATTTTATTTAAAACAGTTCTAATAACTCTTTTACTGAAACAATGATTATTTTGGGTCAAGTAGTGTCCTGTGGAGTTGTAGAAACTGATTACCTGTATAATTGACCCCCAAAGTCTTTTCATTTTAGAGAGACTATTTTTCATTTTTCCCCCAAATACGTTTATTTTATTTTTTTCAGTGTTACAAGATTAATTGTTCATGCACCACACCCAGTGCTCCATGCAGTACGTGCCCTTCTCAATACCCACCACCAGGCTCACCCACCCCCCACCCCCTCCCCTCAAAACCCTCAGTCTGTTGCTCAGAGTCCACAGGCTCTCATGGTTCATCGCCCCCTCCGATTTTCCCCCATTCACCCTTCCTTTCCTTCTCACAATGCCCTCCATATTTTTCCTTATGATCGACATGTAAGTGAGACCATAAGATAATTGACTCTCTCCGCTTGACTTATTTCACTCCGCATAATCTCTTCTAGTCCTGTCCATGTTGATACAAAAGTTGGGTATTCATCCTTTCTGATGGAGGCATAATATTCCATTGTATATATGGACCATATCTTCTTTATCCATTCATCTGTTGAAGGGCATTTTGGTTCTTTCCACAGTTTGGCTATTGTGGCCATTGCGGCTATGAACATTGGGGTACATGTGGCCCTTCTTTGTGCTGCATCTGCTTCTTTGAGGTAAATACCCAGTAGTGCAATTGCAGGGTAATAGTGTAGCTCTATTTTTAATTTCTTGAGGAATCTCCACACTGTTTTCCAAAGTGGCTGCACCACCTTGCATTCCCACCAAGAGTGGAAGAGGGTTCCCCTTTCTCCACATCCTCTCCAACATTTGTTGTTTACTGTCTTGTTGATTTTGGCCATTCTAACTGGTGTAAGGTGATATCTCAGTGTGGTTTTGATTTAAATCTCCCTGATGGCTAAAGATGATGAACATTTTTTCATGTGTCTGTTAGCCATTTGTATGTCTTCTTTGGAGAAGTGTCTGTTCATGTCTTCTGCCCATTTTCTGATGTGATTATCTGTTTTGTGAGGGTTGAGTTTGAGGAGTTCTTTATAGATCTTAGATATCAGACCTTTGTTTGTAGTGTCATTTGCGAATATCTTCTCCCATTCTGTGGGTTGCCTGTTTGTTTTATGGACTGTTTCCTTTGCTGTGCAGAAGCTTTTTATCTTGATGAAGTCCCAAAAGTTCATTTTTGCTTTTTTTCCTTTGCCTTTGGAGACATGTCCTGAAAGAAGTTGCTGTGGCTGATGTCGAAGAGGTTACTGCCTATGTTCTTCTCTAGGATTTTGATATATTTCTACCTCACGTTGAGGTCTTTTATCCATTTCGAGTTTATCTTCGTGTATGGTGTAAGAGAATGGTCAAGTTTCATTCTTCTACATATAGCTGTCCAATTTTCCCAGCACCTTTTATTGAAGAGACTGTCTTTTTTCCACTGGATATTTTTGCCTGTTTTGTCAAAGATGATTTGACCATAGAGTTGTGGGTCCATCTCTGGGCTCTCTATTCTGTTCCACTGGTCTATGTGTCTGTTTTTGTGCCAGTACCATGCTGTCTTGGTGATCACAGCTTTGTAGTCAAGTTCGAAATCAGGCAATGTGATGCCCCCAGCTTTGTTTTTCTTTTTCAACATTTCCTTAGCAATTTCGGGTCTTTTCTGGTTCCATACAAATTTTAGGATTGTTTGTTCCAGCCCTTTGAAGCAGACACTGATAGGCTAAAATTTAACAAAGGTCCTTTCACTTCAGCTGACTCTATTAAAACACATATTAATAATGATAACAAAACAAGAGCAACAATAGTAACTAACATTTATTGACCGCTTACTGTGATTGCAGTAGAGGGCTTCAAATGTATTGTCTCATTTAATGTAATTATCCATTGATGAAGGCTTATTTACTACATGCATTTTATAAAAAACTCCGAGAAGTTTAATAACAACAAAATTATGAACTTCAGTAAGGAGCAGAACCTTTTCTTTCTTCCTTCCTTCCTTTCTTTCTTTCTTCCTTCCTCCCTCCCTCCCTCTCTCTCTCTCTCTTTCTCTCTCTCTTTCTTCTTTCTTTCTTTCTTTCTTTCTTTCTTTCTTTCTTTCTTTCTTTCTTTCTTTCAATGCGGGCAGGAGGGGCAGGGGGAGAAGAGGGAGAGAGAGAGAACCTTAAGCAGGTTCCACGGCCCGTGCAGATCCTGACATGGGGCTCAATCTCACAGCTGTGAGATCATGTCCTGAGCTGAAAAAAAAAAGTTGGACGCTTAACTAACTAAGCCCACCCAGGCACCCCCACCCCAAATTTCTTTTCTTTTTTTTTATTTTTTGTGTTTGAGTGTAGTTGGCACATAATGTTACATTAGTTTCAGGTGTGATAATTCAACTTTCCCTAATCTTATGCTATAGTCACCACAGGTGTAGCTACTACCATCTGTCACCACACAAAGCTATCTACATATTATTGACTGTATGTTCTATGCTGTGCCTTTTATTCCCATGACTTACTTATTCCATAATTGGAAACCTGTACCTCTCACTATCTTTCACCCATTTTGCCCCATCCCCTTTCCCTCTGGCAGCCATCAGTTTGCAAACCCAAGTTTCTTACCAAGTTTGATTTGGCTTTAAAATTCTGCTCTCAATTACTGCATTCATTCCATAAGGGGAAAACATAGTCTGAGAAAAGAAAAAAATTCCATCCTCTAGGCAACATCTGTAAAACATCTGTAAAACAGGGATATTGACATCTGTCTCTTGAGATGATTGTAAAGATTAAATATAAATGTAATTTATCTTAGTATCTGGCCAGAGTTCTTGGCAGACATTTCTTAAGTGCTTTATAAATGTCAATTTTCTCTCTTTCAGCAATTTTTGCGATATATTTCCAGGACACGAAACTGGGTCACACCAGAAAACCTATAACAAGTAAAAAGCACAGTTGCTCTTGCCTTCTTAGAGTTTGTATCCAAATGTAAATTCAAAAAACTGTGATATGAGAAGGTACAAAATAATCTATTTTAATGAGTGCTTAGAGTGTGCATTTTGTAGCCAGGCTCCACTGGCTTTGCGTTCTGTCTCCACCATTTCTTTCTACCATTTGTAAGTTCTTGGGCCAGTTACTTTCTCTTTCAAGGTCCTTATTCATAGAATGAGGATCTACTTCGTAGGGTTGACATGAGGATTTTAATAGCTATTCCTCATTTGGTGTTAATTTGTACCAATTACAAATTGGTAAGGGTTGTGAGAAATTTGATTATTTTCATTCAATCCTCACAGTGACTTGATGAAATGTGTACTAGTTCATCATTCTCAAGTTGAGATAACCAAGACACAGGAAAGTAAATATTTGACAAATGTCACATGGCCTGTAAGTGGTGTAGTTGGGTTACTGTCCCAGGCAGAATGGGTAGACGACCCAGTCTCTTCACACACTACACAACACTGACTTATACATTCTACACAATGTATGTGAGCTTCCACAAATATTTAAATGTGAAAAAAGAACATTTATTATATTATCAATGTGTAAAAACAAAAACAGACTATTTAAAAAGTTCTTCCTTGGGGGACGCCTGGGTGGCTCAGTTGGTTAAACAACTGCCTTTGGCTCAGGTCATGATCCCAGCATCTTGGGATCAAGTCCCGCATCGGGCTCCTTGCTCCGCAGGGAGCCTGCTCCTCTCTCTGCCTCTGCCTGCCTCTCTGCCTGCTTGTGTTCTCTCTCTGTTAAATGAATAAATAAAATCTTTAAAAAAAAAAAAGTTCTTCCTTGGGCCGAAGGAAGAGATTAAAAGATTGTCCGGTTTGTGAGGATATTAATGCTTTAAATACACTAAACAACATTGCACTCTGTTTTTTATTGCCTAAAAGAGAGAAAGCCCCAAGTATATGAAGTTGAAGACATTTCCAGACTCTTTAGATTTTTGCTTCTTTATGTCATTTCAGAAGATGACTTCTAACTTGATGACTTTTCTCATTAGCTGTGGGCCACTCAGCTTGCTTTCTCTAACAAAGGTCCACAGATAAATCATGTGTGGCTGACATGATTTCCTTGAAGTTCTCAGTGGTCTAATCTGCCTTGATGTGGCTCCTTTCATGGTTTCTTATGGCATTTGTGGTACATGAGTGGGCATAAGGCCAACAGGGTCATGTTACATCCATTTGTTTTCTCTTCAAAATGAATATTGTGTTTAAGTGAAAAATTGTGTTCTGGGCACAAGTTATTTCCCTTTGAAGCACTATCTCCTAACATGACATTTAAAAGTTTTGTGGAGAGAAATAATTTGTATTTTTACATCTTTGTCCGTGTTGATTTTGCCCTTCAACTTATAGTGAAGAAGGAGAAATTCAGAACTATCCCCTTTTCTTCAATATTAAGACAGGATTGATTCAGAGAGGCTTGTGCTTTTTATATTGAAAACTCTAAGAAACTGAAGAAGACACAAATAAATTGAAATCTATTTTGTTCTTGTGGATTAAAAGAATTAGTATCACTAAAATGCCCATACTATCCAAGGCAATATACAGATTCAATGTGATCCTTATTGAAATTCCAATGGCATTTCACAGAAATAGAACAAATAGTCCTAAAATTTGTATGGAACTATAAAACACCCCAAATAAAAAACAAACAAACAAAAAAACAAAACAAAACAAAACACCTGAAATAGCTGAAACAATCTTAAAAAGAACAAAGTTGTAGATTTCACACTCCCTGATTCCAAATTATATCATAAAGCTATAGTAAATAAAACAGTGTCCTATTGGCATAAAAATAGACATACAGATCAATAGAACATAATAAAGACCCCAGAAATAAATCCAACCATATATGGTCGACTAATTTATAACAAAGGAGCCAAGAGCAAAGGGAGCCAAGGAGCAATGGGAAAAGACAGTCTCAATAAATGATGGTGGGTACATTAGACAGCCACATGCAAAATGATGAAACTGGACTATCTTACACCACACATAAAAATTAACTCAAAATGGCTTAAGCACTTGAATGTAAGACCTGAAACCATAAAACGCCTATAAGAAAACACAGGTGGCAAGCTCCCTGCCATAGGTCTTGGCAATGATTTTTTTTGAATCTCACACCAAAAGCAAAGCAACGAAAGCCAAAATAAACAAGTGGGACTACATCAAACTAAGAAGCTTCTGCACAGCAAGGAAACAACAAAATGAAAAGGCAGCTTACTGAATGGGAGAAAATATGTGCAAATCATGTATCTGATAAGGTGCTAATCTCCAAAATATATAAAGAACTTATACAGTTCAATTGAAAAAACAAAATCTGATTTAAAAGGGGCCATATGTATCCCAATGTTCATAGCAGCAATGTCCACAATCGCCAAACTGTGGAAGGAGCCAAGATACCCTTCAGCAGACAAATGGGTAAAGAAGATGTGGCCCATTTATACAATGGAATATTACTCAGCCATCAGAAAGGATGAATACCCAACTTTTGCATCAGCATAGATGGAACTGGAGGGGATTATGCTGAGTGAAATAAGTCAAAGAAAGAAAGACAATTATCATATGGTTTCACTTATTTGTGGAACATAAGGAATAGCGTGGAGGACATTAGGAGAATGAAGGGAAAGAAAAGCGGGAAATCAGAGGGGGAGATGAACCATGAGACACTATGGACCCCGGGAATCAAACTGAAGGTTTTAGAGGGTGAGGGGAATGGGTGAGCCCAGCGATGGGTATTAAGGACGAAACATATTGCATGGAGCACTGAATGTTAATCACAAACAATAAATCATGGAACACTACATCAGAAACTAATGATGTATTATATGGTAACTAACAGAACATAATAAAAAATAAAAATGGGCATACTTGAATAGACATTTTTCCAACAGGTACATGAAAAGATGCTCTACATCATTAATTGTCAAGGAAATACAAATCAAAGTCACAATGAGATACCTCTCACACATGTGAGGTGGCTATTAGAATGACTATTGTCAAAAAGATACAAATAACAAGTGCGAGTGAGAAGGTGGAGAGAAAGGAAATCCTTGTGCACTGTTCATGTATGTAAATTGGTGCTGCCACTATGGAAAACAGTACGGTGGTTACTCAAGAAATCAAAAATAAAACTCTGTATGATTCAGCAATTACATTTCTGGGTATTTATCTGAAGGAAATGAAAGTACTAATTCAAAAATTTATATGCACCCCTATGTTCATTGAAGCATTATTTATAATAGCCAAGTTATGGAAACAACCTAAATGTCTATCAGTGAATGAATGGATAAAGAAATTGCGAGGTTTGTGTATGTGTTTGTATGTGTGTGTATGACTATTATTCAGTCATAAA
>CM052798.1:150919633-151000175 GCA_028533885.1 Nasua narica | reverse complement strand
AAAAAATGGTAGATCTCATTTCAGAGTTCACCTGGGCATGAAGACAAAGCGGATCCCACCTGCCTGCCTCTCCTTCTCTGTGACATGCCATGGAGAAACCCTGGAAACCAGAGCACTCTGCTGGGGAGCAGCTGCTACTGTGGCATCTCTGCCTAGCCCAAGTTTCTCGCTGGGGGACTCAACAGGAAAGGGTGTTCTGCCTTGAGTTTCGAAGTCCAATACTTCTCATGTGGGAGCAGGCAAAAGTACAGCATGAATCTCTGCCTCCCCACCTCAGTGTAATGAAGCCCCACACCACAGAGCTTAGGCCCTCTCCCAGGAACCATAAGGATCATCATCATGCTTCACCCAATGCCATTTGTTTCCAGAAAGCGAGTGGAGTAAATAGCCCTTTGATTTGTTACTTCTCAGCTTCTTCAGAAAGGTCCTAAGACTTTAGTTCAAGTGGGTCCAACACACACAGAGTGGATGGATGGCAAATCAGGATGGCAAACATTTGGTTTTATTTTGGGGTAGCAGGGGCTAGGCAGAATGTGAATTCATATGGGTGAACTGGGCATGAGTTCTCTAAAGGGGGGGGTCATTTTGCTAAGTGCAGTAGTGACATGTTGGGTCAGGGAACTTAGAGCAGAAGCATCAATAATGGTGTCATGGCTAAGCAGGATGACACCTTTAGGCATGCCCAGAATGAATGCTGGCCAGGTTACCTCCAACCTACACAACAGATCTTAGTCAGAGATAAGTATTATTTGCCCTTATGTTCTTGCATAAAGAGTACTTTGCCCAATTTCATAGCTTTTCCTCTACCACAGGGATGTGAAATTTTCTCGTTGCTTTCCTCAGTTTTAGAATGGTAGTGGTCTCAGCACAATTGAGAAGTTCATGAATTTAGGGACTCTATCTGTCCCTCACTATGGAGCTCACCATGGATCACATATATATGGTCGTCAGTAAACTTTTCTTAAATGAGTAAACTAATCACCCCAGTGATTTCACCTCTCAGCCAGACTGACAGGTTACTCTGTGTTAAGTGCTTTACATTCAGTTCCAGACCAGCTTATGCAGTAGATATAAACAACTCCCAAACATATCAGTGGTTTAAAACAGCAAGGGTTTATTTCAGATGAGTGGGGGTGCTCAGCACCACAGCACCCTCACTTTAGGACCCGGGTGGATGGGGAGGCTACCACATGGAATACTGATGTTACTGAAGCAGACAATGAGAAGGTAAATCTAACAATAGCTCTTAAGGCTTCCTCCCAGAAGCAACACATGTTCATATCTCGTTGGCCCAAGTCAGTCATTTGCACTCCAAAAGGGGTGAGAAATTTCAATTTTAGGGAGAAAATTGAAGAAAATCTCTTCCCCTTTTAGGATGAGAATGACAATATTTTGCATGTCTCTATGACTGTCATCCATGTGTTAGTTCATTTAAACCTCGTATTCAGCTAGACATTATAATTGGTCCCACTTTAGGGATCCTATTAAAGGGATCTCGAGGCTTAGGGTTATTAACTGAGTCGATCAAGGAAATCAGACAGTGGAGCCTGAACTCAATTTGAGTCACTTGACAAATCTGTTGATGTTGCTATCATCAGAGTCTTTTAAGTTCTGTAAGGGGAGACAGGGTGAAGTCACAAGGTGTCCAGGACCAGATTCTGTGCTTGAAATCATCATGCAAACCCCATAGACCTGAGCCCAGGTAGGCAGTGCTTCTGCCCTCCAATTCATCCTTCCTCTCTACTGGAAGAACTTGCTATTCCTTAAGCAGGATGATAGCTACTTATTTAAAGCATCATACATCGGCCATCATCCTGTCCATGGCTATTTTGAAAAGCTAACCAACAAAGGCAAATTTCCTTACTTGCCTATGGTAAATAATACTCATGGAAATTATTATGAAATTCATATTTATAACAAAACTATTCTTTCCATAACAAATTTTAGTAGTTCAGACATTTGAAGATTGCAAATGCAGGCTGTGGCTCACATTTTTCTTTCCACGTAGACAGAGAAAAATATTTCCCAAATGCTAAGATTAGGATGTGGACTTAGCTTGTTGGGGACAAAACATCACTTGGTTAATGACCTGCAGACTATTTCTGTGGAGTAAAATGAGCTTGCTAAAAAGAAATTGTTGGTCTAAAACACCATCAAAAAACTTGGATGTCATCAGAGGACACTATCAATTGACCATTTAAATAATTTACTAGAGTGGGCATAATAGCCAGAGGAACACTCTTGCCCACTTGCATAAACAAAGGAATTTATCATAAGGATCTGGGTGGTTCAAAAAATCAAAAGAAAAGCAAATTACTAAACCTCTGGAAAGAATGGAAACAGCACAGCTCTGGGGATCAGGTGAACTGCCATCAGAATTCATCAGCTTCAAACACTTTCTTCTGGGGGGGAGGGGGAGGTCTCTGCACAGCACATTCTAATTCCCAGGGTCCTAGAGAAAGTTTCTGAGGGGCATGGCATGGCTTATATGCTTCCTGTTAACGGTGTCTGGCAAATGTGAGCAGCTCAACAAATTGTTGTTGAATCAGTGAATAAATGAATGACCAAGCTCTCTGGGCCTGCAGGAAATAACACCATCCTTAATGATACAAGCCAGTAATTTCTGGATGTCATTTTATGGTACCTTAGGGTTTTATTCACGCCATTAAAAGGGACTCTGGCATTCTCAATGCTAATATAATTACTTAATTAAAATATGGGCTCAACATTTATAATACCACAGACCTAAAACAAAATCTAGTTTTGGATCTCAGGCTTTTAATGTTCTATCTATGGAACAAAATACCCTAATTTTAACCATTCATGTTTTCATTTTTTTAGATCAGACATACTATTTAACTTCCAGGCTGAGCCTTTGAGCAGCCTGAGATAATATCAATTGACACTGTTTGAAAAAATACTTTATGCCAGTCTATCAGCACATACTTTATCTGTTTTCATCTTACATGCAATACATAATCTAAACCGTAAATTACTGCCAGTATCATTATAATACGCATTGTAAGATGAATGAAGGCAGGCATAGAGTGACTACTTAATTTGATGCAGGTCACACGGTGGAGCAGAAATATGAATCCATGGAGTTGGTCTCTCAGTCATTGTCCTAATGTCAATTCCCAGGACAGCCATAGCGGTTCGGTATCATGATAATCAGATGCAAGAGCTGGCTAGGCAAGCATCATTTTTCTTTCTATTTCTTCCTTTATGATTCTTTTCTTTTCTTTTTGGAGGGTAAATGTATGAATTGAACAGACTACTGCTTCAAGCCAGACCTGCACATCAGAATAACTCAAAGAATTCTTTCCAGATCTGTTTGCCAGGCCCAACCCTAGAGATTCTGGTTCTGTGTACCTGGGCAAGTAGACACCTGTGTGGAGGTAAAAGCTCCCCGTGTAACTCTAGCACGGACTCCTGAGGAAGAACCACTGCACCAGGGTTTTTTAGATGCCGGAAAGAAGTGCAGAAATTGCACTGTTACCTCCATGGACTTGGAGAAATCTAAGGAATCCAAGTGATGGTAGAAAGTTGATGAACCAAAAGCAAACCACTACTCCAAAATGACTGTGAATCCTGTCTAGTTGGGAAGAAAAATTTACAGCAAAATTGACATATCACAGCAAATGCTAAGAAATGAGAAACATTTAAAGATGAGTCAAGTGCTTGGGGTCCTGTGTGGCCCCTTTCCCTGTGTTAGGTAGGGTATGTCTTTGCATATGTGAGAGGCCAGGGTGGAGTTGAGCAAAAGAACGGTACTCCAGATGGAAAAAAAAAAAAAACCCACCCAAAGTATATTGTGGTTAGAGTTAAATAGCTTTGGTCATTTAAAAATGGAGCAATCTCTTCCAAGAAAGAGCAATGGGAAATAACTCCATACTTTTTATTCATTTCTAATGCTTTCCAGTCTCCAAGCCAGCTCTCACTATTCTGTAAAAGAGTTTAACAGACTTAAAAAGAAATGCGAGAAGTCATTTCAAAGGATCAGTGTGCTGTGACAGGCTCATACTAATTTTGAAGTCTCTCTGTATGTCTTCATATAAATTATTTAAAATAATTCACAGTCCTTTAACACGACGACTCATGTCTTCTTTTGGTATCTATGTCATATTCTTTCTTCTTGTTGCTCTAGTCTGAAACAACTTTTTGGCTTTCTGCTTTGTTTATATTTATGAGAAAGGCAAAGGAAGTTTTAAAACATCTTAATGTCTGCTTGTTTATATAGTCAATGTTTTTTAAATGGACTAATTTCGTGCCCTCTTCCTCCTTGTTGTGAGTTTCCATGTGTAATCAATAGACACTAAGTACTTTATTAGGATAGAACTGAACTTTTTTCCATAGCCCTGGGGCCATCTTACACTCAGGTTTTTTCATGAGGACTTTACACATGGTGTTTTCGGTAAACTTTTATTTCCTAAGATCTGGTCTTTTTCCATTTAACTCAGGTTTTCTCTGATTTGCTTTTAGATTATGTAACTGTTGCCAAATTCAACATGGTTTCATAAAAACCACCACTACCTCTCCTGATGTTGAATTAATATTTCAGTTTATCCACCCAGGAGAAATACCAACAGTCACCCATTCAAGTGACAAAGTTAACATTTTTTTCATCCAGCCATGAACTGGAAAGAATAACTGATTTTACTTATTCACTTGTTTGACCTGACACTGATTTTCCATTCCCAGGACAATGATCCCACAATCAACAAATATCAACTGAATGCCTACAATTCAGAAAGCAAAGGACTATGCTAGGGCCTGAGCATGAGATTCATTAATAATTTCCCACTCCTTCTTTTCTTGTTTTGAAGATGGTGTTAGAAGCTGGCCCAGCACCATTTATTACCTTCCCACTTCACACATATACCTCCTCCTAGCAGTCAGTATCTGCCATTCAATATAGAGACTGCAAATGTCAGGTACATACTTTCCCAGCTTCCCTTACATTTGGTGCATTGACACGTGACCCGTCATGGTTACTGGGATCTGAAGGGAACTCTACTGAGGCCGGGGTGAGAAATAGGGCAAGAAGAACATGGTTCTTCTCTTTAATTAAAAGGATTTGGAGTACAGTTTTCCCTTTTAGCCTTTTTTTTGTACGGTTATTTAAAATTAAAAATTTGTACAGTTAATTAAAATTAATATAAAAAGGTGCCAAGTGATTTGGCAGCCATCTTGTAGTCATGAGGGGGAAAGGCTTAAGAACAAAAACTAACATTCTGAGGAAGACAGAGCAGAAGGTAGAAGAGCTTGAGTCTTCAATGACATTTTGAGCCATTAAACTAAACCTGGAATTTCCCTGCCTCTGTATTTTATATTATGTGGAATAATGATTGCACTTCTTATCAAATCCATCTTTAGTTGGGTAGTCTATTTTGTAACTGAAGGATAATGTATAAGGTAATTAGCCAACTAATATGACTCCTTAATTATTATTCTTCCTTCAAAATCGGAGACATTAATGGCCTCCAAACTTCCCTTAATAGCGTCTTTGACAACCTCCAGACCAGCACTCCCACTCTCATCCTCTGCCAGGTGGAACAATGCAACCTTTACTTTCAATTCCCATGTTACCCTGGCATATTGTCCTACAAACAACTTAGGTTCTCAAAGCTCCCTCTCATTTAATAGCTCTCAAGTCCAAAGCAACTGTGTCAAGTTGATGTGACTACTTGCCCCATCTGTTGGTGGCATGCAAGTTAAGTGTCTTTACTAAGAGGGGGACTTTGCTCTCACACCTGGAAAGGCAACAATAGTAGTTTAAAGTTCAGAAACAGAGGGAATTCCGTGCTGCATTATACTGAAGTCATCAATGTATTAGTCTCCTCCTCACGGTCATAAACCCCTTAAATGAACGGATTGTGACTTCTCCATTCCTTTTATCTCAATTCCTCCAGTGCTCTGCAGAGATGTTAGCAGCTTAGCATAGTAGCTCCTCAGTAACTTAAAATACGCTGATAACTATAGAAGCAAAGCAAAAAAAAAAAAAAAAAGCAAAACAAACAAAAAAATAAATGTTAAAGCTCAATAACATGTTAGAGATCCTCTAATGTAAACTCTTACTTTTACAGGTAAAGGTGATGAAGTCTGGAGAGTTTACATACCTTCTGTGATATATAAAGTAGGAACAAAGCTAGAACTACCACCTAGGCTTACTGTCTCTTAATCCAGGGTCCCCTCTATTCACCCAGAGAATAGATATATTTGTAATCTAGATGAACAGAAAGGATACCTGCAAAAATATGACTACAACTGCATGCAGATACATTAAGTGCCATCCATTGTTGCAAGAGGGGAGAAAATGTTTTGGACTGGGACAGTCAAGATTAGCTAGTATATATATCAGATAGCACAGCAGTTTGGATTCCTGACTTTATTGCCTTTACCCTTCTGACATCCACATGGAGAGGGCCTCTCTGACTTTCCAATCTAAATTTGGAAAGCACCTCATTTTTTCTCTTCCAGCACTTTCAACATTTTCACTTCTCTCAAACCCCCACTTCACACTGCACATTTATTTGTGCCTTTGTTTGTTTCATTTGAATCTCTTCCTGGAGGGTAAGAGCCATGTCTATTTTATTCCCCACTCTATATCAAGCACCTCACACAGCTATGGATACAGGATAGATACTCAATATCTAATCGGTCATTAATTTCTTCAACAACATTCCAGGAGATGGGAGTACAGAGATAAAAAAGGCAGACAAAAGTCCTGCCCTCTTAGAGTTTATATTCTACTGGAGGAAGACAGAAGATAAGCAATGTAACATAAACACAATACTGCATATTTAAGGAATTTCAAATGGCATCACCATGAACACGCACTGTTACTTTTATGTCTAAACAAAGAAGACGACGTCACAAACTTGGCCATGCTGTTGATGTGTCGATGCATAGTAAGTTCAGAGATATAAAAATATGACTGAAGGGGATCTTAGAAATGATGAAATATAGTATATTGTATGTTAGATGATGACAAGGGTTGCAGTGAAAATAAAGGCATGCAGGATGTATGGAAAGAGAGTTCCCTGAAGTGATGTGTGAATTAGGTTGGAATTAGATACACAGGGACAATGGGATATCAGAGGAGCAGGTAATCATAAAGAATCGATACATTAATTAAGAACCAACCTTGTATGTACACAGTAGGTATGTAGTAACTTCAGTGGCAGATATATCTTAACCCCAGCCCTAGCAATCATTTGTTTTGTGGGCTTGAGTAAGTATTTTGAGTCTCGGTTCCCAATTTGGAAAATGGGTATAATAAAATGTGATACTTGAGATAATGTATGCAAAAGAAGTTGAACTTCATGGATACTTAATAGACTGTAGTTTGTAATACTTTTATCATTTTATTCAGTAACTTCTGAATTGAATTCTAGTTGAGTTCCTAGAAATTCTAGTTTGTTCCTTATTTGTTTATTTGTGTTAACTGTTGAACCCTTGCCTTGACCTGCAGGGCTGGGCTTTCCCCCCTCCATTAACTGTGTTTGTCTTTACATGTTCTGTTTCAAC
The DNA here is from genome assembly GCA_028533885.1 of Nasua narica. Lineage (NCBI taxonomy): Eukaryota > Metazoa > Chordata > Mammalia > Carnivora > Procyonidae > Nasua > Nasua narica. Next base: position 150,992,645 of record CM052798.1, on the reverse strand, counting down.
TTGTCCCTTATGTGTCTTCCCTACTAGATTACAAATTCCTTGAACATGTTAACCCTGACTTATATCTGTGATATCTATAGTGTGTGGTACCAGAAGTTTCTTATAATATTTCTTGACTGAATGTAGCAACAAATGTGTTGGGTAATGGTCCTTCCAGACAAAGAGAAAGTTTTCAATAAAGCCCTGGTAATGAATGCACTGGGCATCCATCCATCACTCAACAAAACTTCTTTTGAGAGCAACTCACAACAGTTTCAGAGGACAGTACTACTCCTTGGACTACATAAGAATATTCCATGGACTTTATAGGTCAGTACTCATCTAGGGCTTTCCCCATCACACTAGTTAATCTCTGCCACAGGCAATTACTCCTTTCACTTTGCTTTGGATGAGCCTTTCCAGCAGTTCCTTCCCATGGTAAGCTGTTAACTTTATACGGTTCTAAAAAGATTGCAAATGTTTCTCAACATTTTTGTATGGGTGCCAGAATTTAAATCCACCACTGCTCCGTGGGAGGCTGCAAATGCAAAACAACAAGGGCATGATTGGTTTCCCTGCGTCATTTAGACAGCTATGCCCTGGACAGCATGGGCTCAGCTGTTGGCCCATAAGGTGACGTGCCAACCTGCAAAGTCACTTCTTTGAAAATGGGATTTGGCTTTTTTTCACTTCTTAAGAAGTGAATAGGACATTAGAAAATGTCTAGCCAAACCCCCCATTGAAATGTTGAGGTATCTAAGCAAAAATAACCTTCTTCTGGCTTCGTAGGTCAAAAAACCATTAGAAAGAAATGATCTCAGCTGCTCGAGGACAGTCTCAAGTCCAGCAACCGAGGCGCCAAAACCAAATGCTTTGACGCAGATGGGTATTTAGCCAGAAAAGGTTGCGTTCCAGTGTCAGACTCTCTCTGCTTCTCCAGCCTGGGAGTCAAGGGAGTGGAAGATGGGAGGTGAGGAAAGTGGGCCAAAGAATCAACAAAATGCAACGTGACTCATGGTCAAGTCGCAGGCAGAGTCCTTTAATGCTATTTCCCAGTTTTTGCACCATGCAGAAAGCCAGCCCCCATATCAGATGAGCCACTTGTAGTCTTCCATCCTGGCATCTGCTCACAGGCCTCAAAAAAATAGGAAAGAAAGAATCCTATTATTAGTTGAGAATCACCTTTAGTCTACAGAAGCTCACTGTCAAATGATGGAATTGAGTTAAACAGAAATTGCTAGCAAAAGAATGTAATGTAGGAGCACCTGGGTAGCTCAGTCAGTTAAGTGTTCGCCTTCGGCTCAAGGTCATGATTTCAGGGATCATGGGATCAAGCTCCCTGCTTGGGGAGCAGACTCCCTGCTCAGTGGGGTGTTTGTTTCTCCTTCTCCCTCTCTGCCCACCACCCCCACCCCACCACTCTCTCTCTCTAATAAATAAATAAAATCTTAAAAAAATTAGTGTACTGTATGTAAACATCAAATCATTATGTTGTATAACTGAAACAAATAAGGTATTGCATGTCAATTATTCTTCAATAAAAAGTAATAAAAATATGATGGAGTATGCCAGTTTTGAAATAATCTAGAGTTCAAGCTCTTTTTTAAAAGATATTTTTATTTGTCTCAGTTGCCCTGAGATCCTCGCTGTTCTGAGCAGACACGATTTTCAAAGGAGAGCCCATTTATAGTCTCAGTCAGTAAAATAATGTCCTAGGGAGGAGATAACAACCCTCATTTATTTAACATTGAAAATTCAGGATCCGTATCTTAGACAAGAATCCAGCAAACATAAATATTGAAATACGACAAATGATAACAAAACAGTATTGTGAGCAACCAAGGTGCCAACATCTCTTTAAAACTGGGCAGCAAAGAGTTCCATCACATTCCAAATCAATCTTCCTCCTGGAGTCAGAGGCCAGGAAGCTTCTGACGTTCAATGCAAAATGTATGTGAACCAACGCGGGGTTTTTTGGCCAGATGGCCCGCAGCTTTCATGAATTCGAATGCCCCCACCATAAGGCTTGCTCCTGACAAGACAGCATCCCTGCGGGGCCCTGACCAGAGGCAGAATCACGAACACATCATGCCCAGCTCTGGCTTTTGGTCCCACTGTGCGAAGTCCTCCCCGCTGGTCCGGTTTTGAAGTGCAAGGGTGCCTTGGCCTCTACTGGAACTCCTCCCAACAGAAGCAATAAGCCTCCGGAGAGAAGAGATCAGAGCACAGATAACGGCCTTCCTACGGGACCCAGAGAGTGACCTTCACTGTTCCCAGTTCCACTGCTCTCTCACCTGCCTAATTCCCACTGACTGCCACGTGGCGCCTACAGAAATAGGAAACTTCAAAGGCCATTTCACGTTCCTGAAGACAAATGGTAGTGACAGGATTTGGGCTGCTTTTCGTTCACACATTGTTTATATTCGTCCAGAGCCAAATCCTGTCCTTTCTCTCCCGTATTCTGAGCTAGTCCCTGCACAGGACTCTTCCCTCTGTCTACTCCCTCGTTCTGGGTTCTTGTTATTACATCTGTAATTGATTTTAAACTATATCTGCCCTGTATGATGTTATATACACCTTAGTCAGGTTAATCTAGTCTCTACAAGTAGACAGTTGACTTAACCAGGATTCCCACTTTCCAGGAGGTAAATTGGCACTTCATGAGAAGGTCCATATTGCAGGGATTCAGCCCTATCCGTCCTCCTGGCACCGCCAGACTTTGTTACTTAACATGATGGTGATATAATGCACTCTTATTTGGTGAAATTATGGGTAATCAAGGCACCGGTTGGCTAATGCATGCATTCTTAGTGGGGGCAATATTTTCCACAGGGAGCACAATTTGTTACAGGAGGTGGGGTGAAAAAGTCTGCGATATTACAAGGGTTTTATGTTTTTCAAAAGATTGTTTTGAAAAAATCTTATGCTTTAGTATCTAATTTCTCTCTTTAAACTGAACTAAATTAACTTAATGTTTTCTCCTTTGGGGGCAACAGTGAAAAAAAATAGTGGGGAAATACTGCGCTACAGTATTTTAACACCCTCTCTACCCTTGTAGGAATACAGAGCATAGCCAGTTCTTCGTCCTTTCTTTTTAGAATTAGTGGGTCTGATGATAGCTGTGGGCTGGTCCATATATGACCTTTATTATGTTGAGATCCTTTCCTTCTACATCCCATTTGTTGAGAGTTTTTTTAATCACGAAAAGATGCTGAATTTCGTCAAATGCTGTTTCTGCATCTGTTGAATGATCATATGGTTTTTAATTCTCCTCTCTGTTAATGTGGCTTATTGATTTGCCTAAGTTGAGACATTCTGGCATCCCAGGGATAAATACCACTTGATCATGGTGTAGGATCGTTTTAATATACTGTTGAATTCAGTTTGCTAATATTTTGTTGAGGATTTTTGCCTCAATTTTTATTAGGGATATTGGCCTATACTTTTCTTCTCTTGTAGCATCCTTGTTTGGCTTTAGTGTCAGGGTAATGCTGGCGTCATATAATGAGTTTGGAAGTGTTCTTTCCTCTTCAATTTTTTTGGAAGAATTTGAGAAGGATTGCTATTAATTCTTCTTTTAATGTTTGGTATAATTCACCCATGAAGCCATCTGGTCCTGGGCTTGTATTTGTTGGGAGATTTTTTTTTATCACTGATTTGATCTCCTTATTAGCAATTGATCTGTTTTATATCTTCTCATTTTGGATACTATTGAAAAGGAGATTGCTATCATAATTTCTCTTTCAGATAGTTCATTGTGATAGAAATGCAATTGATTTTTGTATGTTTATTTTGTACCCTGCTCTTTTACTGAATTTGTTAGTTCCAACAGATTTTTGGTGGACTCTTTAGGGTTAGAAATACAAAGAATCATAAGACTACAGGCCACCAAATTGGACAACCTAGAAGAAATGGAAAAATTCTTACAAACATACAATCTGCTGAGACTGAATCAGGAAGAAATTTCTTCCATACTCCAAATGATTTGACTTTTCTTTATGAGCAGGAACAAGACAGAGAGGCTCAGTCTCACCACTTCCATTCAACATAGTACTGAAAGTTCTACCTACAACAATTAAGAAAAAGAAAAAAATGAAAAGGAAGAAGTAAAATGATCTCTATTTACAGTTGATATGATCTTATATACAGAAAACCTCAATTGCATTTCTATCACAATGAACAATCTGAAAGAGAAATTATGATAGCAATCTCCTTTTCAATAGTACCCAAAATGAGAAGATACTTAGGAGTAAAATATTTTTAGGATCTGTGCCCTACATTTGATCCCTGAACTGTACTATATTCTTGTAGCTGCCTCTTCCCACTGAATATTGTTACAATTGCTTCAGGTCAACCTATAACACAAACTGTGGTTAGAAGACTAAAAATTTGATAACAACTGAGACTTCCTCAAAGTATAAATTCATATTGTGTGACCATTGGGGGGTCTTCTTACCAATAAATATATCTGTACATATAACAGATTTTGATCTAAGAAGAGAAGCTAACCTTCATCTACTTTTAACTGCTGGCTGTTACCAACACAAACCAAATGCCTACTTATTCTGCAGGACAGAATTTACTTCCAGCTTTAGAAAATCCTCAAATTTATTATAAGCAGCAGGGCTAGTAGCTAAGCTCTGGAATTAGACTCTCTGGACTCAAGTCCATTCATTAGCTGCGGATTATGCAAGTTAACTTAACGTCTCAGAGCCTCAGTCCTCAATGGGAAGAATAGTTCTATATCATGGAAGTTAATAAATATAATACACTTAGCACCATGTTTTAGAAAATTGTATGCATTCAAAAATGTTGTCATCATTATTATTTGTTAATTATATTGCCATTACTTTGGGGAACGAGTAAACCTCAAGTATCTATAAAAATATAGAGAAAGTTAAAAAAATGTAAAAGTTTATGTACTCTTAGCACAGATGCTTCTTTTTTACATATTTGCTTATTTCAGCATTTAGCTCTCTTGGATCCTTCTGACACGTTAGTCACTTACTCCAAACATGGGATTCAAAGAAAAATCCTTTAATAGTGGTATTGGAAATTTACATAGCACTTTCAGATTAATGAGCTCTTTCACATACATTATCTGATTCTCCTGGTACCCTTAGGAAGTAGGTACAACTTCATTAGGTAACTAGAATGTTCATTTTACAGAGGATGAAATCAGAAGCTCAGAGAAACTAAGTGACTTAACAAAGACACTTGGATATAAATGAGGGACCTAAGGAGTTAGGTCTTCTACTCAGGCTGCTGAGAACAACAGACACTCTCCTACGGTCTGTTGAGATTTTTATTCCTTTTTCCCAACTTCCCCACCCAGAGATATCAGGAATTTGGCACAACCTTGGACAAACATTTCAATGAGGGAATTGTGATGTGCGTTGCATGTACAGAAAGGGGTTGACATATGTTTTCCTCCGCTCGAGTGGGCAGGGTATACTATTTAGTGTAATTGAGCGCTTTTAGTAAAAGCCTTCATCAAAGAATGTACATCTCAGGACCTCAGGTTTGATGGTGATTATCCTGGTGACGGCTACCTTCCTACTTCCTGTGATCCTCCTGCTCTAGTTGCATTATCACCAACTAAACATGATCCTTTTGCATGTATGTGAAATCACTTCACCCACATCTTTTTTTAAAAAGGTATTTATTTATTTGAGAGAGAGACCGTAGGAGAGAAAGAGCACGAGTGGGGTGAGGGGCAAAGGGAGAAGCAGACTTCCTGCTGAGCAGGGACCCCTAAGCAGGGCTCAGTCCCGGGACTGTGGAATCATGACCTGAACAGAAGGCAGACGCTTAACCAGCTGAGACACCCGGGCGCCCCTCACTTCACCCACATCTTAAGATAGGACAGTGGCTCCCTGCCCTGCAACTAAAGTGCTCGCTCAATTTTTACTCTGACCTCTTTGACACTGCGTGGTTTGGTCCTACCCACCCCTCGGGCTGCCAATGGTTTAAATCTCTCTCTTATTCCCTTAGCTCTGGCCCAATGACACCTCTCATCCAGGGTACCCCACTCACTCTTGGCTTCATCTGGAAGACCTTGTCCCCACCACCTGAATTGGCCCCATCATTCCATTGTCCGATCAGAAGTTGCTTCTTCAGAGAGCTCTTCCCTAAGAAGCTCCGCTAAAGGGGACCCTTCTTAGTTACACACCACTATACTAACTAGTATGGACTTCAACTCTCTCAACCACTCTCTGTAGGTGACTTATCTACGGTCTGAAGTGTTTACTTCCAGGTTTACTTCATTACTCTCTTGCCCTAACCTGGCCAGAAGCTTCAAATGTGTGGGAACTATTTCAGTCTGTATCAGGGATACAATGTCTGGCAGCCACTAGGTACCAAGTAAATATTTGTTGAATAAATGAATGATACGATACTTTATTTGTACTCCTGAGAGGTTTCTTTCCCAGTTTTGTTAATGGTGTTCTTTCAGCTGAATGTTAAATAATCATATTCCCCTCTTTAGTTTGTCTTCACCTCAAAAGGTTCCACTGGGCTAAGCCTTTTTAGAGGCAAACTCTTGTTTCAGGAAGCAATTCTCTCTTGCCGGCTAGTTTCTCTGAAGACTATCTCATCAAAAGCTTTGTTTCTAAAGGTTTGTTTTAGTTAGAGGAGGGGAGTTTCCCAGACAGAAGCACCTAATTGACTATCAAGAGAGTAGTTCTGAGGGTTCTTATCTATCATATTTGTACGAGCCAGGTGCAGACAAGTAAGGCGGGGATGGGGAAGGGGAAGAATCCTTGCATTGACACGAGAGGTGACCAAATTTCCTGAAGGATTTTTGAAGAGGAATTCTGAGTGTGTATGCAGTTTTCCCTAACGCTCTTTGGATATAAACATGTATTTGTTCAGAAGCCTCCAGGTGAGTAGTGGTTTGGGATACACATCCCTTTTTGATCAAGGAACCCAATTTCTTGGGAATGAGAGTGAGTAGGCACTAGATGGGTATCTGAGTTTCAGGAAACCCTTGTTGAAGTGACTAGAGCGATTGGCAGACAACGTCAAGGTGTTTATAAGCAGGGGGTTATGTTCCCTCCTCAGGCTGCTGAGAACAAGAGACACACTCTGTTATGGTCTGTTGAGAATTTTGTTCCTTTTTCCCAACTTTCCCACCCAGAGGTAACAGAAATTTGTCACAAACTTTGGCAAAGAGGAAATTGAAATGTGGGTTGCATGTGTAGAAAGGCTTCTATGGTGCTCTTCTACTAACAGCCTTTATCAAAAAAAGCGTCAGATTTCCTCCCAGCGAGTAGTTTCCCAAGCTCACATGGTCAGAGAAACCAGAATCTGTAAGTGGGCGATCATTCTAGAAAGTGATGTAGACATAAATCGGAACTGCCAGAACCATGGAGGTATTTCATTAGATGGAAGAGAGGGAAAGGAAGTCCAAAAAAGGAAGAAAAAAGGAACTAGAGGGAGAGAAACTGACCTTACAGTTTTATACCTGTACCATTTATGGAGCATTATGTGACAAAAGCGTACCTTCCCTGGAAATTGAAGCATGGGATTACAAGTCTAGTAGGTCTATGCTGCAAACTATAGGATGGAATTGCATCCCCCCCCCTCAGCTCCTCCCTCACAATTCATAGATTGAAGCCCGAATCACCAATGTGCCAGAATTTGGAGAAAGGGCTTCTAGGAGGCAATTTAGAATAAAAGAGGTCATGAAGGTGGAATCTTCATCCAATAAGGCGGGTGGCCTTTTAAGACAAGGAAGACAGATTTCTCTCACCAAAGAGGTGCAAAGAAAAGGGTAGCACACAGGAAGAGAGTAGCCACATACGAGTTAGGAAGCCAGGACTCACCGGAAGCTGGCGCCCTGATCTTGGACTTTCAGCCTCCAGAACTGTAAGAAAATAAATGTCTGTTGTTTACACTACGCGGTCCACGGTTTTCTGATGCGGCAGACCAAGCGGACTAAGATGCATTTCTCCCCTTCACTTCCTGATATGCTGATAGCAGCTGCTGAGCGCTGAATTGCAAAAGACACAGCTCTGCTTATCCTTCTCAGTTTGAAAGACCAGGCTTCCCACTTAAAATGTGCGGGGCTCTTTCCAATGCCAAGGGCAGGGGTTATGGGGAATAATATTGACTGCTCCCCTCCCCGGGCGGCGAAAGTAGTGTGATTAAGAGAAAGTGGTGTGATTAAGAATAGCAATGTCGGGCGCCTGGTTGGCTCAGTGGGTTAAAGCCTCTGCCTTCGGCTCAGGTCATGGTCCCAGGGTCCTGGGATCGAGCCCCATATCGGGCTATCGGCTTGGCAGGGAGCCTGCTTCCCCCTCTCTCTCTTTGCCTGCTTCTCTGCCTACTTGTGACCTCTCTTTCTCTGTCGAATAAATAAATAAAATCTTAAAAAAAAAAAAAAAGAATAGCAATGTCTTTGGGAGACAGTTTGGCAGCACCTCTCAAAAGCAGCTTTTGTCAAGGGGCGGGGATGTCTGAAGTGAAAGGGAGACTGACCCTCTGTTTTTTGGGGTCCATACCATCCGACCTTTTTTTTTTTACCATAGGCAGGGATTTAAAAAGTTGAAACCTAGTTAAACTAATACAAATACTTTTGCATTTACACTGTGACTTTTAGTTTCAGGGGGCTCTTCCCTGCACATCTGTGTTTGGAGCCATAACCCGAAGAAGTTGGCAGAGTGAAGTTCAAAGAATTCCATCTGCTCTGATACTGTCCAGCAGACCCTTAAGTCACTGATGACCTACTCAGGAAGTGCTTGGGCTCTATGACCTTGACCTTGCCTTTCCCTACATTATTGTTGTAGAGCAAGTACACGCCCACTCCTGCCTGTAGTCTGTGACAGCATAAAAGTCAAATAGCTTTTGTCTAGAATATTAATATTGTCAAAATCGTGTTTGTTAGTGAAGAAATTAGCAACCATGAATAAAAGAAAGTCAATAGGCTAGCTGCATGTTATTTCTCCTTCTGTTCTTTCTCCTATGAAATCAGAAAAGGCTTCCTTTTAATAACAACAAAATAACAAGGAATTCGTTTTTTTCTTAAAGTTAATAACCTTTCATTTACATAATCTCAGAGCTAGCACTTCCAATTTTCAGGTGAGGGGACTTCGGGGCAAGATGGTCTAGATCCGTCTTTTCAGAGCCTCCCCCCCCCCCCCCCCCCGTGGGGGAGTTCCTTGTCTCCCAAATGACCTAAATCAATTCAGGTCCCGAGTTTCAGGCATTTCCATTATGATGATGATGATGAAAGCGGCCTACCAGGGGCCTTGCTGCCCTGCCGAAGAGATGAAGTACTTTCCTTGTGGGAGTTCCCACCATTCAGGTCCTGCTTCTCTCAGCCTTAGGAGGGGCAGACCTGGAGGCAGGGAGGATCCTAAACACAGGGAGTGAAAACGTGTTCAAAATGGGTCCCAAGTCGAAAGGGTTCCGGCAAGAGAAGATGAGACTCATCTGATGGGGTGTCACTGAGAAAGTCAGCATCACATATATCTGGTGACCAGGAACAGAAGGTTAACTTTATGGGACACTCCATTTAATGTCACCAGTGGGCTCCGCCAATGAGGGATCTGTCCCAGGAAGATGAATGTAGACTGCCAAGTCGGTGTTCGAACATCCACCTTTGGGTTCAGTCCCCAATCCCTGGGTCCATTCCAATTCGAGCTTCGGAGAGTGTTGGGGCTGCTGCCCTCGTGGTGGGTCACATGCAGGCATCCAGGGGCAGCAGATGGATTGTCCTAGGAATATAACAAATGAAGTGACCAATAACTCATAGTGGCTGTTTCCTGCCCCTCAGTGGGTAATAAATGACTCATACTCGGGCCCTGAAATACACAGTCAATAGACAGTCGATTTTTGTGATTCCAGATAAATGGTGCCCCGGCTTTTGTCAAGATTACAGGTAATTACACCCCCCCCCAACACGCACACGCACCAACCACCGCTACCGCTACCACGAATATTGTTATTATTTATAGTAACTCCCGATAGTTACAGAGAGCCAGACGCTGAGCTAAAAGCTTCGAGAAATACCGCAGGAAGAGACAGGATTTCTGCCGCTGGGAGTTTATGATCTTGACTCACCTCGTGTTTATATAAATGTCCCTCTGAGAACCTCAGATAAGAATAATAGTAATAGCTAGCAAGTAAGGAGCACTTTCTATGTGCTAGACACCATTTTGAGTGCTTTAGATGTTTTATTCAATTTAATGCTCATTAATAACCTTTATAATCCGCTGAGGGAGGTGTGACTTTTATTCTCATTATACAGGAAAAGAAACAAAACATAAAAAAAGAAAAAAAAAGAGAAAACAGAAACGTTAATAGGTTAGAGGAAACTTGCCTGCGGTCACAGAACCGGGATGTAGTAGATGTGGGCTTCAGAGCTAGGTTTCTGGCTACAAAGATCTGTACCTAGGTAGTTCCAGAACAATCATAGCCACTATTTAGTCAGTATTTCCTAGAAGCCAGGCATTTTGCTAAGTTACCATCCATGTGCTACTCTACGTGATGCTCACCGCTAGTGATGAATTTCATTTATGTCCTACTTGTGAAATGCTTTCATTTGTTCCCTCTCACATTTCTGTAATATTGGTATTCTTTCTCTCTTCCACATGAGGGAACTGAGGCGTAGAGAGACATGAAATTTCCTCCCGGGATGAACACTGCAGGACTCAGTGCCTGTTTTCTCCAAGCTCTGGCTCCTGCATATTGGCACTCTATGACGTTTCAAGAAAAGCGCCTTCAAATAATATCCTAGACACACATCACCCTAATAAAAACCATACCACTGTCATTTATAGAGTGCCTTACTACTAACATTTGAATTACTTGTGTCCCATGATAAGTCCGTGTTAGTAGCTCAGGCCATAGATGTTAAAACAGAAATTGGGAAGTCGCGGAGCAGGTCTGGAGTCCCACCAGTTGGTCCTCACCCGCTGACCTTCATTCAGTCGTAGTTCACTTAAGAAACCATCACGCTGTTAAGCTCCAGTCGCTGGGGGAGGCAACACTGAACAAGACCCTCTGTGTTTTGCGGTTCACAGAGCCCAGGAGCCGACATTCTTCCCTCTAAATATGTTCTACTCTCTCTGTGGATCTCCTTTGAGCTTCTGGTAGAAGCATGTCCATTTTAGGGGGCGGACCTCTGACCCCCGAGGGCAATACCTGTCCCCTCCGGTGTGTGTGTGGGGGGGGGCACCCTGTCACCTTCCATCCTTGAACTCTGGCCACAACTGAGCCCTCGGCCCTGATGGGGAAACCAGCTCTGCAGTGAGTGAGGTTTTCAGCATCTGGTGAAAACCTGAGAACTAATCCATGGACGGCAGGACCTCTCAGGCTCTCAGGACAGGACGAACACTTCAGAAGTGACCCGGTCCAGCTTTCAGAGGAACAGCTTGTGGGAGCGAAGGAGGAAGACAAGAGCCCTTTATGCAAGCACCAAACTCCAGCCAACAGCTTTGTGGAGGAAGGGGAATGACCTTGAAGAGGTAATTCCGGAAGTTCAGGATGTAAGGCCCTAAGGTCCCAAGGGCCCTTTGATGATGAGGGTGTGATGAGGAAAATAGGGGCCAAGATAGCCCCATGGCCTGCAAGCATTTTCCCCCCCGCCGTAGGCAGGAAGTTTTTCCTCGGCTGCTTCTCTCTGGCTCTCACCTTCCCAGACAAGGAGAAGTGAACGGGGGAAAGCCCTGGCTCTAGAACCAGACAGAAGTGAGAGAAGTTCCTTGGGCACGGTCTCTGTAACCTTAGAGATTCGGGATTGCGCCCAACAGGGCTCTGAGACAACGCGGTGCAGAAAGGCGCGGCCTTGTTACTGGAGCTCTCAGAAGCCGCCGCGAAGGGGTCAGCCGAGAGGGGTACGCGTGTGGAACGCACCATCCGCTGCGCCCGGATCTTGGCTGCAGCAGCCGCGCAGGGCGGAGGAGACCCGCACCGCAGCTCCCCAGCGTGCGCCCGGCCCTCCCACCGCCGGTGGCTGCTGCCAGGAGGCCGCCCGCTGGCGGGAAGCGGCCAGGAAACCTCAGGGCCGCGCAGAGACAGTAGCCTCCTTGTTCCGCAGCCCGGTGGCTTCTTTTTTTTTTTTTTCCCCTGGGAGGGCCAGACATCCCCGCCCCACCCCCAGCCCCCACCTCTCCCGGCGGTTCTTTCCACCCCGGTTCTGAAAGCGTTAACCCCCGGGCTTTGAGCACCCCTCCCCCCATCCCCCACCCCCCCACCCCCCACCGCTCCCGCCCAAGTTCCTAAAAAAGAAAGGTGCAAAGTTTGGTCCAGATAGAGAATGAATGATCAAAGCCAAGCCGATACTTCCTGTCGCCCGGACGCTATATATAACGTGATGAGTGCACGGGCTGCGGAGACGCACCGGAGCGCTCGCCCAGCCGCCGCCGCCGCCGCCCAGCGCCTGAGGTTTCCCGGGGACCGCAATGAACCAGCTGCTGTGCTGCGCGCTCGTGGTAAGTGCCCGCCCGGGACGCGGGCGCCCGGGAGCCTGCCCGCCCGCGGCCCCGCGGGGACCGAGCTCAGCGCGCTCCCTGGCCGAGGAGAGAGCTGGGGGCAGGTTGGAAAGGGAGACCTCTTTCCAGAGCCCATCGCGCCGCTCCTAGGGTGTCCCTTTGCACTGCAAAGTTCCTGCTGGGTTTATGGAAAGGAGAGAGGAGCTCTAAACCTTTTTCGTTTGAATGATTTGTATCCATTTTATTTACTTTCCTCCTTGCAGATGATCTGACGCCCTCAAGGAGTTCATACCGTCTTTGCTTAGTTGGATATTATTACTATGATTATTTAAAGCGGTCCCCTTAGAAGCAGAGTAAGTTGGGAGTTGTCAGTCCTCTTGGAACTATTATAACTAGAATAAAATTTGGATGCAGTGAACATGATAGGAAACATCATTGGGCTCATTTCCCACGTAAGCAAATGTTACGGGAAATTTTGCATAACTGACACCAGAGAGATCATACACACACATGCACACACACACACAGGTACACAGGTTTCATAACTGCACAATTTAACATCCTAATACAATTTTATTATTAAAATGGTTTATTCCAGTTCTCAACTTCAATAAAATGTGGAAGATATTGGTGGACTCTTGTTAATTATGTTCTAAAATAGATTTAAATAATTGAATTTCAGCACTAAAGAGGGCTACAAGTTATTTTTAATGTACTGTTTGGAAAGTAAGGGGTCTTTGTGACTTAGCTTACCTCTTTTTTTTTTTTTTTAGTTTAGATTTTGACCAATCAAGGTAATAAAATTTGTTTGTAGATTATTCTATGGCTAATGACTTATTTCCTTTATGTCACCAGAGTGTACAATACATTAAGATGTGAATCAAACATTCACGAGAGGATAGGAAAACTCATATTTAAGCCACATATGTGTTTCGAACATGTTGGAGTAAATGCTTGAGTTTCAACATCCAACCCACAAATAGTGAGAAGTAGGCTAGGAAGTCTTCCAGGAAGTTCCCAAGATACACAAGCATAAGTAAGTAAATAAATAGCAAAGTCACTAAAGAAAATGTAGGTTGGACAGGAGTGTACAAGTTAGTATGATAATCTTATCCACCTCTACATAATATAAGATATAATATATAAAATAGCTCCACCAAAAAGGTTACTGGAGAACTTTTTAAAAAGCAAATCTTTATTAAACATAACACACACAGAGAGTTGCACAACTCATAGGTGCCAAATAAAGTTTCTCAAAGTGAACACTTGTGAGCTAGCACCCAGATCAAGAAATACGGCATCAGCACCCAGAACCTCCCAGGGCTCATCTCTGTCACTACTATGTCCATAACCAGAGTAACCAATATTCTGACTTCTAACATCATAGATGAGCTTTGTTTATTTCTGGACTTTATATAAATGGACTTTATCACTTTTCTGTGTCTGGCTGCTTTCACTTGTTCCACTTATGAGATCATTTTTTTTTTTACCGTTGGATGTACAATAGTTCATTCATTTTCATTGTATGGTATTCCATTGTATGGATGTACCACGGTTAATTTAATCATTCTAGTGTTTGGCTAGTTTATATCATTCTGCTATTAATATGGGGACATTTTATTCTTCCTTGCCTTTATATCCTGTCAAAGATTTAATTGATAATAAACATATTACCAATGGCTTTTAAACTTCAGGATTTCCACTAAATAATATATGTACCTAATAATATATGTACCTAATAATAAGTGCTCCTAAGCGATAAGTAAATGGACGTTCTGATATGTAGTCTATCTAGGGAGCTTGATATGTATAGAGATAAAACTAATTGTGGATGATGCAGCATTATCAAAAGAGAAGACTTCTATGTGTTTTGAACACATAGGAAATACTTTCAACAGGACTTTCCCTTTCTGTAGTTTCTCAGATGGATTTTATTTAATAAATGGTTAGAGACGGATACTTTGTACTTACATAAAAGGAGTCCGGATGCCCTTTTGTAAGCACCCTTGGTGCAGTTGTAAGGAGTAGAAGCATCCCAGGAAATTGTCCTCTGTAACAGGCATGTCCCGAGGCACGAGGGACCAAGTAGAAAACAAGAGGGACACCATTCCTGCCCCCGTGAGCCTCACAGGCTGGCGGAGAAGGTGGATACTGAACTCTTAACTCTATGTCTAATGAGAGTAACAAAAGGGCGGGAGCTGGCTGACTTGAGGATATAAAAGACTGGCCCTGCACATACTTCTAAAGGAAGCCACAGAGCAGTGGTTATCAGTCGGACCAAAATTCAAATCCAGCAGCACCATCTACTTGATACATGACCATGGGCAAGTTACATCTTTCTTGAGTTTTCATTTCCTCTTCTAGAAAACAGAGATAACGTTGTGCACACCTGCCAGATAACCACATCTCTCGCTTCATATTAATAGCAGCTTCTAGCATTATGCGATCAGATGGCAGTAGGCGAATCTAGACCCAAGTGAATTTTACAAATGAAAGGCTGATGATGCTCAGAGGAGGGAGAGAAGGCCACGCTACCTCTTACCTTGAAGGAAGACTAGAATGTTTTCGTTGTTGGGGATGAAATCCAGGGGTCCTGAACCTAAGGCGTGGGAGAAAGTCTAATCGTGTGGCAAAGTAGAATTCTAGATTTTTCTGGGAGAACACAGGATACGGCCAGGAGGCAAGCCATGCAGGGGTGTGGCCACCAAGACTAAGGTCACAGTCACTGGCTCTTTGGAACGCTCGATAAAGTGTCCAGGAGAGACCTGCAGTACAAGGTGCGGTCGCTGTGTCCCCAGGCCCCTCCATTCATGGGTGCTCGGGGCCACCTGATACTCTGGGAACATCCTGCCTGGGCCTGGATTAACCTGGTGGGTGAAACTTCCCATCGTGTAGTGCCCGAACCATCTACTGGCCTTCTTAAAGCTGATCCATGTAATGGTGACAAGACTTGGGATGGAGCTTGGGGATGAAGGAGTTAGGGGCAGGAAGGTGATTTTTTTCCTCAGGACTACTGCTTGATCTCCCTGTCCGTTAGGATAATGCCTTTTCTGGTTTGTTCTGTTGTTTTGTTGTTTATTTTGGTTTCTTTCCCCTCACCCAGTGATTGAGAGTATTTGTCTCGCTTTTACTTGTTGGCTTCTTTACTTATTTTAAGAGAACGATCACTCTGGAGTTGGTAGGAGAATCTGACATATATTTAATCCCAAATAGTCCTGATCCCTGCCCCTAGCAACCTGCAGCACAGTGCCCTAATTTTATTCTGATCTTTAATTTTACTTCTAGGCTTAAACCACAGTTGTCAAATTCCCCTGGCTGGGGGAAGGAAAGCATTCTGTGTTGGATGTTTTATCCACTTAGTTCTAGAAGGAGAGCTATGGCAGTGTCTATCAGAGGGGCACTAAACACACACTCAATTATTCTTGCTTTCCTATCCACTAACTTGCCTGTTGGGTTTTGCCCCGAGGAATCCTCAGCCCTCCTGTCTGCGTGCTCCCTATTCTGAAAGCTTTTGGTGAAAAGCATTATTTCCTTCAGCATCTCATTAACGAGTAGCATTTTCTTTAGCTGGAGTTTCTTCTTTGTAGCCAGCCAGAAAAAGAGGACTGGGAAACAGATTGCAGAGAGAGAGTAATTTTATAAAAATTTATGTTTGCATTATTCAAGGCTTTGACTAAGGATGCCTGGATGCTCCTTGTGTTCCTACAACGGGGCCAAAATTATCAGTGTATTTATATGTCTTGCCCTGTAGGGCAGTAATTCTCAATCATATCCCTTCTTCCATGCATTCTGAAAATAAATCCTTTGTAACAACTCTCTTGCTCCTGTGAAACAAAATTTAGAGTACCTATATTTTACTTACATATGTAATTTTTAAAGTCAATATACCAGCATAACTGTACTAGAAAGGACAAATAAAAGGAAAGTAGCTAATAATAAAATAAAACTTGCTGGAGACATCATGAAGCAGTGATATGTTAGCATCTTTGTGTGAAATTGCCGTGAACACACCACTAGGAACAAAGGCTGGAGCCCATGTGATCAGCTTGGATTCAAAACCATGATCAATGTTGGCTTTCGTGCGGCGCTTTTCTGAAATGGTGAACAAACCCTGCCAAAGTTTTAAACAAAGCAAAGTACAACCTTCTCTCCAAGTTTATGTTGTTAAATTCCTAGAAAGTTCAGTATATATAAAAATCATGCAAAAACCACTTTGTGTATATATAAAATGGAATCCAAATCTAGGCCAGGATAATGATAAATAGGTTTTTTGTTTGTTTGTTTGTTTGTTTGTCAATAGGACATCTTGAAGTGTGTGGGACATGAGATTCTTCTTGATGTCCCAGGACATCTAGCAATCATGGTGACAACAAAAATCCTCCACAGATTTTTCCAGAACTTGTAGGGGATAGCACCACCATTTTGTGGGAAACCAAGTATAAGCTCTTTGCAAACACAGATTTCCATTTTCTTCACATTTGTGGCGCACAGGTGTCCACAGTGCGTGACACTAAATGTATGTTTGCGGAGTCAAAGTAGCCATAGTGAGATTTGGTAGCGTGTCCTCTCTTCTGCCAACAGCTTCCTTACTGCCAGACGTTTAACATTCTAATGTTGCCTTTGATCTCTTTCAAAATATAGAAATGACACCCTATCCACCTCATATTTTCGATAGTCTTTTGTACTTTTCTACGATGACGGTTCATATCCATACCTTCATGAAGACTCATTCTTAAGTGAGCAACAGAAATGAACTAGAATCATATAGCGACCCGGGGAGGGGCCGCGGAAGCTCAGTTGAACCCTCTTCCTGACCTCCCCATCTGGTTGCTCCCGGCATCCAGTATTCATGTTCGGTTTGATCAGTTTTACATATTTGTAAAATGCGCCAATGGAGAAGTGAAGGAGACATTTGGATTCAAAAATTCGGAATGTAGGAGAAGCCTGGGCTGAAGATAAAAAAAATCAGATCATCAGCGTATAGCCGGGTTTTCAAGCCCTAGGGAAGCGTGATTGATGGCACCGGGCAAGAGAGGAGAGAGGGAAGCAGCCCCAGGGCACATTTGTGATAGTGCGAGTCCAGTAAACAAAATGCAAATATGAACAGTAATAGCAGCCATGTTTAGAAAAGAAAACAAAAATCAAAATAAAACTGAGCAACCCACAAGAGCAGGAACTAGTGAATCGGAAATCCTAGCAACATCTGTAAACTATCTGTGCAAGAAGAAAGACGGAGGTATGGCCAACTTGAAATAGATACAAGGACAGCATTTTTATGTGACATGTAATTAGTTTTTGGAACTCACTACCACAGAATATTTTGGGGTGACTAGCATAGAAAGTCTAAAAAAAGAATTCTTTTAGACAGTTGTGAGGGATAAGAATAGTGTTACAAGACATTAGGTACGAAGCTGTGTGGTCCCCACTCCCTCTCACAGTTACCTGGACTTCTCTAAATTAAGGTCCCGAAGGCCAGAACCGTCTGCAGACACTCCAAAATGGTTCCTCCCAACTCAAGGTGACATAACTTCCCAGGTATGGCCTGGGTAGGTCATTTTCACCCCAATTTCTGGGAAACACCTGAATCAGCCAGATCATAATGGGTAGGCAATGCAGGAGGAAATGAAATATCTTTCATTAAAGCCTTGCTAAAAAAAAAAAAAAATGATGTGCTCCTAATGGCCTTGATTTATGACTTTCTTATTTGGAATTTTTAAAAATTTGCCTCTCTAAAATTACGTTTTAATACTGCGAAGACATGGTTTAATTTCGTTGAGGTAACTTCTCTAAAAATAAAAAGAATAGCCTTAGGATATTCACTTTGATTTAGTCTGTACCTTGGAAGCATTTTCCATAAGAACTTCTTAAATAATCAACTATAAAATAGGGGAATGGGTATCAAGATGGATTTAGATTTAAAACAAGGCAGTAACTCATCTAAACCTCCTGACTGCCTTTGGTAAATTCAATTTTCTTTCCTGGTCTTTGACTCAAAAACCTCAATTCCCTTCCCACGTAATGTTACTTTCTTGTTCAAAGAAGTGATTTCTTTTATTTCTTAGAAAATACGGGTATCAGGAACTTACTCTTTGAAAAGATCCCCCTCCCACCATCAATTTGCACTAACGCCACCACCACCACCACCAATAACAAAAATGTAATTTAGAAATTTAGTTGGACACAGGGACGGTAAGATTGCTATGGTGACAGGAGGCAAAGTTCTGTCTTAGTCTGAGGTCCGGTTGGTGATGCCAGCACTGTTGGTCTTAACTTTACCCATCTCGAAAAATGGTTGAATCCTCATACTGGGCACCTGAAACTAATTAATACACTGAATTATAATTATGCTTGAGATAAAAAATCATAACCATAAAAATAAATAGATAAAATAGGGGTATTGGACCAGGTGATATGTGGGAGGTCTGCTTTAGTTTAAAGCTTTTGGCATTAAAAAAATAATAGTAACAAATTGATGATATACGATTTAATCCTCCAAACATGCAAAAATCAAAAGGACTTATTTATATATGAAAAAATTATCTTAAAGGAACGTTTCTTAAAAATCTACTCTGTCGCAGTTGTCAGTTTCTTCTGCCCAATTGGTTTCACGTATAAGAAATTCTGTTTGGGGCGTCTGGGTGGCTTAGTGGGTTAAGCCTCTGCCTTCAACTCAGGTCATGATCTCAGGGTCCCAGGATCGAGCCTCGCATCGGGCTCTCTGCTCAGCATGGAGCCAGCTTCCCCCTCCCTCTCTGTCTGCCTCTCTGCCTACTTGTGATCTCTCTATGTCAAATAAATAAATCTTTTTTAAAAAAAGAAATTCTGTTTAAGTCCGTGAGATCCCAGGGGAAGCAGCTTTTGAAATGTCACCTACTTTTAAGTAGTAAGACTTACTTGTTTTAAGATCACAGATTATTCTTTTAAACCATAAAACATTTTCTCATTTGGAAACAAGTCCTTCTTGTCGTTAGCTAGTATGCATAGAAGTCATTAATGTGTGTATTTTTCATATTCCATTTAGTTAGAAGCTAGGTCCGAGACATTCCCCCAGGCCTTAGGAAGGAGGTATAATTTTGGTTGCTAACAATCTCCCTAGACTTCTTGCAAAATTTTCTTTGCATTTGTCTTCACAAGGAAGTACTTGACAACTGCACGTGGCTTTTTGAAATAGATGTCAAACCTTAGGGCAGAATAAGCTTGGTAATGGGTTAAATACTTCCCTTGAGTACCACACCAGGCTGGTAGACAGAAATCTCTGCTCCCACACTTTCTGTTTTCTATCTTTTCTTTTCTTTCTTTCTTTTTTTTTAAAGATTTTATTTTTCAGTTCTCTCTACACCCAACATGGGGCTTGAACCCACAACCCCGAGATCAAGAGTTACATGTGCTTGCCTACTGAGCCAATTGGGTGCCCTCCATCCCTTCTTTTAATATTGAGTAAAAAGACAAGAAAATTGACTGGATTGTGCTAAAATAAAGGTCCACAAGAAAGTGTGAGTGATGTTTATTGAGCAAGGATGTAGTTGTTAGTGCTGCTTGTAAGTTGTTCTCCATCCTCCCTTCCAGAAACATGGTAAGACTGTGCTTTCCAGTCTCTTGATAAGGGGGGTGGGGTGGGGAGAGAACACGAATACTTCTGGCCATTGGCTTGTGAGTCAAAATGGTAAGTCAGTCACTCCAAATTAGAGCACTTAACTGGGGACATATGACCCCCTCCCCCAACTTTTTTTTTTCCTCTTTTCCTCCACAGCAAACCAGCCATGTTCTAGATAGTAGTTGTGTTATCATCCTAGGTCCTGGACAAATAACCATGTTAATTAGGACCCACTAGGAATACAGCCTGAGTGAGAAATAAACCTGTGTTATTTTTAAGCCGCTGAGATTTCGAAGTTGTTTATTAGCACAGCCTAAAACCCAGCCTGTCCTGATTGACACGGTACCCAGACCCCAGGTATATTTGATCATTGAGAGGCAGGAACATTTAATCACAATGCTTGATCTACGATTTTAGATTATTCGTTGAAATTATTAGATTATCAGTTGAACTGTTAGTTGAAATGTCCTCATCAAAGATACTGTTAGAAGTGTTCATGAGGAAGGACCTCTTCTTTTTTCTGTTGCTGAAAATTCAAAATTCAGGGAACTAAAATTGTGTGAAAGCGCAGTGGGGCTGCAAAATGGAAAGGTCAAAAGGTACTTAACTTATCAGACCCTATTATGTGAGAGTAAGCAAACGAAGATCGTGTTTTTTCTCTTCATTGCTTCCAACTGAACGTCCTTCACAGAGGTCCACTGCCATCTTTCATCAGGACATCTACCCATTGAAGCTGAACCAAAGAAGGAAATCATAAAATAGAAAGACACTAATGATTCTGAGGATATGTTTAGCATATGGAAGGCACACACAATATTTCACTTCATTTTCATAAAAAGTGCTATGGGGGCGCCTGGGGGGCTTAGTGGGTTAAAGCCTCTGCCTTCGGCTCAGGTCATGACCTCAGGGTCCTGGGATCGAGCCCCGCATTGGGCTCTCTGCTCAGTGAGGAGTCTGCTTCCCCCTCTCTCTCTCTGCCTGCTTCTCTGTCTACTTGTGATCTCTTTCTGTGTCAAATAAATAAATAAAATCTTTTTAAAAAATGCTATGATATGGAGATTAGTCTCTATATAGATAAAGATAAGAAAGAAACTGAGGAAACTTTTAGTTTATAAGCTTCCTAAAGTTTATAAGAAACTTTATAGATAAAGAAACTGAGGTTCTGAGAGGGGAAGAAATTTTCTGTAAGGTAACCTAGCGAGTTTTTTGCCCTAAAGGAACTTACATCTAGTAGCTGAGAGTCCAGTGGGAAACAAAATATCCTTAAGTTGGAGCCATGCTTCTGTGGGTGCCTTCAAACCCAGAGATCTCTTTTGTGCTGAGGTTAAGAGAACCCCAAATGGGGCCCACGAGGGCCAAATCTTTGGGCAAAGTGATTCCAATGTATTTTTCATCCTTTTTCAGTTCCTCCTTTGACTCCAGTAGGGACATCATGTCTTTTTCTTTTGAAATTAAATGCCTTGGCCTCCTTATTGGGCATGTGTTCAAAGCCCAGATGCCTTAGGAAACACAGCATGAGACAAACATACGTTTTAGTACCTTACTAGAAAGTGCAATTTTAATCCTAGGGAAGGAGGAGGGAGTGAAAAAGAGTGAGGCAGAAAAGGAAGGAGAGCATGTCCAAGAGGTTGCATTACCCAGAAGCTACTGCTCAGTGTGAAATACCGCTGAGTTTCCGAACCTTCCTCCAGAGAACCTGTGCGAACTACTGCATTTCAGGACAGGGGAGGGAGAAGAACTTATTCAACTGGATAGATAGATAGATAGATAGATAGATAGATAGATAGATAGATAAGGAAAGAAAGAAAGAAGGAAGGAAAATAGATAAGGAAGGAAGACAGATAAGACAGATACATAGATAAGATGGATAGGTAAAAGATAGATCTTATTGAACTTTATATTGTGTTGTAGTTGGTTATTTATATGCCTAGCTCCTTCATAAGACTGTAAGTTTCCGGACGCAAGCATCACTAGTTAAAGGCTTAGATTCGGACAGGATCCCAGCTCACGTGTGTACTGGCTCAGTGACCTTTGACATGTCACTAAACTCTGAGACTCTACTTCTTCATCTATAAAATAGGGATCAGCCTATCTTGTCAGGCGTTGGTGGAGGGGATGGATGATAACAGCATGTGAAGAAAGGGCTTAGTATAGAGCCCGGCATATCGTAATATAAGACACTAAGTATTATTATCATTCCAGTATCACCTGGGGCTTCTAGAGTTTCACATGTTGGAGGCATACGGTCAATCCCTCCATGTTTAACTCACGCCCTGTTTTGTTCCATTTCTATTTGTAGTTTCTATTCCATTTTATAATCACCACAGCTTCTCGATCCTAACTTTTTTCTCACCAGCTGCCCTTAACCATATGTTGATTGGACCTCCATCCAGATCATTAACGACCAACAGAGAGGAATGAAATGATGTGAGTAATGTAGTACCTTCAAAGAAAAGCACTGTGGGAGTAAAAAGGAATTTAAAATACTGATGCTCAAAATTATCAACATACTAAAATGTATTGCCAATTCTGAGCCCCAAATGCCAGGGACTATAGCTGGAATACTCAAAGTAATGCTTATTAAGTGGACCTGAATGGACATAATTATAGAGAAAATTGCAACCAGCTCTGCTGTTCAGTTGAACTTTTCAGTATTAATGGTCAATCTCAAATCTGGTGATTAACAGCAGCACAAGAGAAGAAATATTAAGATCTGGGGGCCCAAGCACGTGAGATTTCTACATATCTTTTTTGGAAAGGTTTTTTTTTTTTTTAATAAGCTTTATTTTTAAAAAGATTATTTATTTGGGGGTGCCTGAGGGGCTCAGTGGGTTAAAGCCTCTGCCTTCGGCTCAGGTCATGATCCCAGGGTCCTGGGATCGAGCCTCGCATCGGGCTCTCTGCTCGGTGGGGAGCCTGCTTCCTCCTCTCTCTCTGCCTGCCTCTCTGCCTACTTGTGATCTCCTCTCTGTCAAATAAATAAATAAAATTTATTTATTTATTTATTATCCTGATGATTCTGGTTGATTCCAAATATAAACAACAGACTGCTAACTAACTTAAAGGGCTTCAAACAGCTAAAGGAAACTTCTGACAGGAACGAAAAATTGCATTTAAGGCTGAAGTTTACCTGAGACTGTTCTTTGGCCCCAAGGGAAGCAAAATAGTAGAATATGGCTCAGCAATTCATCTAATAAATTGTAATTCCTTGGGTATCCTTTTCTGTTTGCCTTGCATTAGCTGTTGGCAGCAAATTAGTTCTGTATAGATGAACAGATTCAATTCATTTGCTCCTGCTTCTGACCTAGAGACCTAATCCTCAGCCAAACAACTGGCTATTGTGAAATTTACTAAGCAGTGGGAGACCTGAGGTGGGGAACTTGCAGCAGCAGATAAACCTCTCAAATGAACTACCCATTTTGTTTCTACATTCGCCTTGAAAATGGAAGCTACATGCAAATAGAACAGTACCTACAAAATGTGAGATGTGAGATGAAAGGTGCTTTAAAAATTTCTTTCCTTGAGGCACATTCTGTCATCAGTATCATTTTACAGACGAGAAAATTTCAGATTTTTTGCTTGTTTTTGCAAATTTACATGTTGGATATTTGTCTGTGTGCATATATCATCTCTAGTAATTCTAATTACACATAGTAAGCATTCAATGTATCTGTTGAGTGGAATAAAATTAAATGAGATATATTGAATACTTGCTATGTGTAAGATACCATGTTAAGCATAAAAGGAGGATGGAGACAAATACTTTTCTCTTTGGTCCCTCTAAGCAGATCCTTGAAACTGCCTTGAAAACATTTGATACAGACCAAGAAAATGATACCAGTTGGGAAGATACTGGAACTGATTTAAAAAAAAATCAGAGACAATTTTTCTAGAGATTTTTAAGAATAGGGAAAATAGTCAACTTCTGGCGCATCATAGGTATGTTACCTCTTACTGAACAAGAAACTTCAAAATGTCTAGAGAAATAAGTCTGGTTCAAAGTATCTCCCATTTCCCACCTTCTATATAATTAGTACATGTAATAATGCCTCCTACTTGTCTGGAAGTTTATTCTTTACCAGGTTTATTTGTGCCCCTCCTTTTATTCATTTGAAATACAACTGTACAGGGATAGTTCGAATAAGGATTATTCTCATTTTAGAGGTAAGATAGGGGCTCAAGTGGTCAAACTGAGTTTGGAACCCCTGCATACATAGTCTACATGCAAGTTCTCAGCTAAAAGTGCTCTTCTTAATTAACATTGATCTAATGGCCAAGCTACATACTTTTTAGAATTTATTAAATCATCCATTTAGCATTCTTTCCAAAACACTGTGATATTCCTACCTTTTTAACTTTCATATGTCTTATTATCCCATCTTGCATATGTTTATAAGTTCATGGATTAAATTTTGTCTTTCTATGTTTATATGCAATCTCCCCAGGTAATGCCATCTTATCACTCTGCTTCCAGAACCATTTGTGTGCTCTTAACCCTGAAACCTGTGTCTCTAGCTGCCTTTTTGTCCTAAATTCTCAATACATATGTCCAATTATCTAGTAGACATCACTTGAGTCTCATAGATGGAAGATGTTCCAAGTTAAATTCATTTTCTTTCTCCATAACTGTCTTCTCCTCCTGGTGTCAGTAATCAATGGCAACACTACATACCTAATAGTTCAAATTCATGGGCATGTTCTTCAGTTGCTTTTTCTAGGACACCGTCCCCATGCAATCAGCCAACATATATCTATCCCTTCCTCTCCTCCATCACCAGTGCCTAAGTTCAGCCCCTCATAATTTCTGACCTGTTTCTCTGCTGAGTCTTTTCTTGATCCTCTTTCTCCTCTCTTCTGCTTCCAATTGTTTTGCAGTGATTTATGAGATTTTTACATCAGGCTGGGGTTTTAAATGAATGTTCCTGTGAAGCAGGAACATTAACTTATTCAACTCCATCATTTAGCAGTATTTCTACAGCATGGTAATGGTTTCAGGAAGTGTTTGCTGAATGAATAAAAGAATTATTTTTAAGGAATGGAGGAAAGAGGGAACGGGCTTACTACACTGTAAGACTATAGGAAATCAAATACACTACACTTCAGAGGAAAATAGTTTTTTAAAAATAAGCTTTATAGTTTATACTATAAGAGATCTTTAGGAAATTCACCATGATATGTATCCTGAATGTCTCCCTTCTTGGCTAAGATGAACTGTAAAATGGCATGGTTTCTAAACTGACCAGAAGTTTAGCTAACTCTGGCTAGTCCTCAAATAGTTCTCTGTGGCAAAGATCATGACGAGAGATCACAAAAGGAACTCCCAAACCAAGTAGTTATTTCAAGCTGTGCGTGGGCTCCTTTTAATGAATTTTCCATAAACGGAAACCCACTGGGTCACTCATGGTTCTGTATACCAGAGAGCAAGCCCAGTAGTATGGAATTGGCTGCATTGCATAATGCAAAAATAAAGTCGTTAGAGAAAAGTGTATTCTTCTTTTGCCTTTCAGGACGAAGCATACACCAGTAGAGTGTTCTAGTCAAATCATCATCTGAGAAATTTCTATCTTGGTAGCTTTGAACCAGTAAGTGCTAGTCTTCATAGAAAGAACAAAAGTCAATGTCAGTTCATTTGGACTTCAGGAAGGCTTTGGTTGATCTTTCGTGATCTCCTAACTTTATGCTCTTGGGTCTAAATGAAAAATAAGCACTTATTTTTAAGTGCTACTTTAAGAAGTAGAAGGTCTTACTTCTAGACTATGCATGAAGGCTATAGCATAAGTGAGAGTATTTGGTAAATGTTAAAGAATTTGACCAAAAAACAGTATTATACGGCACATGCTCTGGGTTTGAAGTCTGTTTCCACTAATGACTGTGACCTGGGACAGTTATTTACTCATTCTAAGACTCACTTTTGTAGCTGGTAGAAACTTAACGATAATAATAATAAAACATTCTAATGTAGGTACAAACCAAAATATTATAAAGGTTGTTTTTAATTCGACTGTCTACCACAGAGTAGATATTTGATGCACATATGTTAGAATGGAATAGACAAAACAGAATTCTATCTTCATATTGTGCATTTTTTGTTACCTGCACATACCATTACCATGCCACTCTACCTCCTAAATATTGAGAATTCTAACTCGAAATTTTGTTTGTTTGGGACTAAGAGTTAGATAATTAACAAGAAAGTCAATTAAAATATTTAATAATAAAAACTATATGCATATGTCATAAACAAAAACATTTAAATAAACATTCATTCGCCTGTATTTTGAGAGTTGGCCGAGGCTTTTCGTGGAATCTGTGTTTGCTACCTAAATTCCTATGCTGTTTTTCTTACAAAACTGTTCGATAATGTATGGCCCATCCATTTCAATTTTGGCACTTAAAGACATTTATGAAACAAACTGATTATTCTAGATGTTTACCCCATTTTGTTTTTACAGTTGCCTCATCTACTCCAAATTCTATACTACATTTTTGGTTTTTTGCTTCTTTGTAGCTCATCGAGTCATTCCCAAAGCATTTTCCTAGGAAAATAATAATTTTTTTCACACCCATGTTGATTAATTTACATAATATGTAACTGAATTGCCTAAGAATAATTACAACTATAGCATACACAGATACATATATACAAGTAGCATAAACAGATTCAATAACGAATGTACAACTTTTCATGAAGAACCAACTCCATGGTAAGAGCAGATACAAGATGGCATGTCAGAGGAGGAGGGATAGCTGGGAATTCAGCTCACTGGGGCATTTGTTGGTTCTACAGAGGAAGTAGAAGGTGTGGGTGAGTGTGAGAAGTGGAGATTGGAAAGGAGGGTTCTGCTCTCTACTACAAAGTGGTTTCACAAATAAAACAGTGGAGCAAGAAGTAGGAAGGGAGTTAAGTACATTTGTTTCCAAGCCTATTAGTTAATCAAATGCTGTCAAACCACAGAATATTTTTTTTAAGATTTTATTTATTTATTTGTCAGAGAGACAGAGAGAGAGAGAGCAGGAAGGGGGGAGGAGCAGAGGGAGAAGCAGACTCCCCTTAAGCAGGGAGCCCAATGCGGGACTCTATCCCAGGACTCTGGGATCATGACCTAAGCTAAAGGCAGATGCTTAACTGACTGAACAACCAAGGCCCTCCAAACCACAGAATATTATAATGGTAGCTAGAAAATGCTTTAGAGAACAACTGATTCAACCCACTCATCACCATCCTCTACTAACATTTGACAGATGAGGAAAGATGGTTGGATTGAAATAGAAAAGTTCTTAACCACTGTCCACCATTAAAAATGGAAGGAGAAGGACAAAGCTATCATAGATGGCGCTTTAAGTGTCCTTTCAAGGAAAGGTACACCAGGGCTTCAGGAAAACCAGGTGGGAGCACTAGATGGGAGGACTTCCAGATGCCCTCAAGCACAAGCGGTCTACACCAAAGGATAGACATATAGGGAATGGGAGGAGGAAGAGAGAAAAAATAAAGAGAAAAATCCCATTTAATTTCTCTAAAAGCCAAACCTAAGACACCCAACGCAGAGTGGCCCCTTCTACAGAAAGCACTTTATGCTTCCGCAGACACACCCGCGCACGTGTCCCAGCTTTCACAGATGTTTATCAGTGGTTACGCATTTTACACAGAAATTTATTTTTGAATTCCTGTGGATTTTAAATACTATCAGCTGACAAGGGAGATGGAGCCAATGTTAAGGTGATGCGTCCTCCTATGGCATCTTTTTCATTGCTTTTGCAGGAAATGCTTTAGAAAGTGAGAGACAGGACTGAGATGAAGAGCTTTATTGATCTTGTCCTCTGTCCAGCAACCGGTTCCAGGAATTCTGTGCGAGAATTGGGGCTAACCGGAGACTGAGACCTAACTGTCCAGTTTGGACCACACAGTCCTATCTTTTTACCAAAGTGGAAAATTTTCAAATAAAACACAGAGGCCCAATAGAAGGTGCTAAAAACAAGCTATTTTTCAGTTCCTCAAGGCTTTTTGGTTTTTAAAAATATATATGATAATCCTATGCGGTAGCCTTGGGGAAATTACCTTCACTAATATAATTGCTCTCTAATCCTTAAGTCAATCTTATTTATTTATTTCTCTGTGGATTCCTTTCACCTCAACTTCCCTGTATTTTGAAGAAATGGCAACTAATTTCCAAAGCATGGTTTATGGAAATCAACAGTGTCATGTCCAATTGAAAATTATATAATTAGAAAAATATAAATTACATCAGCTTTCTTGGTCAGATCTTCAATCTGTGTGCCTCCTTCTAGTGAGGAACACAAGCACCATCTGGGGGGGGGGGGTGGTTCCCTTCCCATCCTCATCACTACTTGGTAAGGAAGGAAAGAGTCAGTTGAGTAAATGGGCACAACTGAGCCATGTTTAAATGGGAAAGGAGGACTGATGGGGAGTCAGTCTGGAGGAAGTCTTAGGAATTTCAATCCTACCAAGATGGGGCTCACTCAGCAGTAGCACGAGGACAAAGGTGTCCCTTTGCACCTCAGAGTCAAGGCTCTTCAAAGTGACATAACCTTTAAAAATAGTCTTTCAGGAAATCAAAGGTGAACAGCAAGAGAAAAAAAGCATTTCTCCTTGCTTCCATGTGTCTGTAAGTTGGGAAAACTTCATTCCCTAGCATTGAAGGAAACCTTCAGGAAAACTCATTCCCTAGCATTGAAGATTTTGAGATATTTAAGCCAAATCCACACAAGGGGCCTTGAGGGAGGTAGCATAATCCATTCCAATGACCAAGTAGCCACAAATCTTTTCCATCTTGGTGTTTCCTTAACACATTGATTGTTACTTATAATTACTTCTTTCTTTTTTTTCCCCAAAGATTTTATTTATTTGAGAGAGAATGAGAGAGAGAGAGAGAGAGTATGAGAAGGGGGAGTGTCAGAGGGAGAAGCAGACGCCCCACCAAGCAGGGAGCCCGATGCAGCACTCCATCCTGGAACTCCAGGATCATGACCTGAGCTGAAGGCAGTTGCTTAACAAATGGAGCCACCCAGGCTCCCATGTAATTATTTATTTCTTCACTTCTTTGCCATCGACCCCTCACTAGACTGTCAAGGCAACAACCACCTTTGTTCTGTGCACCACTATATGCCAAGTTCCTTCTACAATGCCTGGTATACCGTGGGTGCTCACCAAATGTGTGTTGAATGGATAGATTCCAAATTTCTGAAAGATTCGGAGCAAACCAGAGTTTCCACCCACTACTGGTTCATTTCTTCTTTCTCTTAATGTTGATGAACTTTGAGCCAATAGAAAGCCCCAGGGAAATTCAAGAACATATTTTCCCTAGAAACCCTCAGATCATGAGAGTGTCTTGAGAAGACCCCTGGGGCAGCCCTGATTTTGTGCTATATTCTTTTAGTTGGTTAGGAGACCTTTACCTGACTCTGAAAAGTGCTCTTAGTTCCAAGATCCATGGCCTGAAGTGAGATATTTTGTTATTTTCTTCTCATTTATCAGTTCATATTAGGTCTACTCAGCCCTGACACTTGCCGTGTTCCAGTAAAGTGAACACATTGTTAATTAGATGAAAATGCCCAAATGCTTATGAAAAGGGCCATTCTTTACTGTGGTCACTCTGAATTCAAAAAGGAGTGCTGTTTCCCTAGCTTGGCATGCTTTTCCCAGGTCAAGGGGCTTCTGTGGGATTTCCTGTGTTCTGTAAAGAAGAGAAGTTTGGAAAAAATTATTGTGTTTGGTCTGCCATCTCTCCACAGCCTGAAAATAGTCAGTGTTGATCCCCGTACCATAAACAAACAATAAAAACCCAATAAACCACACCTTACACACAAACAACACTGTTCTGAGCGTGTGATTTCTGTAATTAGTGTGAAGAATGAATTCTATGTTCCCTAGATCTAGAATACAAGATAGAACACCCAGTTGGAGCTGCCCTCCTAAGAAGCGCCCTCACCCACGAGACAGAAAATTCTATTCTAGAAAATTCTATTCTAGAAGTATAGAAACTTCTGAAACCCTGTCTGTTCCCTGAGGTTTTTCCCAATCAACCTGAAAAGAGGCGGTCCTTTAATTTTCTTGACATCATTTACCTGTAAGAGACAAGACCGTGCCATATGATGTTCTGGAAGAAGTATCAGTCTTAAAATTCTAGGAATCTTTCCGTGAACTGCAAGCTCCATGAGGACAGGGCATATGTCTCACTTACCAACATACTCCTGGTGCATTCCTGGTAGGCATTCAGTGCCCAGCTGCTGCATGATTGATTGAATGAATGAATGAATGAATGATCAGGATGACTGTTGATGTAATCGTGATGCAATCTTCACACATCACCAACTCTTTCACTCTACATCAAGTCTTAGAATGGGAAAACTGAAAGAAAGATCATCTAGTCCTAAATATAGCTATGGTGACGTCCCCATTTAAATGTTGTTAGTTTCCCCCTATGTTTCCAATCTCTTTGACTTTTTTTTTTAACATCACTTACCTTCTAACATGTAATTTCTCTGTAATTTGTTATTTACCTCTAACCCCACCCCAGTGGATTGTACATTCCGCCAGAGCAGGGTTTCTTGACTATTTTTACTGCGGCATGCTAATTGCCCAGCACGGATGTTTTCACATATTAGGGGCTCAATAGCTATTTGTAAAGCGAATAAGCCAAAGAATAGTTACTGAGTATGGATTCATGCGTTGGACTCACTGTAGGAGTTTTTTTTTTTTTTTTTTTAAATCCCAAATTCCAGCTCCACAGCTGTGGAATCAGAATAGGTAGAGGTCTGAATCCCAAGAGTCTGCATTTTTATCAGGGAGTCTAGGAGATTCTGGTATAGCTATTCTGAGAACCACCAAGTCATCCAACTCATTAATCTAGACATAATCCTGAAACCCAGGGAGATAAAGCATCCTGTCACCTACGAGCCTGGATTTACTTAATACGATGTGTGTTGCCACCCCCACTTGGTTGTTGAGATTAAGCTGCTAGAGGCAAGAATTATGGCTTCTGGACTTCCTTTCAGAAGGTGCAGCTCCGGACACAGGAAGATAACGAGGCTTCAGGTGGTAAAGGGCTTTCTGAGTCAAAGGATGCTTTTGCACAGAAGAGCCACCCTATCTCCATGCTAACGTGTTCCCCATTTCCATCTCTCCTAGTTCCTGGACATCTCCATCAAATGGACCACCCAGGAAACCTTTCCTCCAAAGTACCTTCATTATGATCCAGAGACCTCTCGTCAGCTGATGTGTGACAAATGTCCTCCCGGCACCTCCCTAAAACAGCACTGCACGGCAAGGCGGAAGACCGTGTGTGCCCCTTGTCCCAACCACTACTACACAGACCGCTGGCACATCAGCGACGAGTGTCTGTACTGCACCCCGGTGTGCAAGGAGCTCCAGTACGTCAAGCAGGAGTGCAATCGCACCCACAACCGTGTGTGCGAGTGTGAGGAAGGGCGCTACCTGGAGCTTGAGTTCTGCCTGAAGCACAGGAGCTGTCCCCCTGGGTTTGGGGTGCTTCACGCTGGTACGCATCGGCTTTCGACACGCGGCAAAATTAATGCGATCGTACAGAGTCAGGTAGTACTGAAAGTTTAGGGGAACGCTTTCGTCCTGATGATATTATAGGATAGCAAATTGCAGAGGTAATGGAACCTGCTAGGTACGTCCTATGTGGCTGGCTTGCTGCCCAAGGACCATTTCTCAGAGGAATACTTTGCCACTCTGAAGCAATTTAGTAACAAATCTCCAAGGCAGCAAAGGGCTCTCTAATGAGATGCGTGATAGAGTGCTTTTTTTTAAAGGGACACACTCCGAATCACACTGTTTATAGTTGCTCTATACTTCTGGGCTTCCCTTCAGCACGGACCTCTTCCATCTGCAGTGCTTTTTGACAAACATCAGAAATGATAATTGATACCAAGAGAGTAATTTGGCTGATATTAATGAGGCTCTGGAGTGCTAACAATGAGCAGTTATAATTAATTATGTAAAAAATGAGAATGGTTAGGGGAAATGCATTTCATTATTAAAAATGAAGCTAGTTCTTCCCTTGGCATGGGCGTCGAGTGTCTGTGAGGATAAAGACCGGCAGCATCTCAAAAAGGAGCTCATTCTTTATCTTAGAAAAAACAGATTGTCAAGCCAAGAGTCAGGACTTGTCTACAAACAACGTACTTTCTCTTTTTGCATTTTGAACAGCAGAGGTTAAGGCCAGTGTGCACTGAATCTTTTAAAGCTGCAACCCACATTTTTTCCTACCACATTCAGGGAGCTTCACTGTATGTAGTCTGTATCCTCTCGTGGCTTGGGAAAATTAAGAATATTCATTTCCTTTCCCCTCCCCCTCCCACTTTTCTGGAGGAAGTAGTAACCGGTATAGATTCTGATTGCTCAATATGAAACAGTGTTTCTCACCCCCGGTGCTACTGACATTTGGGGCTGGATAATTCTTTCGGTGGGCAGCTGTCTTGTGCATTGTAGAATGTTTGGCAATATCCCTGGTCTCTAGACACAAGATGCCAAGAGCACGCCTTCCCGAGTCATGACGACCAAAAATATCTCCAGACGTTGCCAGTTGTCCCCTGGATGCCAAAATCGCCCCTAGTTGAGAAGACGCCAATTATTTGTAATTATTTTAGCATTCAGAAGTTGTGATACACAGACCCTAAATTATTCAATGATAAATACTTTAGGTTTAAAGGCATACCAAGGAAACATTCAAAAGTTGAAGTCGTTTCTGTTTCCTAAGTTGCGAGTCATATAAGAATAATTACAAGAGGTGTAAATTGCATGAGTGTCCCTTAAAATGCATGAGTATTTGAGGGAGAAATGGGTGACACTTCCTAGCATTTATTGGATGATGCTTTGGGTTTCAAAATCTAAACCAAATTGTAAGGGGTCAAACTCACCCAACAAAACCAAATCCATTTAATTCCATTCAGTTCAGTTGTATATGCAGAAAAATTAATTAAGCAGGGACTCTACAGCTTGGAAACCAGAAAAATTTGGAAAATGGAAATACGAAGGGATCTTCTCACATCAGCATGAAAATTTGTTTGGAGAATGAAGCCAGCAGGCAGCCAGAAGATAGACAAAGAGACACATTTTATTTTGTGGTACCACAGTGGGACTTACTTACCTCCCTAAAAACCCACAGAGCAGAGTTCCTCAAGGAAAATAAGAGGTTTCCAGTCCAAAGAGAAGGAAGGACTATGCAGTGTTATTCCAAAAAGTATTAACCATTCCTTGCTGCTGTTGTTTTGAAGTCAGATTGTCTCCTTTCTATGTTTTACCCACTCCATTCTGTCTGTGTGTCCTGTCATTCCGATGTCTTTCTGTATGGCTGGCATGGTGACATCTTCTCCTTATTATGGTATCTCCCTTTTTGCCTGACAGATTATACCATTTATGTCTCCACGGATATTAATAAGGCAAATTCATTCACTTAGGTAGATAAATCTTTTTTTTTTTTTTTACAGAAAGTTCTAACAATACTAAAAGAGGAAGTCCTGTTCAGAAAGGTCACTGTAGAAAGCCTCCTGAATGTTTTTAGAAATTTTACCTTCCCTTTTTCTTGGAGTCTGCTTGTTAAAGAACTTTGCAAGCTCCAGAACCGGAGAGAATGTCTCAGATCGTTGACCTTCTCATTGGGATGCATGGCAAGACCCAAGCCTTCAGCATGTATCTGAAGAATGATAAGATTCTTCTTTGTGCCGTTGGCTTTCCAGAACATGCGGCAGTTGACAGAGGGAGACCTGGATCCAGATGGCCAAGTCCACTGATTCCCAGTGTGTTTGCAGTGAGAGAATACTATGGAGTCCTCGCCAAATACCTCTGCTTATGATATTGTAGGACCTGGTGCATGGCTGGATCCCATTGAAGGAGAGAGGTGTAGTAAGAAAGTATTAAACAAAAAAACAAGACAAAAAAATTAGACTTCTATGTGAAGTTTTCCTTAACATGATGTCACTGTGATGCTGGAAATAGCACGGGAAAGATTCAGACTATGGTTCGCCCCTTCCTCTTTTTTTTTTCTGCCAGCCCTTTGTCATTTATACTGATCGATGCATCATCCATCCCTTTAGAAGAAGCAGGAGCTGAAACTAGAACCAAACCATTTTGCTCTTGCTTGCATGCTTTCTTCTGGTCTTGAGACAATGAGGTGGGAGGTTTGAATTTTTAATAAATGAAGTTTATTAACTTTCCGTAGCTTTCATTTGTCCCTTTTGTGTTTGTTATCTTGCCTGAGCCAGAATTGGCCTGGAAAAGCTACATTTGAATGTCGAAATCTGCATCTGTTCCAACTAGCTTACACTAGATGGAGGTATTTTCATATACAGATACACATACTATGTAATCTAGCCACGCATAATAGAGCCAAGGCTTTGAGGGTATTTATCTTTAGTTGTTGACTGGTTCAAGTTTTTCTAACCAGCGAGTTCTCCAAACTTACCAAGTCTCTACCACGAAATCAAATGCCCTTGCAGTCACCCTTCCCTGAAATTTTAAAGACCGTGTTCTTTTAAAACTCAATAGTTTAAGCAAACGGGATATCATCTCCAATTTAGTGTGTAGTTTAATGGCAGGCTTACGCTTTTGAGTCAGTGACCAACTTTATTGCCACCTTCAAAAGTTTATTATAATGTTGTAAATTTTTACTTCTCAAGGTTAGCATACTTATGAGTTGCTTCACGATTAGGATTCAGGAAAGACAGGACTTCAGGAGGCACCGAATGGAATTTAACAACCCAGCGTTCAGTGGGTACTGATTGCAAAGAATGATATGACAGCAGACGTGCAGCCCTTATCTTCACGATTTTCCAGAAAAAAAATGCGTGAAGACTCTGGCTGACCACGAGGCCTCAGCAGAGGCCGGACATATGAACAACCTTACTCTTTCTTTCCCTCTCATTTCATGTTCTGTAGGTAATGGCAAAATACTTGTGTTTGTGTTACAGGGAAGGGAGATGGCCTGAAGGGCTCCTCACCACAGAGGTTTCATTCCCTGTCTAATGAAGTCAAAAATGCCTGAAGTTTTGGGCAACATCATAGTAGCAGTAAAAACCAAGTGAAAACCCTTCCAAAACTGTCTTTAAGAGGAACTATCTGCCGTGAAAGTGTTTGAGAAGAAGGTGCTAAATTGCTTGGTATTTTCTGTAGGAACCCCGGAGCGAAATACAGTTTGCAAAAGATGTCCAGATGGGTTCTTCTCGAATGAGACGTCATCAAAAGCACCCTGTAGAAAACACACAGACTGCAGTGCACTTGGTCTCCTTCTAACTCAGAAAGGAAATGCAACTCATGACAATGTATGTTCTGGCAAGAGTGAATCGACTCAAAAATGTGGAATAGGTAATTATATTTCAAAATGCCGGCCTTTGTACCACCTCTGAATTGAATGCAAGACCCTCTGGCTACCTTCTTAGTGAAACACATTTTTCCGTTCTTGAATGTACTCGGCTAAGACTGTTCTCTGCATC
The DNA here is from genome assembly GCA_028533885.1 of Nasua narica. Classification (NCBI taxonomy): domain Eukaryota; kingdom Metazoa; phylum Chordata; class Mammalia; order Carnivora; family Procyonidae; genus Nasua; species Nasua narica. The sequence continues at coordinate 150,957,164 of CM052798.1, read as the reverse complement.
GCTAATGCCACAAGTCAACACCTTTCCTGTGGTCTCACCTTCTCATGATCTGGCTCCCAAACTTGACTTTCTCCTTTTACACTTGAATCAGATCTTAACCACCGGGAAAGGGGTGGTGTAAAGATGATGTCTGAGGCCACATTATCAGGCTGAATTATAGAGTTTTTGGTAAATTACGCATTTTTATTACATTAAGATTAAAAACTGGCAAAAAAAATAAAAATAAAAAATAAAAACTGGCAACTAAAAGGCATCGTGACGTAAACCGGTAACAAACCAGACAAGGCAAAGCTGGGTTTGTTACCTACGGTGTTACTGCCCCGGTGGCACGGAAGTGATGTTTCCTCCGGTTGTCCTAAACTCTGTATTCAGGAAGGATCCCCAGCTCCGCACTCATTATGTGAATGCTTCCCACAGTGGTGTCGTTCCTACCACTAGACTAATCTTAGACCTCCTATCAAGGAAGCATCACAGGGAAGGTGACTGCCTTTTATCATTTAACCAGCCAGGAACCCCCCCACCCCCGCCCCAACCATCTTCGCTCATCTGAAAGGTAGGAATGTGGGCGGAGATATTTAAGTTTCACACCCAGTTCCAACATGTTTTCACCCTCTAATCAGAATCTTCGTCAAGTCATTTAGCCTTCCTGCTTTCCTATTCAAACAATGGAATGAGGAAAGGAGTGATAAGAGGAGCGACTGCTAACATTAACATTTTCTTTACTTAATTCATTCTTAGTTTAATTTTTATCATTCATGGAGCACTCACTACAAGCCAGGCTCTTCCGCTCTATGAGCTTTATTTAATCTTTACAAAAACACCATGAAGTTTGCTCAGGTTCAGTGTAGGTCGTGAAGTAACAGTCAGAATTCAAACCCAGGTCTGATGAATCTGAAGACAAACTCTTAATCCCTGGGATAAATAGACTCTCCCCAGACACTCGGGCCATTGTACCTCTTTTCTAAATGGTATATTTTTTGTGCTGAGTATTTTCCCACTTACTGTACACTTATACATCTATATCCACCCTTGTTCTCAAGGGTAAACTCTGTGTTTATGTGTGTGCAGAAAACAGTATACTACTCCAGATTACTTTTCACGGTCCTCTAAAGACAGTAATTGTATTTGTTTCGACAGTGATCTTGAAGTAACCTGTGGATGCTCGCTAACCCTTTAACAGGATATTTAATATTTACATTAAAATATGTGAATGTGTACATCGAGTCATAGAATTTTTTGCTGCAATTTATTTACAGCAATGTTTTCATTAGACATTCATTAAATTCTCTCCCCTCTATGCCCTCAAAGAACATAAGAGAAGACATAAGCCCAGTTGGGTTGATAATCTGCCACTAAGACCAGCCAACAGAGGGTTGATTTTACCCAAACTTCACATTCTAAGGCATCCGACTTTGAAAACCCCCCTATTGTGTTGGCTTATTTATTTATTGCCCACTAGACCTCCAGGAATCCAGTTGTTAAGCGAATTTTCTCTGTTTTCCCACCTTTAGATGTCACCCTGTGTGAGGAAGCATTCTTCAGGTTTGCTGTTCCTACGAAGTTCACCCCTAATTGGCTCAGCATCCTGGTGGAGAATTTGCCAGGCACCAGAGTTAACGCAGAGAGCGTGGAGAGGATAAAACGACGACACAGCTCGCAAGAGCAGACTTTCCAGCTCCTGAAGTTATGGAAGCATCAAAACAAAGATCAAGATGTGGTCCAGAAGATCTTTCAAGGTATGATAACCTGAAATAAATCAAGCAGAAAGCAAAGACACCCATTTATCATAAACAAGAAGACTATGCACCTGTTTAGTGGTGTGGACAATGTCTCCCTTTGGGAATTATTATTGGACTAAAACGTTTCCGCCCAGTGATGGTGTAGAAGCTATCACTAGAGCAGTCGTGCAAGGTTTTCTTCTCACCTCCTCCACACATCCCGACTGTTCTTTAAAGTATAGTGAACACTCTAAAACAAGAGATAGCCCATTTCAATTACAGGACCCGACCGCAGGCATTCCACTTCTAGATCCCTTAGCAATTTTGTGAACATCCTCCCAGGCCTACCTAGATGTTCTTTACACACTTTGGATCTTATCTTGCATTTCCACCAAGAAGCTCTGTTGCATTTATTTGTATTTATTTGGTAATTCTCTCCAGAGGCCTCCAAGTGTCTTACAGATGTCTTCTCATTAATCCTCACAACGTAGCTTATTTTAAAATTACCATTTTAATAGCGTATGTTGTGAGGATTAATGAGATGAGGTCTTGTAAAGTGTTTGAGCTTCTTAGAGAAAAGGGCTAGCTAAAAACAAGTACTCTCATGTTTTAGAGTTTCATAAAAAAAAATCTCCTTTAGAAACTGTGTGCATGTGTGTGTGTGTGTGTGTGTGTGTGTGTGTGTGTGTGCGCACGCGTGTTATGATGGGAAAGAATCCAAGGGGAAAAGGAAGTTTCATCCAGTGTGGACTGGACGGTAAGCTTTAGGATATACAGTGGAAAGAGTTCTGATTTCAGTTAGCACTGGGAGCACCTGCCAGAAAGGGGAGGAAGATTTCCAAAACGCGGACAACATCCGTGAGAAACTCATCTGCTCTTTATCTGTAGTTAGATGACCAAAGAATCCTACACTTCCCAGAAAGCCTCATCTGAAACTGAGGCCTGTTATTTTAGGAAACTAAGATTTTCAACTTTCACTTGTGCACAGTAAAGTTTTCTTCTGTTTTTTTTTTTTTTTTTTTTTGCAAATAAAATGTATTCTTTGAAAGTATAATTAGCCCTGGAGCAGGAAAAAAAAGGGGGGTGGAGGGGTGGGATAGAGAATCAGAGACTGTTAGAATTGGAAGGGGCCAAACTCTCTATTTCATAAATAAGGACATTTCAGCCCAAAAAGATGAACTGACTTGCCTTAGGGCTCACAGACAGTAAATGACTCGTGTCATTAATGGAAATGTTACATACTCCCTCTTACGTTTTATGTCCCAGCTCATTACTGAAATATTCTCTAGGCCATATGAATCCTACCATTCTTTGTCCTCATTCTATTGTTTTTTTCACATCTCCTCCTCCTCCTCCATAGTAATTCTCTGGTGCTATTTTTTAAAGACCATTTGTCACACCTAACTCTTCAAATGGGGTATATATCAGATAGCCACTAATGAAAGTTTATATTACAAAATGGCTAAGTTGAATACTCTATTTATATTTTTCTGAAAAGTTATGGTTTTAATTTTTCCAATTTTTCTTAGAAAACTGAGAGTGATGTGTCTATAGTATTCTACTGTTCACTTCCAAAATTAGGGCTTTTCACACAGCTCTGTTGGATGCCGAGGATACATAAAGCACATTAACCTTTCCAACATGAAATAATATTCAACTCAGTTCTCAAAAATACCTAGCATCACTTAGCCCACCCCCCCATAAAAAGGAAGGAGAAGGTTATCCTTAAAATAAATTTATGAAATTCTGGAAGAATGTCCTTCTGCCTCATGGTCATTTTGTGGTGGTAGCTTTAGAATATGCATTATGTGACCGTCTCTCCGGGCTTTTGCTTGATGCAGATATTGACTTGTGTGAAAACAGTGTACAGCGGCACATTGGACACGCAAACCTCACCTTCGAGCAGCTCCGCAGCTTGATGGAAAGCTTGCCAGGGAAGAAAGTCACAACGGAAGACATCGAGAAGACACTGAAGGCATGTAAATCAAGTGAGCAGATTCTGAAGCTGCTCAGCCTGTGGAGAATAAAAAATGGCGACCAAGACACCCTGAAGGGCTTAATGCACGCACTGAAGCACTTGAAAACATACCACTTCCCCAAAACTGTCACTCAGAGCCTGAAGAAGACCATCAGGTTCCTTCACAGCTTCACCATGTACAGATTATATCAGAAGCTATTTTTAGAAATGATAGGGAACCAGGTCCAATCAGTAAAAATAAGCTGCTTATAACTGGGGATGGCCACTGGGCTATTTCCTCACAGTAGACCAGATCCAATGAATGAGTAAACTGTTTCTCAGGCACTTGAGGGGGGTAAAGTGATTTTTTTCTCACTGCCAAGGACGAGATTTGGCCACAGGGCACAAAAAGAAACAATGGTGTGGAGAAAGAACTAACATCTCCCCTAAAAGTTCAATAAATCCCAAATAGTTTATCCAACTGATAGATCTGGTCCCGTATCTACTGACTATATTTTCTCTTATTACTGCTCGCAGTAATTCAACTGGAAATAAGAAACTAGATCCATTGTGCCTTACTAAATATGAGAATGTCTAACTTAAATAGCTTTGAGATTTCAGCTGTGCTAGAGGCTTTTATTAGAAAGCCATATTTTTTTTTCTGTAAGAGTTACTAATATATCTGTAACACTATTATAGTATTTCTATTTATATTCATTCAGATATAAGGTTTGTACATATTATCATCCTAAAGGGAAATTGTGTAAGACAATTTTAAAAGAAAAATATATATTCTGTTTATTATTATAACAAATGAGAGATAAAATATATTTTTTAATGGAAAGTTTATAGCATTTCTTAATAGGTACTGCCATTCTTCCTGTGTGGAGTGTTTTTGTAATATACTTTTACCTGTATAAGCTGTAATATCATTTTATAGAAAATGCATTATTTAGTCAATTGTTTAATGTTGGAAAGTGTATGAAATATAAATTATCTGAATATTAGATGCTCTGAGAAATTGAATGTACTTTATTTAAAAGATTTTATGTTTTTACTATCTAAACAACATCATTAAAGTTTTCAAGTTATTTTTCATTGCTTTTCCTCTTGCTTTTATTTGAATGGGATATTAGTGGGTCTGAGCTTCCACAATTTTCCCTGTTCTTTTATCATCAGGACCACCTGAGAATTGTTAAAAGTGCAGATTCCTGGACCAATTTATTGAGAAACCGAGGAGGAAGGCAGAAACTTGCATTCTTAATAAATTCCAAAATAACTCTCACTACATTGAAATTGGAGAGTTTCTGAAGTCAAACTTAGTATATAGGTCGTGCAAACCACTTACAACCGCATGGATAGCATTGAGAGACCAAAGTAATGTTTTTTTTTGTTTAGTTTAGTTTGGTTTGGTTTGGTTGCAAGTAATGGAAACTGGCACTACTTAGTTTAAGAAAATAATTGGAAGGGTGTGGTATTGGGTTTAATGATGGTACTCCCCCAAAATATCTTCACACCATAGCCTGTGAATGTTACCTTATTTAGAAAAAGGGTCTTTGTAGATGTAATTAAGGATCTTGAGATGAGGAAATCATCCTGGTGGGCCCTAAATCCAATGGCATGTGTTTTTATAAGAGACAAACAATGGGGAAGACAGAGAAGATGTGCAGACAGAGGCAGAGATGGGAGTGATGAAGCCATAATCCAAAGAACCCAGGGAAGACAAGGAACAAATTCTCCCCCAAAGTCTCTGTAGGGAGTACAGCATTGCTAAAAACTTGATCTTGGACATCTGGCCTCTAGAGATAAGACAGAATTAGTATCTTTATTAATGTTTATTAATGAAAGAATTAACGTTTTCAGTCACTTAGTGTGTGGTAATTTGCCACAACTGCAGAAAACTAATACAGGTTGTATCCAAGCCTCAGAAATAACAGAATTAAAATAACTGTGGGCCCCTTGGGGGCGAAAGTTCCTACACTTTCTCCTCAGTCTTTCATTCCTGTATCTTTCAGTTCAAAATTTCACACTCCTGGGATAGAGACTCTGGTTGTCCTAGCTTGAGACGTGTAAGGACATGGTCAGTGCAGTCTGTCTTTTTCAGTTGGAATTCCCCAAAATGGGGGTATCCTTATGAACAGGGTCCATTCCACCCCATCATTGTGTAGGCTACAAACGTAAGACTATGACTTAGAGTGTGACTTTGGTGCCGATCAACCCTACCCATGTGAAAACACATCAGTTATGGACACTTTGACAGAAGGGCGACTCTGGTTAAATACCATACAAACTCGTAAATCTAGGGAAATAGAAAGCTAAGGTGAAGTCAAGAGGCTCAAACCCAGAGAATCAGAATCCCGACATGGCAACACTTGAAGTGAAAAAAATTGTGAGAAATAAGTGCTGAGGGTCTAGGCAGCAGTACGGGAGTTAACAAGGAGCCTTCACTTCCTGTTCAGAGGCTCTAGTTCTCCCACCGGAGTTCCTATTTGCAGAAAATGAAATGGCCTCCTCACACTAACTAGGCTGGAGAAACATTTGAAAGTTAATGGCATCAAGCGTAAATCACTGAGATGCCAATTTCACTGGCTTCCCTGGTTGCTACTTTGGGTTCACTTTACCTCAACTTTCTCCTCCAAGGGAAATAGGGTATGTGACTTCATGTCCATTTTCCTTTTTTTTTAAAACTTATAATTTTAAAATGACTTTAGATTTAAAGAATCATTAAAAAGACTGTGTAAAGTATCCCTAGTGAGCTATTTTGTAAAATGTGACTCAATTTTAGTCTTTCTGATGTTTTTTCATGAATAGACTGATGTTAAGGATCTGGGGGAAGAGTATCATGTAGGTAATGGCCCTTCTCACTTCATATTAGCATGATATCATCATGACTACTGGTGATATTAACCTTTGCAACTGAGTTAATGTCTACATAAGATTGAGATAAATATTGAATCCCCCCTGGCCTTCTTAACTTATGGTCCTCCAATTGTTCCAACATGATTTCTTGAAAAGACTAGCATTTCTCCATTTAATTGCCTTTGCATCTTTGTTAAAAATCAGTTAATTATATTTGTGTGGGTCTATTTCTGGTTTCTCTATTCTGTTCCATTTATCTATAAATCTATCCTTCCATCAATACCACACTGTCTTAATTACTTGCACTTTATAGTAAAGCTGAAAATTATTTCTGATGATTACTCTGTCACGTGGGAGTATATTGGTTTTTTCTTGCCTTTCTGTATATCTCGTAATTTTCTTTTTAAAAGCCAAATGCATTGAGTAGGTCAATAGAGATGGGTAAATAGTTTATATACGCAGATACGGTCATGCCTTTCCTTCTGCTGGAATTGTAATGGAAGGCATTGTATTGCCCCAGTTAATAACTCACTAATTCTGACAATTTCTTTTCCCCTTCTTTCCTTTCCTTTCCTACATTAATGTTTTTATTCTTCTGGGTGAGGGGTCTTACCTGCCCGCCCAGGGCTATTGCCCCTCCCTCCAAGAACACAGGTTCTTTCTGATCTATTCTGTGAGTACTCAGTGGACTTCATGGAGAAAGAACCTGCAAAAGCATTGGGGGAGGTCATCAAACGGACATGATCACTGGTTGACCTGAGAGCTGGACATAGACAATCAGAGTCTCCTCACATAGTCTCCTGTCTTCAGAACATAAATTCTTCCCTCCATTCCCACAGTGGGAGCCATTTGTAGGATGTATCCCCAAGAGAGCAATGTGTTATTGGGACCATATGGACTCACTACATGATAATACCCTATTAAGGTCTCCTAAACTTTAAGAATCTGGCAGGCAGATGCAGAGATCTACTCATCTTGTAGCTTCCCAAGATAAGCCTTGTATAGAATTCTCTTGCTTATTAAGATTGCTACCTACTACCTAGAATCATCTGTGTCTTTCTTCAGTCTCCTCTTGCCCTTTATATATGGGGACTAATTTCAGATTTTACCTGAGAAGCTGCGAAGGTTGCCAAGCAACAGAAAGGGTGCAAACTCCTACTGTGTGTGCAGCACCGAGTTCCACACTATTCCACCGGCCACACACAGCAATCGCCCACTTGTCAGCTATCCTAGCTGAGCTCTTCTTATTCGCATCCAGTTGCATCTATCCATAGTTGTATATGTGTCTCTCTTGCTGGAATCACCATCTCTTTTTAGATTTTAGGCTAGTTATTTGTTCTGTGACCTCAAGTCTCTAATGAGTGGTTGCTTGTTTGTTTTAAATTAAGACTTTTTTTTTAAAGAGTTTTGGGTTCACAGAATTGAGAGGAAGGTACAGAGATTTCCCACATACTTCCTGCCCCTGCACGTGCATAACCTCCTTTACTCTCAACATTCCCCCATCACAGCTGTGCATTTGTTACAACTGATGAACCTACACAGACACATCATTATCACCCAAAGTCTTCAGTTACATTAGGGTTCAATCTTGGTACTGTACATCCAATCAGTTTTCTGTTTTTTGTTTGTTTGTTTTGTTTTTTTAAGTCATGAAGGTGAATTTAGTTGGCTTTTGTCATAAGTTTAAGAACATCACCAATTCCAGTCCTCTGCATTCTTCCCAGGAGGAAGTTAAAATCTGGTCAATTCTGTTGTTTAAAAACTTGATGTGAAAGACTGGTTGGGAGTTTAAACTATCCTCACGATCCAGATCCACTGTGTTCTCTTATTCATCCAGAACCTTATGCAAGGTGTGAAGTATTTTTGATGGATTAGGTTTATGGACTAAAGAGTACAGACCAAGAAATAATTTTGAAATCCTTATTCTAGACCAGTCATATGAAATATTCCAAGAATTTTTTTTACTTATTAACCATGATTTTTCTATTCTACCTATTTTGCTAAGCATCTTATTCAATAGACAACCTTCCGTTTTTTATGCATATATTGAAAATCTAATTTGTTCCATTGAAAACAATACTTTTGAGTGCCAAATTATAGTACTAAATACTGTGCACTTTATACCCAGTTCTAAACAAGAGATACAGTGGCAAACTATCATTACTCCCAGGAGCATAGTCTTGGGTTATTCTAATTTGCTATTTGTGAAACTATCCCTGTCAAACACAAAGGTGTTTATGCTCATGTAGGAAGAGCTCTGACAACAGAAAACTCTATGCTCTTCCTTGTCAATGCAGAGACTGACAGCCCTAGGAGTAGCTCCTTTTCAAAATGCTTAACACCTTTGGAGATGTTTACTAAACTGTTGCCCAAACTCAGTCTTTGAGGGACAAATTTTATTATTCTCTTCTCTTGATCAAAGTTCAAAATAGTGGCTGCTATCCATTCAATTAGTGTAATTATGATGTTGATATTAAATATAACTATATACTCTAATTCTTTGACTTTCTTGCTATTATTTTCCAAATTTCTCTCTCCTCAAATATAGGAAACTATAAAACAGGGATTTAACAGTAATAATAACAAGCAGCAATTATCTCTGCAACTGAGTTTAAATACATCTGTCCTGAAGATGTAGATGTCCTGTCTAGAATCAAGTTGGAGAGACAGGATGTACACACGACAGAGTAATCGCCAATACCGGACAATCTATACTTAGTACCAATCGACTTGCATAAACATGGTACATTCATCAACTGTCATCTCTGAAGCCCAGGGCAGGCCAAGGAGCAGTAACTTGCTAGGTCTTATAGGCAAATCTAGGCCGAGAGAATGAGGTGGGATATAGATACAAGGAATTGTATTGGAAAAGCCATAGCGGCAAAAATGTACATAACATGTTGAGGAAGCATTGTCTAGACTCATGTAGTTTATATAACAATTTAGAGTACTATAAAATAAGCTCGAAGAAGTTTATTAGTAACTCTCTGCGAGTTGTGAAACTAACTGCTTTATCTACCTAGAACTCTTCAGTTTAGTCTGGTAATCACCTCCTTCTTTTAGGTAACTGCCCTCTCCCACCCCACCCCCAACTCAACCACCTTGTTCCAAGGGAGCTTGACAATAACAGCTTCTCTTTCTGTTATCCCTTTCGCTACCCCAAGGGCATTCAGTGAGAGATTTTCCTTAGGATGTGTTCATTTGGAATCACTTGAAGAAAAATCTTTTATGTCCAATGAAAATCTATAAAAGTATGAGCCTAAAGCTGCCAAAGGCTGCAGAGAAAGGGAGTTATCACAGAGAACAAGGAAGCAGAGACAAGCAAAGAATCCTGATGATGTTCAAGCCCCTGGTTCTAGACAATTCTTTTCTTCCTGTCATTTAGTTTTGTGACCATTGACTTTCCCTTCTCCCCCAAGCCAGTTTCTGTAATTCATGAGCTGGAGTCCTGACTAACATATAGAGTAAATAAGAGGTCTTTGAATGTCAGACAAAGGTGTTTGGATTTGAGGAGCTAACTGTGATGATTGTGAGGTTCTAGCCATGAAAGAATCTTTAATTTTATAATATTTACCTATAAACACAATAGGAACGATTGAAGTTTTAAGAAAAGTATTGATGTTTGCAAAGTAGAATTTCAGGATTATTCGGGCAGGACTGTATAGAATGGATTGGAGCAGAAATAGGTTAGAGATTATTAAACCAGAAGAGTTGACTACTAGAATAGTTCAGCAATGAGGTAAATAGGCAACTCAGACTGCAGGTGGGCCCAGAGTGGAAAGGAAAGGTCACAGTAAAGAATCATTAATCTTTCCAGGAGAGTCATCAGAGAAGGAGCACCATCACTGGGCATTTGGTTATGACTAATGGATTGAGATTCCTGTCTTTTTCCAAATATTTAATACAAAATAAGTCTTCCATTTCCTTGGGTTTTCTTGAGTCTTTTCCCAGGGAAATCCACCTCATCTTTTGAGACACAAAAGCTTAAGTCATATTTCCACAAAAATCCTTCTAACTAAAACAAAGACATCTTCCAAATTGACATTTCAATAGCAATTTTGGTTTTTCATGACTCACTGACTTCAGGCAAGAGGAGGTAAACAGGACAGATCATGCATAAAACCTGTGTCGTTCTCACAGAATCATAGGTTTCTGAGAGACAACATGAGGTCATCTGTTCATCTCTCCTGCCTTGGTTCGGTCATTCCTAAACTAACCTGGAGAGCGATGACCTCGGATTCAAGCACTTTTAGTCTTATTGCTATAGGGATGCCCCCAACACACACACACACACACACACACACGAGCATACGTGCATATATGTACACACAAGCAAAGCACACAAGCACACATGTGAACACATGCACAACACATACACGTACATGTACACACGTGCATACACATGTACACACACACACAGAGCCAACGGAACCCAATTTCAGGACTTAATAGCTCTCACTCTGTCATTGAGATTGGGCAAAAATGGTTTCTTTAGTAGAAACTCTTACTTTCTTGGAATTTTAGAGCAGATGGCCTTTGTAGATTATTCCAACCTAGTGTTTACCAAACTTACTTAATCATAAGTACCATTTGGGATTGTTTGTTCAAACTGTACAGTCCCTAGCATCCTCCCAGGATGATTTTGAGTCATGGGTCAGGACTCGGGTGCTAGAATTCTTATTGGGCAACTTTGGGAAATATCATTATATCTAATCCCTGAGGACCAAATGAGGCTGTAAGAAATTAAATTGCACAGCTGCTATCAGAACTCAGGGCTTCTCAGTCCTATCAAGACTCCTGTTTAGGGCGCCTGAGTGGCTCAGTCGTTAAGCGTCTGCCTTCAACTCAGGTCACCATCCCAAGGTCTTGGGATCGAGTCCCACATCGGGCTCCCTGCTCTTCTGGAAGCCTGCTTCTCCCTCTCCTTCTGCTGCTCTCCCTGCTTGTGTTCCCTCTATCGCTGTGTCTCTCTCTGTAAAATAAACAAATAAAAATCTTCAAAAAAAAATCTAAAAAAAAAAAAAAAGACTCCTGTTTAACTTTGTGCTTCTCTTAAAAAAGATGGGAAACCCCCAGCTTTCTCTCTTGAGGTGCGTTTAATCCCACTGTGCATGTATCAGTCATTGCATTTAGCACCTGACAGTTTAACTGTCTCCCTTGATGCTGACGTTATACTAATAATATCAACAGCAATAATATTAATCATTATAATTTCTTAAATGCTTTCCTGTTAGATCTGGGTCCATTAAGGTTCTTAGAAAACAATGTTGTATAAAGGCAAAAGCTAGGAAATCACTGATTCTTCTGATTTGCCATTGTTTCTACATTGACCCTGGTACTCATAGTAAAGGCCATTTATTGAGAACTTGCATGGAACAAAGCCCTACCCTTAAGACCATTACAGACATCATCTCATTGAATCCAAAAAACCCAGTTATCAAATCGTTATCATTTTCCTAAGAGCCAGTGGCCTTCAGCTTAATTCCCCTGACATCCCCCATTCTTTTATTTCGGACCTCTATTATGATATAGTGCTTAGACTGGGTGTAGTATCTGCCAGATCTAGTCACAGCTGTCTCAAGTCTTATACACCCTTCCAATGATCTATCTCGGTTACACCTCTGGATTTAAGCTTGAGATACCCAACATCACTCCTGAGAAAGAAAGACAGCAAGAGTCAAGAAGGAGAAAAAAAAAAGAAACCACAATTTTGAAAAACAGAAATCCACTAGCCAGGAATCCAAGAGTAATGGTTTTGCATGGAAAACTCCATCTGTTTTTTGTGGGATCTGGATCATATTTTTCCCTCCAGCCACGAGATTATGCCACTCAAAAGGACCTGCCTTGGATGGTGACAAGATGTACTCTGCCATTATGCACTCGTGGCAAGGAAAGCATCCAGGATTTGCTTACTAAGAGGGGATGGCAAAAGAAGTAAGCTTTGCTAAAGCCTCCAGAATAAATTTCTGTTTAAACCCAAACCATGGAGTCCAGACTGGGTATTAAAAAAAAATTAAAGCCAGCAGACCGGCACTTGGGTGTAGCTGGCACTGTCTCTTGCCCTAATTATTTGAAAATACGCTGTGTTGACTAAGCCACATGTAAAGAATAGGGAATGTCATAATAAAGTTTCTAGAAAAAACAAATGTGATGGGGTCTGGGAACAAAAGTAAAATAAGAGCAGATTCTACCTCAGAAATAAGGAGCCATCTTTCCCACACAGGTTAATAAGCCTTCCCTAACGGAAAAAGGGATTAGGAGTGAGACACACCTAATTTTAAATCCCATCTCTTTTCCTAAATAGTGTGATTGCTTTGGGGCTCAGCCTTCCTGTCTGCATCACTGACGAGTAAAACCTCAGAAGCTTATCTGGTCATCCCACATATGTTTCTATCCCAGCACTTGGCATAATAAACAAGTGGTTTTTTTAAAAATGTACTCTTCACGAGAGATAAATTCACCTGAGGGATGGCACCCAACCATTTGGTGTGACTCCCACATTCAGAAGGAAATGATAAATGGTGTTTCTCTAGAAAAGTGTACTGGTTATTTGGTACAGAGCTGTAACCCCTTTGCCACAAAATGGAAGAGAGGCAAGTCAGGAGGAGGCTGTTGAGGGGACAAGGAGGCATCCACAGGCCTGGCTTTCATTCTGGGTCCCAGACATGCTGGGCCCCCCTGGGCAAGTCGCTGGAGCTTATGGTGTGCCATTGGCAATGGCGCCATTCAGAGCAGAGACACAGGGCACCTGCGGCCAACCTGGGATTTGACACATGTGGCAGCAAACCACTGTAGGCATCGTAGCGACAGCAGATGCAGGCACTGAATGGCTGACCTCCCTTCCCATGCAGAGCAGACATTGTGAATTTTTCAGTTATAGTAAGACCCTCTTTAAGAGGAAACTCTCTAACAGCCACTGACATTTGAGAGGTTGAGTCAGCATGTTCCCCCAAAGTCAGATAGTTCAGTGCATGTTCACTGAAGCCACATCAATCACTTTGACTTCCTTTTGATGAACGGGATAAAAGAAAATCTCGCTCAGAAAGAACCATTCCAATTGGAAATAATGTTAGAGGACAGCTGGAAATAACAGTCACTGAACACTCGTCACGTGCCAAGATCTTACCTTTTTATGTTCATTCTCTTAACAGCTGTACAAATAAGGTCTTAATATTTCCATTTTAAAGATTAAGGCCTATGGCCCAAAGAGATTAAGTTACATGCCCACCATTTCATTACACGTAACAGCAACTCCACTTTGTCTCTTAGACCCCGATATTTCATTCTATCCCACGGGCGCAAAGACATTGGGGAGGTCAGAATGGTCAATGAAGAATCAAGGTGTGAGTATTTTAATGTTGTATTTAATGTTCTCAGCATTCTCTTTTGGCCTTAGTGTTGAGGAGAAGCTAATTTCACACAATTCCGAGTTTTGCCCACAGATATTGACGTCATGCAGTATCTACCTATTCTGTTTCTACCCCAAGTAGATGAGCAGAAGTTCAATTCTGATACAGACCTCCCAGGTTAAGGGCAAAGTCCTCCACAAGACGGCCTCCATTTCAGAGGTTAGCCACCAGCCACAAATCTCCGGGCTCTTGAGGCCACGGAAACTTCTGGCAGACTGGCTACAAAAAAGGGGATCCCCATGTCCCCAGATTCGATGACTTGGTGGAATGACTCTCAGAACACAGGAAAGCACCATATTTATGATTATACTTTTTTATAAGGGATACTCCTAGGGTTAAGATCTGGGAAGGTCCCAGATAATGGAGCTTCTGTGCCCTTTCCTGGGTGAATCGGACACATCACCCTCCCAGCACAGCAAAAAGGTATTTACTAATCAGAAAGCTCCACTGTCTGGAGTTTTTATTGGGGTTTCATCGCATGAGCATGATTGATTGAACCCAATTTCCACCCCTCCTCCATGCCACAGATGTCAAGATAGCTCAAAGTCCCAACTCTCTCATCAATATGGTTGCTCTTTCTTTGACCAGCCCTGACACTAAAAGTACCCAGGGGCCAGCCTTGGGCCATTTCATTAGCATAAAAATGATACTCTTTATCACTTGGGATAGTCCAAGGATTAGTCTCCCTCCCAAGAACGAAGGCCAAACAAATTCTTTATTATACACCATTGCTCTATCCCATCCCACTCCCCAATTTTGTTCTGTTTTTCTAGCACCTTCAATTCTGTCAGGGACACTGCCAACCACCTGTTAAGCCTGCCACAGCTGAAAACCTGGAGTTGTCTTTGACTCTGCCCTTCCTTTGCCCTTCTCAAGTAGCGTGATTTCCCTTGGGTTGATTTTCTTCTCCAGGTTTCCTGGATTCTTCCTCTCCTCCCAACTTCTACTAACACCATACCACCGCTGGTCAGAATTCAAACCCTCAGGAGCCTAAGTTGTTGTGGAACTTCTTGACTGATCTGTCTGTCCTCACCTTCATTTACTTCAATCCTTCTTGCACACAACCATGAGATCAATCTTCCTTGAACATCCAAGTAATTAGAGATTATTTGTTCCTCTAAGTAGCTTGAATGAGAATCTGTTTTCTCTGTCGTATAAGGTCCCCTGTGACATTACGCTTCCTTGCCTTTTGCTCAAAGCGGAGATCAGAAAAACCACTATTGTTTGGAGGAAAAACACACAGTATGGTAACCGGAATGAGCACTGATTCTAGAGTTGAAAAGGTTTGGGTTTGAATCCTGGCTCAAGTGCAGGCTATAGATGTAAGTTGTGCAGTACAAAGATACCTAGACACAGAAAATCGAATCTGCAGCTCAATGGATATTTTTCACACTCACCGCACATTTCTCTAAACTCTTCCTTTTTAAGGCACTATGCTAATTTCTTATTGCTGCAGAAACAAATTGCCATGAACGTGGGGTTAAAGAATATGAGTTAATTTTCTTACAGTTTTAGAGGTCAGAAGCCCAGAATGAGTTTCACTAGACTAAACACAAGGTATTGGCAAGGCTGTGTTCATCCTGGATGCTCTGGGGTAGTACCTGTTTCCTTATGTTTTCCAGCTCAAGGCCACCTGCATTCCTTAAGTCTGCTCTCCACCATCGAAGCCAGCTAAATCGGCCCCGTCCTTCTCACGCTACCATCTCTCTGGTTCTCCTTCCTCTGCCTGTTTCTTCCACAGTTAAGGACCCCCATGATTATACTGGGTCCACCTGAATATTCCAGGCTGACTCCCTATTTTAATATCTGCTAATTAACAACCTTAACATATCCATACCCTTACTTCCCCTTTGTCATATAAGGTAACATATTCAGAGATCCCTGAGATTAAGAAATGGGCATCTTTGGGAAGGGGAGGGCATGATTCCGTCTCTTGACAAGTTCAGGTGAAGTATTACCTAGGAAGCTTACCTCATAGCTCTCATTTGTATTGCTCTTTTTCCTCTAATTCATTAGTTTTCCATTTTGTCGCCTGTGACGCTTTAAAAAATACTGATATCTGGGTCCCATTCTTGAGACTGGGGGGTTTAATTGGTCCAAGGTGTGGCCTGAGTGAAGGATGTTTCACAAAGCTCTCCCAGTGACTCTAAGATGCAGTCAAAGTTGAGAACCACTGCTCCAGCAAACGTGTGTTTTCATCTTATCTGTACAGAGGAGGTATCACATGATAATTAAAAGGAAGACTGCAAAATGCCTGTATTCATACCTCTTGACTCCACTCCTAACTAGTGGTCCAACTCTGAGCTCTTTAAGTTATCCCTTGGTATCTCTGTTTCTTCATTTGTAAACCAGGAGGGATAAAAAGGCTTTGTCGAGGGGGTTGAATGACATAATGTATATAAAAGTGTTTAGGGTAGCACATGCCTTATCTTGGAAACTCACCTAGAAGCTTTGCATGGGCATAACCAACCGCTTTTTCTGTGGTTCTCAAAAAATACTTGTTATTTGATGGATAGAAAACAAGCAAGTGTGTCCAAACCACATGATTACAGCTCTTTGAGCCATAAACTTTCTTTCAGCTTATTTTTAGAATAGTTTTGTCATATCTTTACTCTCCAAATATCTTCAACCAGTGTAAGCTGAATGCGCATTAGAACCTTTTGAAAGCTTTTTAAAGTATCAGGCTCAGGGTCCAGCTCCCCCCTCTTCCCTGAGATATTAACTCAGCTGGAGCCCAGACATCAGTATCTTTTAGCCCTTTAGGTAATTATAATACAGAGCAAGGGATTCGAGTCTCGGACCTGGACTAGATGTCTACCACCGCTGCACTCTGAATACATCTAACAAAGGTAATGACTTATACCTGGGAATGCCGTGGTGGGTCTACTGATTGTGAAAGAGGGTAGTAAAAGGGAAGTAGGAAAGAAAAGGGGATTTAAAAAGATAAAGAGGAAGGGAGGGAAGGAGGAAGAGAGGGCGAGAGAAAGATCAGAAACAGAGAAAGCAAGGAAAAAGAAAGATGGTCAAGTACACCTCAAAGTTATCTCTTGGTGACTTGGTATTCATGCTATGTATTAACTATGCTCTTCCACTCCACTAGGCCTTAAGGAGAGATGGGTATCCATGAGTGGATTGGAGTGGAGATTCTATGTCCTTCCTGCAGTATGTCCTCAAATCTGTTTCCACAAACTCGAATCCAACAGCTGCACAGATTTGTTCCGTGGCCACTAGGTAGGTCGTACTGGAAGTTGTGTAAAAAAAGACCAAGCTGAAAGTTTGAGGCTATTCCTTAAGCAACTCCAGAGAAGAAATTCCTTGCTCATCCTAGGTAGTACACAGGTCACTATGGGACTGCAAGGAATGTGAGTCAGAGGAGATAATTACTCAAGAAAGTTGCCCAATCTCCTAACATCCGGTGGTGCCGAGAGACTCCAAGTAACCACAGGGTGACTCCCAGGCAGGTGGCCAGAGCACAAAGAAGGTTCCTATCTGCTGCAAAAGGATCTAGAGCAAAAACCATATCATAGCTTGAATTTACATATCTGTTATAATGTAGAAAATTCTTTCCCACTTAGGATCTTTACCTGATTCTCCCCACCCCCCGGGATACATGGGTTAAATATTATCCCCATACTGGAGATGAAGACTCAAGTCTTGGGCAGTGAGTGACTGATAGAGATAACCCCATCTCCTTTCTGGATACACCTTTCTTAAGAAAAGCATAATTAATCATGACACAGATGATTACAAATAAACTATAAGTATTTAAAAACAACCACCTGTCAAGGTGCTGAAAATCAGCACAGGTGGGGCTGTGAAGGAAGGAAAGTGAGCCTGGGGAGGTATTTTGATATGAAACAGCAGTACCTTCTACTGGGAAATGGAAATTAAATATAAACAGTATATTTTACCAGCAAAAGATTATATATAATATACCACTACCTATATATTTCTGGAGTGAACATGAAATCTCATTTACCAAATGTCACCATGTTATAGGTCAAATATTTTATTAATACTAGTTACTGATAATTAAATACCTGAAGAGCAGAATAAGACCAGATTCTTGACATGCATTAACAATCCAATCCTAACAACTGCCCTATAATACAGGTCATTAGTACAAGATTATTCTACATTCATGTACAGGGAGACCAAGGCCCCCCAGGCCAGGGAGCCACAGCTGGCGGGTGGCAGGGCCATGATTCAGACCCAGGTCGCTCTGACTCCCAGCTCATGCTTTTTCCGCTGCTCTAGGCCATCTCCTCTAAGCCCATAATTAAGCAAAATAATATACTCTTCACAAATGAAAAGATCTCATGTACGAAAGTGACGAGACGACTTTTGGTTGATGGGCTTCCAAATATGCGGCGGATCCTTTTTCTGGAAACCGCATTTGGCATAAGGGGGCCTCAAGTCCAGACAGTTTTCATGACGTAACTCAAGGTCTCCGTGAATGTTAGCCTTGAGTCTGAAATAGCTCTGAGCCCTCCCATCCTGGCGTCTTCCCTGCAACGCCCCCCAGTCCCCCCAGCCAAGCTCAGACTGCCCACAGGACTTGCAGGTGGGTGAGCTGACAATGTCAGTGGGGCTGGAAACAAGGTCCACCATGGTCCTCTTCTTCACCCCAGTAACTATTTCCAATGCTCTCACTCTCTCTTGGAGCTTATTCTCGGCACTGTAGGGCTTCATGTTTGTTTGTTTTGCTTTCAGGTTTAAAAAGGACTCTTAGCAGCAGTTCAAGACTTTTATAAAATTAATCCATCGTCACTTAGAGCCATCCAGAGGGCTGCCAGGAAGGAATGGCCCTCTGCGAAGTGGTGCCTGAGACGGATTTTGAGTGTGATTTGGTTTTGCCTATAACTCGTTTTCATGGTGTTTCTCTATATCTCCATTCCCATCTACCTTCTCTTCATCAAAGAGCATCTTCCCCTACGTCCTAAAGTCAGCCAACTTTACCCCCACGGTTCTCATTACACCCAACAGCCTCACCTGTGTGTCCCAGTGATTCTGCAGCTCTGGTTCCTCAGCGGGTCACCGTCTCCCTCAGTCTTCCTTGGCCCCATGCCTTGTCTTTCTTAAGACCCTTTTCCCACTAAGGTTTACTTTCTGTCAAAATGAAAGCAATAAAAAATAGTGAAAGGGGGCATTGGAATGACAGTCCAAAGAACTCAGTTTGGGTTTACTTCCCCTTTCCCTCACTTAGCTGATGAGGTAATCAGGACCTGGTCACCTACCTGTTAGAAACTTCTTTTCTCATACATAAAGCAGAGACCACAGTAATAGGTGTCCTACTTGTTCACAGGCCTGTAGTAAGATCAGAAGAGAGAGGAGACAAAAAAGAACCCAGTAAAATGTGAAGTAACCCATTAATTCATTCATTGCCACTCCTGTGACCAGACACTGTGTCACGGAGCTCCCTTTGACAGAGGGGAGGCGGGACTGGAAATAAATTATCCTAAACGTTGTCATGTGATGGAGTAAAGTGCAGAGTATCAAGAGGGTCTGGAGGAGGGGTCCTGGCTGATGTCTGGGATAGAGGACACAGCCATGTTCCAGGAAGAATTCACAGAGGAAGTCAGATTTGAGGCAGGCAATGATGGCTGAGAAAACCAAAGAACAAAGAGCATGTCAGGGGGAAAGACCAGCACATATAAAGAGCTGCTTATGCTAACATAAATTTTGTCACTTAAGTATCAGGGAAGGCACAGTGGCTTTAAGTAGAAAGTGGGATAATAAGAAGCATGTTAAAGAAGGATCATTTTAGAGGCAGTAGGGCAAAGAAAACAAGAGTAAAATTAGTTTTTGTTGCTATTATTATTATTGTTATTATAAGAGATTAGCTCTGATGTGAGCCTGGATAGAGATTAAGTATGAGTTAAGTCAAGAGTTCAATTACTGTCTGCATGAAGGAAAGAGAGTGAACCATGGGGCAAGACTGGGAAGAGGAAAGAGGCACTGGCCTTTGTTCCAAGGTAAAGTGACACCCCAGAGCAGGATAAACCTCTCTTTCTAGGGAGTGGAGATTCTTACTGTCAGTAACCTCAAGAAGGAACTGATGCTGAAAAACAAAATGGAGCCCAAGATGACAAAACTCATCTCTGAGCCTGGACTCAAAGGAGTCTAGATTAAGTTCAAAGACATTCTTTTGCAGGACACATGTCTTCTGACATAGAAATATAGCCCTGGAGGCATGCCAGGAGGTCTCTGAGAGGGACCCCAGGAGAATGCACTTGGGTCCTTCATGCCCAAGTTTCTCTACATGAAATAGCAGTTCTATTTCCCCCAATTTAATACACTTCTCTTATCCCAGAGCCATCAACCCTGTCATGAAAACTTAACTGGTGGCAGCTGTGCAGAAAGAAGAGTGAAGTTGCCCAGACTGGGATCAGTGATAGAGAAAAGCAATAAGGATAATGGTCAATGTTTATTGAGCCAGGAATAGAGTTAGGAGCTTAGGCGGATTACCTTATTATCTCAACAATCTGGAGATTAGAGAACTGCAGTTAACCTCATTTTACAGGTAACAAATCTAAGGTTTAGAGTGGTTAGAGAATGCCCAAATTGCACAGCTGATATGCAGCATTCTGTCTCCAAAGATAATCCCACTTGTTCCTACCCTGGACTATCTCCCAGCTTTGGTCCAAGTGATCAACGGCCATAGCCATGCAGGGAGTGGAAACAAAGGAGGCTGGCAGTGTCATGGGAGCTGTCCTCGATGGAGCAGCCATAGTGGGTCTAGGGCGGAAAGACGCAAGAGCAGGCAACAATGCACACCACGTTGGGACGGTCAGAGACGTGGCCTGGGGCTTCTCTGAGAGCCAGAAGAAAGGTCAAGGAAACCTTAAAATGAAGACTAAAACCCTGTTCCTAGTGATGAGTGGCAGCAAGCTGCCAGACATCAGCCTGCCCAGCGTGGCCGCCTTCATGCCTAGCAGCTGGCGAGGCCCGAGGGACTCCCAGCTTGACATCACACGCCCACAGGTATTGTTTTCACAGAGGAGAAAAGAGGAAAATACCAAGAAATTACAAAGTGGCCCGTAATCAAATTTCAGACTTTAAAATTCCTGAGAAAAACTTCATTCTACATAGACCTAAACAAATGACACGCTGATAGCACACTGTTTTTAGAGCCCTCTGACTTAATCTGCTGTTCTAGTATCAACTCCATTGTTACTAATGGATTTTCTTTGGAACTCCGTGCTAGCAGTGCAAGGAAGAAACTGGCCACGGCCCACAGAACCAGAAGCTTCTTTAAAGGCAAATAACATCAATATCTACCCCCGGGGCCTCAGAGACATGTGGTTGCCTTCCACACCGGTCCCCAGGGAGCTGTCTGGAGTCTTAGCTCTCAAGGTGAAGCCTCTCCACTTCCATAGTCCCTGAAGAATGTCCCACAGATGTTCACAGATGACCCCACCACTGGAACTTTTCCAAATAAAGGAGCCACATCTCAAGATCCCTACCACTCAAAAGGTAGAAACCTAAATCACTAGCAGCAGCAGCATTTGGGAGCTTGTTAGAAATACAAGATCTCATGCCCCACCAAAGACAAAAAATCAGAATCCTTGTTTACCTAGATCCCCAGGTGACTTGTGTGCGTGTTACATTAAGAAGCACAGCTTAAGATCGCCTGGGATCTCTAAATATCAGGTCCTACATGGGATTAATATCTGGATTACATTAACTTGAAGATGGGTTTGTGCCACTCAAATAATTAATGCATTCATTCACTACTGACATCTCAACACGTGTCCCTTTCTCTTGCTCAGCTAAGCACTGTTGGTGATACCAAAAAAAAGTCAAGATATAATCTCTGTTGACAGCAAGCTTATAATTCTGTTGGAGAAACAAAATATATATATGCTCAGAATGGCCTTTCAGAAAAGGGAAAGTGACCCTGTCACTGCTCTGCATAAAGTAACCAGGATTTGCGATGCCAACGGGATGAGGTCTACACCGCAGCACAGCATCAGAAGCCTTTCACCAAAAACCTGGAGCATACCTTCCTCCCCGACCTCATCCATGGCCGCTGCCTTTCCCCCACTGCTTCACCCCAGCCACACTGACCTTGAAGGTCCTAGAATATGCAGACCTTGCTCCCATCTCCATGCCTTGCTCTTGCCCCATGACCTTGACCCTTCCTGCCCTTCCCCCTTCTTATGATTGCTCCATTGAATTCTGTAGGCTTACCACAGAAAGCTTTCCTTCGGCTTCAGATTTGAGGGAATTGTTGCTCTGTTCGCACATTCCCATTGCAAGTTCTGATTTTTTGACTGTCTTCTAGGTAAAAGGTCTGGCTGAAAGAAATAAAAATGGTCTATGAAACAGCCATAAATCAGTGATGCAATCCATCACATCACCGTCTCCACTTCAAACACACAGAGCCTGGTCCCAGGACAGAAGTGCCCTAATCCTTTTCCCTCAGACTTCCCTGCAGACCATCTGACCTACTGGCTAAGGCCTGTGGGAGCCAGAGACTCCGATCTAGGCCTGGGATATCCTTCCACACCTCCTTCAATCAGGAGACTTCCGCTCATCCTATATATCTCGTCTCAAATGCACCATTACTTAGGAAGCTTCCCTGCTTCCTGGAAGTATGTTGGTCCCTCTCATCTCAGTTCCAACATCACTTTGTATCTGAGAACTTAACTGGTTGATTGTGTATTTTTGCTTATCTGTCTCTCCCACCTGACTCAGCCTTTCTAGGACACAGACTTATCTTCTAGGGCATGACTAAGTCTGGCTGTATTCTCAGTGTTCTGCAAATGTCTGGCACAAAATACACCAGTGCTTCCCACCCCTGCTAATTAATCATCAGAATCAACCACATGTCGCTTCATCCCAAAAGATTCCGCTTCTATAAATCTAAGATAGGGTTCAGACATCTCTATTTTTCAAATGCTCCCCAGATAATTCTGAAGTGCAACCATCCCTGCAGGAGGCCCTTACTGAAGTTTGTTAGTGATAGAATTATCCATTCTCTACCACTGGGCCTGACCAGCAGCTTTTCTAGATAAACCTAAGGTACCTTGATTGGATTGCCTTGGTCCTTTGTGGCTAGATACATATCTGATACCTCTACCTCCTGATATCACTGCACTGATACTAAGCAGTATAAGTACTTACCTGATCAGTTGTTGGGTGTGGTTCTCTATGTATAATAGGAGGCAGAGAACACTATGGTGGGTGTGTAATTGCTGTAGGATAATGGAAGAGACATTTCAGGTACAACTCATCTTCCCTATCCAATATTCCCAAGATATCATGCCCAAACCTCTACAATGGCACCCTTAACCTTCCTGGTGTGAGCATATCTATGCTTAAACTAGACTACCCCTGCTAGACTCCCTGAAGGCAGAGCTATTCTCTTTGGTGCTACAATCTCAACTCCAATCCCAGGCCTGCCACATAGTAAGTGCTCAATAAAGGTTTGATGACTCCCTGACTCCACGCAGACTGAGTATCTGAATGACTAAAGGAGTGAATGAGAGGATTTGGATAGATGGAAAGGAAGAACATTTCTACAGGAGTGGGGATTCAGAATCAAGGTGTTCATGGGCCTAGAGAAGAGAATAAGATTGGTACATGCATAAGACAACTAGATAAGAGTTTCTGAATAGAGCCTCTCCTCTTGGGAGAAAGTCCAAGGCCTTTGTGGTTCCTTCCTATGGGATTCTAACAGCAAACTGCTGTACTGTGCAGGAGGGAGCTTCTCTGGGAGTCAAGGAGAGTTATTCCTAACTCCCATAGAATTTCTATGTTGCTGTCAATAGAGGGAAGAAAAAAAATGAAAGGGGATATTTACTTAGTATTTATTTTGTGCCTGGCGCTTTGAATATGCTGTCTCCCTGGACAGCAGTGCCAGCCTCTTGTGCCATTACTGTCACCTTTCCACGGATAGAAATGGAAGTAAAAGAGTTTAAATGACTCTGACAACTTGTTTTTTTTCCCGGCGTACTTTGCTGCTTCCATTCACTTAAGCTATCCGGGCCTCCGTTTCTGTAACTTAAAAATGAATGGATTGTGCTAGATTACATTTTAGGTCTTTTGGGTTCTGAAATCAATGGGTTTACCTTCGCTGTGGGGTTTCTCAACCTTGAGGCAACTTCCTTTGAAGCTGGTCTGTTACTCGGTACCACACCACGCACCATTCAATAACTGCTTACTAAATGCAAGAATTGAGTTTAACCACCTGTGAGGCTCTGGGAGATCAAGACAGTGTAACATTTTGCTCCGGTTAAAAAAGGTTTGCTCATCGACCCCGAACAAATCTTGTCTATTCTCGTTTCTTCACTTTTGCCCGTAATTGTCCTCCACTTATAAAAATTCAACTCTGTCTTCAAAGCCTACCTTGATCCACTTCTTCCACAAAGGCTTCCCTGGCTTCCAGTGAACCAGGCTCAACAAGGGAAGGAGGATGGGATTACTGTAGTGGATTGACCGATGGGAGTCGGTCACATCTAAACCTTGGGCTGCTCCATAATCAGGGAATGGATGATGGGAGGCAACCTCAGGGTCCAAGACATTTCCTCAAGGAGATTTAAAGAAAGAAGAGTCCAAAATTGCTCTTCCCTAGACTCTCTGGGCGTTAAAGGACCATTCTCACCTTAGAAATAAAATGACTGTACCTAGTTTAAAAATCTCTATCACTCCTAGCTTTCACGATTCTTCACACACTTTTCCCAACCAGGCTCTGCCATCTCATACCATTAAATCTGCACGCATCCAGCTCCCTCCCATGCTTGGGGTAGTGGTGGAAAATCACTGAAGAGGACGGACTTTATGCGTTACATCTCTGTTGGAGGGCATCCTGAAGAGGTCAGGTCACTCTCCGTGCAGGCACAATCACCTGCCTGACGGAAACATTTCTTCTTTTGAATATACCTTTGTTCACCCTTGGTAAAACAAGCTAGAATTAGCATTACATAGCCACAACCAACAAAACAGAAGTGCTTACTTCCAAGTACACACACATATTATGATCTCCGACATGCAACCCAGACGACTAGGGGATACGTTGAATATCCTGGCTCCTTGTGCTAAATGAATCCTAGTAAATGACTGCTCGTGGGAGCTTTAAATCAGACAATGATTTTTTTGTCTTTTGAAGGTTATCATTTAACATTTGCTCACTTTCGTGTCCCTGATATATGGCACAGGGACAAAACGAGTCATTCGGTAAATATTTGTTGACTAAATCCAACAGTCAATGGATTCATCTCGATTTCTTTTATTTTTCTCTCCCCTAATATGACTCTGAAAATGTGTCATCAATATAATAAACACATTAATTTAATTCTGGAAAACCTGAGTCATATAATGGAAGAAACCTGTGTCCCCAAGGCTTTGCTAATGTTTCTGTAGTTATACTTGCACTTCATCTGTTTTTACATGTCACTCTCCTCCACTGGACATGTGTTTTTTAAGGGAGGTGACTGTCTTACTCATCTCTGTATCATCAACATTTATTACAGTGCTCAGCTCACAGTAAGTTTAGTCGTTGTTTATTAAATGAGTGAGTAAATATATTTCTAAAATGATTGCTGTGCCTACATTGACTTCCTGGCCCCTCTTCGTCCTTCTCCTAGTTTTTTTTTTTTTTAGAATTCTCAGCTACTTCTCTGTTGTATTTAGACAAGCAGCTTGTGGGAAAATTAAAAGTAAATCCTTCTTACAAAAAGTAGAGACTCCTGATAGAAATAATTTTTAAA
Organism: Nasua narica; assembly: GCA_028533885.1. Taxonomy (NCBI): domain Eukaryota; kingdom Metazoa; phylum Chordata; class Mammalia; order Carnivora; family Procyonidae; genus Nasua; species Nasua narica. The sequence goes on along the minus strand of CM052798.1, from coordinate 150,931,507 downwards.
TATCTCCTAAGTCACACAATTGTAAGGCTGGAAGGAACATCACAAATCCTTCAAACATAAATAATGTATTGAGAAACCTACCTAGCAATAAGGTGAAATTGGTATATCTGTTTTATAAAGAATGTGTATGATATATCAAAAATGAATACTTAGAAAAAACATGTGAACAATCAACACACAGGAGAAATTAAAATGCAAGGGATGAGCATATAGAAAATCTTTCAAACAGATATTGGTAGGGTGTGTGGGGGAAGTCTAAGAGCTCTCATGCTCTGTTCATAGGAATACAGACTGGGGCTGCCACTCTGGCATTACTGGGTTTATATGCATATAACCCACGATCCTGAGTGAATACCCCACAGAAATTCTCACATACCATTGGAGCAACTAAGAGAATTTGGCAGAGAGTCAGAGGCAATCTGAGCATCCATCAATTGGAACATGAATAGATAAAATATGATGCACACATCCCAGGAAATTGAGTTGGGCAGTACAAGCTACAAATCATATTTTCACATAGCAACAGTACTTATTAAGACACGTGATATAAGACCATTTATGTCAATGAATAATACATGCACACAAAGTGAAAGGTATTTTGCAATAATGTATATAACCCAAAACAAAGTGATCCACTTTAAATACATGATGATGGTAACCTATAATGGGAAGGAGTTATGGATATGGACTAACAATGATAATGGTGATAAATGAGAATAAATAATTTTAAAGTGATTTGTATATTATTATATATATTATATATATATAATAAAAATAAAAATAGGGAGGCCATATGGCTCATAGATTAAAATGTTCCATGAACTAAGCAATATGATCAACTCAAGCCCAGCACTGGAGGTCCAAAAGAAAAAAATTAAATGAAAAGAAGAAAAAAATGCTAAAATTTGCTAGTAATAGAATTAATGTAAATTAAAACTGTAGGGTAACTTTCTCACTTACCAAAATAGTAAGAGATGTATTTTACTTGAACCAATAGCCCCATTTTTGTCGTTTACCCAGGATAAATAAATAACAATCAGCACTGCTATTTAACTTTAATTCTGTATAATCCAATACAGTTAAGCAAAAGAAAAAATTAAAGGTATAAAAATTAAAAAGTAATATTTATTATTTTACTGTATATTTGAAAAACCAAAGAGAATCAACAGAATCAAAAAAGATTTTCAAAAAAAATTTTTAGGGTTTTTTTTGTAATTTTTTTATATTACAAAGAATAAGCAAATTTGCTAAGAAGACAGGGCACACATTTCAAATCTTCAAGCTAGTAGCTCTTCAGGTGGAATCAAAACTAGTTTATAGGTATAAAGAAATGAGTCTTCAACCACAATGGGACAGAAACAAAATGAAACTTACCATTAGTGTTTAAGATCTAGGGAAAGAAAATATAGAGGCCAAGTTAGGTGAACACCCTTGAGCAATGGAATGCAGAAAAGGCCACCGGACTGAATACACACAGGCCCCACCCACCTCAAAATATCCATACAATAGGCTACTTACAACTAGGCACGGTTCCCAATAAAGGGAAAATGCCATATGTCGCCATACCTCCTCATCTTCCCCCTTTAAAAACAGCCCCCATCCACCTCCTCGTAGCAGACAGCTTCTCTTGACTGCTGGACTACCCACTACTCCCTTGGGGTGTATTCAATAAACTTTTATCTCCTTTGTTCTGCCTTGGGCGAATTCTTTCACTACCCACACCACAGCTTCTACTCAATTGTTACCCCACATTTGGGGGCCCCTATCCAATCGAGAGATACCCCACTTCGGCACCACAGAAAACTGTAAACTGTAAGATTCTTCTGAGAGACAAAACAAAGGCTTGACCAAATGACAAGGCACACCATGATCCTGGATGGAAAGAATTGGTGTCAATTCTTTCTAGATCACTCTATAAGTTTAGTGTCATTTTAGTAAACACACCAACAGGTTTATTTGGGAAACAAAGAGCAAATTCCAAAGCCAATACAAAAGAATAAATAAGGATATTCAGGGCAATTCTAAGAAGAAAAAAATATTGAGAGGGGACAACCTATAAAAGATGTTAATATACCGTATAAAGGGAAATAATTTGCAAAGTATACCATAGGTAGATGAATAGAAAGAACCAGGAAACAGAAAACAACTCAAAAAATGGTCCCAGATGTACACAGGGATTAAGTATGTGATAAAGGTGGCATTTTAAATCAGTAAGGAACAGAAGGATTATTCAATAAATGGTACAAAACAACTAGATGGGCACTGAAAGAAAAATCTAGCTGGATCAATGATGTAAAAATGAAACCAAGAAAGTACAAGAAAACATTATAACAATTTTTGATACATAATCTCTAAGTGGCAAAGGTCTTCCTAAACATGACATAAAAACCAGAAAAACAAACAAAAAAAGGTGAAAATTTGACCATAAAAATTAAGGTATAGCAAAATCCAAAGTAACCAAAGTCAGAATTCTCAAGGGCAAAATGAGAAAAAGATTTGCAATATGTATTTTAGAAAACAAGAACCAATTTCCCTGATATATAAAAAACTCCCATAAACATTAAAAAAAGATCAACAACCCAATAGAAAAATTAAAGGGATATTTAGAGAAAAAATAATAGTCCTTACACATGCATAATTATTTTCAAACTTTTTAGAAGATAAATGCAAATAAAAATTACGGTGCGATATCATTCCCCCCAACATTATTAGGAATACTTTAAACATTTGTTAATACATAGGTTGTCAAGAATACAGGGAAACAGCCATTTTCCTATACTGCTGATAAGAATGTAAACTGGTAGCACCTCCCAGGAGAAATATCATCAGCAGCCATCAAAATTACAATTGCAAATATTTTTGAGACAGAATACCACATCTACATATTCCTTCTGCACAAGTATATTCACTGCTACCCTGTTTATAAGAGCAAAGACTGCAAACTATTGTTTCCAGTCCTCCACTGAAAATGTTTTCTCTTCCTTTATTGCCTAGGGCAGAGTAACAATGTTGAGTTTCAAGTTAGTCTCTGAATTCCTGGGACCCCTGTGGATCTGTGTTTATTTCCTTTTGTTTCTATTCATTTTTCTTCAGGTTGTCACAACTCCTTAACGTGCCTGTTGTTTGGTTGCTTGGCTTTGGTGGCTGGGACTATTTGTAAAATTTGTCCTAAAAATATCGGGAAGCCAGTTGTGGTTACATTCCACAGAGATGTACCTTTGCTTCCACCAGGAGTTATTAGCAATCTTGAATCATCTCAATCCGATTTCAGGAATTAAGAGGTGGCAATCAGTCCCTGTGAGGATTTGCCGCTTGGGATTCATTCATTCTTTGGGTTTATCCCTTTGGAGCCCCAGCCCAAAGTTGAGGGGTCACCTTGGAGTGTCCATAACTCCTTGTGATCCCGTGAGGTTGTCACAAAATCCTCAGCATTCTTCTCGCCCAGGTCTAAAACACCCTTTCTCAGAGGCTGGGCTCACAGTCCTGGGTTTCCACTTTCCTCAGCTCCTAACCAAGTAATTCCTTCTCTCTGTTTAACCCTCTACTACCTCCAGGTAGATATATTTATATATAGCTAGTTTTTCTGATTGTCCTTGTGGGAATTATCCCAAATTATCTTGTGTGATGACCAGGGACAAAATTCCAAAAAAAACCTTACAAGTTCATCAATCAATAAATAATGGTCCATTTATACAACAGAATAAACTATTATGCATTTGTGGTTAAATAACAAAAATGTTAAATAAATGATGGTACATTTATATAATAGAACACTATTTGGCTACAGAATCACTATTATTTATTTATTTAATTATTTATTTATAGTTTTTATTTATTTATATGACAGAGAGATCACAAGTTGGCAGAGAGGCAGGCAGAGAGAGAGGGGGAAGCAGGCTTCCTGCTGAGCAGAGAGTCTGATGCGGGGCTCGATCCCAGGACCCTGAGACCATGACCTGAGCCGAAGGAAGAGGCTTTAACCCACTGAGCCACCCAGGCGCCCCAGAATCACTATTTTTTAGGTGCAGACATACACCAATCTTCAAAATATATTATTTAGTAAAAAAGCAAGGTACAGAAGAGTAGACATCGTATGCTATCATTTAGGCATAAAATATCTCTAAAAGTATTCGAAATAATTTAATACTTGGATTGTTTGGGGTTTAGAAAAGTGAATAGCCAAGGCATGGAAGACAGAAGGAAATTCTTCAATTTTTATCATTTTGTATATTTGAATTTTGAAGCCAGTAATATATTATCCATTTGATATAAAAGCAGATAAAATAAACATTAAATGATAAAAAATATGGGTAAAGCTATGTGCACAAACCCAGCTGTTGCTGCAGTATTTATAATAGCAAAAAATTAAAAGTGATCCAAATGTTCATGTGTAAGGAAACAGTTAATTATGTCAGGTGTCACTGATGGCATATTTTGTGATGATATGAAAAATAAATATGGAAGTTACATAGAAATGTGGATACATTTACTTTTCTATAGTTGTGTAGTAAATTCACACAAACTTAGCGGCATAAAACATCCTTTGTTCTCTCACAGTTGTGTGGAACAGAAGTCTTACGTAGTGAAGCTAGGTTCTCTGCTCAAGTCTTCATAAGGCAGAAGTCAAATTATCAGGTGAGCTGAGTTCTCATCTTAGAGTTCTGCCTCCCTCAATGGAAAAAATGCATATTATTAAAGAAAGAAAAAAGCAATGACTCTTAAACATATGCAAAGATATTCAATCTTATGAGTACGAGAAATTATGAAGTACCCTTTTCATCAGTCAGACAGAGAAGATTTTAAAAATTTGCTAACACACTGGATGGGCACAGGGGTATAGAGACAGATGCTGTCCCACATCATTCTAACTTGTATTAAAATACTGCGTATAGTAATATACATAAACTATGATAACAACGAGGTAAAAGGAGGTGTGTGTGTGTGTGTGTGTGTGTGTGTGTGTGAAAGAGAATAAAAAAGGGGGTATAAAAGTGTTAACAGTCACATAAAAGAATTTGGGTGACTTAGTTTTTTGTTAATTTTGAGATTTCTAAGAAAGGTTTCTATTTTCTTCTATCATCAAAATTGTATTTACAGAGGAAGAACAGTAACTTTTTCAGTCTCCTTCTGTTTACCTCCGCATACACAAAAAAAGAGTAGATTTATTGCAGTGTTCCAGATCATTGTTATGTGTTGGTATTGCTGAGATTAGGACATATTCCCCAACCCCAGGTCCTTTATATGCCATGTTGTCTCTTGCTGGAAAACTCCAGGCATAGGAGAGTATGACAATTATGGAATGCTTATTAACCCCTGTGTGCTCACTATTTCCTAGGTACATTTATGTGTAGTTAACACAACAACACTATACGATAAATTTCATTTCATAGTTTCATTGGGTTTTTAATCCCAGCTCTGATTCAGAAAAACTGCGGGATTTAGCAAGGATTCCATCCTTCCTCACTCAATTGTAAAATGGAGTTAAGAGTCATTGAGAGTTGTGCATAAAATGAGCCAGAAAGCATTGATACCCTGATTATATCCTCCAGCACGTAACCACACCCATACTTGCTTAGTCAACTTCCAACTGCTGGCATTTTTGACTCCTTGCCTGAGGTTTTCCTCAACCACGAAACCCCTTTTGTTCATATGTGGGAAAGTCTGGAAGTTCTGGAGGAATTAATGCCTCCTACCTTCCTCCAACAGGTACCTCAGCCCCTGGCCAAATGACTGAGATGCTTGTTCTATTAACTTCCCATTGTTCCCCAGCAACATTAAGTTCTACTCATCCTCAGAGTAATTCCCTTGACAATATACTCTGTCTTCTTTTGTAGGAAGCACATTTAACATGAGATCTACCCTTTCAATGAATTTCTGAGGGTACAGCTCAGTATTGTTAACTATAGACATGATGTTGTACCCCAGATCTCTAGAATTTATTCATCATGCCTAACAGAAACTTTATACCCATTGAAGAACTCCGCATTTCCCCTTTCCCTAAATCCTTAGCAATTCTACTCTTTGCTTCCATGGGCTCGGCTATTTTAGATATCTCATATAAGTAGAATTATAAAGTATTTGTCCTTCTATGACTGGCTCATTTCACTTAGCATAAAATCCTCTAGGCTTATCTGTGCTTCTATACTGCAAGATTTTCTTATTTTTTAAGGTTGAATAATATTCCATTGTATATATACTACATATTTTTTATCCACTCATCTATCAATGGACATTTGGGTTGTTTCCATGCCTTGTCTATCGTGACTAGTGCTGCAGTGAACATGACTTTAATCAAGGTCTTGGTCAGGACTGTGGTTTCATCTGAAGACTTGACTAGGAGAGGATGTCCTTCCATACACACAGACTTGTTGGAAAAATTCAGTTTTCCAGCAGTTATTGGACTGAGGGCCTGTTCCCAGCGGGCTATTAGCTAGAAATGCTTCTTAGTTAGTTCCTTGCCACAAGCACCTTCCTAATATGGCAGTATGCAAATTGAGAAGGCAATAGAATCTGCTGGCAAGATGGAAGTCATAATTTTATGCAACCCAATTACAGAAGTGATATCCCATCATCTTTTCCTTATTCTAATGGTTAGAAGCAAATCAAAGCGTGAGCCCACATTCAGTGGGAAGGGATTGGATGAGGGTGTGACTGCCAGGAGGCAGGGCACCATTGGAAGACATATTGGAATATATTTGTTACACTAGTCAAGTTTAGATCATTCTGACAGGAAAGAAAGAGCCTGGGTCTTTCAGAAAAAAAAATCCTTTTTGGTTTCTTTGAGGTACTCTTAGAATCTTAACAGGAGTTTTCCCTCATGAAATTAGCTTTTCCTTAAGCAAATATATTTTAAGAATGTAAGATGGCTCTAAAACTTTATGGGTCACAATAAGAAGACAAGAAGGAAACTGAAGTTATTCATGACTAGCTGAATTGCAGAAAACGGGGACAGTATATTCGATATTGGTGGACCAATCCGGATAATGGATATTGACAAACTTAAATCAATATATATGCATTGAACATACTCTTTTGTATATAGTAGGGATTTAACACTTATTTGGAAAGAAACCAAATAGAATTAGATTTAAATGTATAGATTTCAATTATCTTTGCCGATATTGTTAATGCTTTAACTTTTACCAAGAGCCATTCTGCTTCCGCTTACGAGTGTGATGAAGAAGAACTTGTTCCTTAAAGTAGAAATAAAATTGACTATAAAAATCAGAGTCTGTGTTATTATTACTCACTCCTGACAGAGCTGTGCTTATAAAATACAAAGGACTTCATTCTGCCTAATCTGAGGGGATGTTCCAGTCCACCAAATGAAAAATAAAACTACCTTCAACAGCAGCCGAGGAGCTAAGAAGCTGGGTATGAAACCGTGTCTCCCTCATTACCTGCAATGCATGGCTGAGATCATTCGAAGCAATGCCTGGAAATCCTCTACTAAAACAATCACAAGGTGGCTTGGGAGTTTACACCTTTGGACCGGGTCCACAACCCACATCTGCCACAGAGAATTTTAATTGATATTATTCTAGAGAAGAGTTCCTATGCTAGTATTAAGTCAGGAAAAAAAAAAAGGAATTTAACACTGCATTATTCATCATTCTAGCATAAATGCGAATAGAATGGATTTAGAGTAGAAAACTACTTTTTAGCAGGGAGAGGCTGCTATATAATCAGACTATCAACCATAAGATTATTTTCAACCACAAGGTTTAAGGCTTAGGCCCCATATTATAAAAATATATGTGACAAATGAATAAAAATGTAATTTCTAAATCACCTTTTCCGTAGTACAAATAAGGCAACTGTTTTTTCTTTCTACTATGAATTGAAAGCATTGCTTTTATTTTTACAACATTGGAATATTAATTATCAAGTCATTGTATGTATATACATATATATATACATAGAGAGAGAGAGAGAGAAAACCTTACTGAAAGTTTTTAGTCCCCTTATATATGTCTTTGTGATCTGCTTCCTACTCTGTTTCCTACTTTGTCTTTGTTTTTATTGTGTCTTTCCCGGCAAAATGTAAACTGTAATGGGCTCTGAGTCAAGATCGTAATTATGCAGATATGTAGGACTTTTTTCTTCTTAGAATTTACCAGAAAAGTCCTTTTTCCAATTAATATAAGAAGCCATTTACATTTTTCAAGAAAGTAAGAGAAAAGGCAAGGGGATTTGACATTTATTGAGCATCTACTATGTGCCAACCATTTTGGATGTAAATACTTTCATTGATTGATCAGTCCTACAAATCAGTACTGTTATTCCAGTATGATAAATGAAAAAACAGAAACTAGGAAATCACGGAAGGGAAGAAAACTAAAATTTGTTGAGCAAGTGAATACTAACATGAGATGCACTTCATATTCATACATTCATTTATACTTTACATATGCATCCCCATGTTATAGTTTTAAAAATACTTGGGCTCAGAGTTGTTAAATAATTTATATAATATCATATACTTAGTAAGCACTTAAGTTGAACCAGAATCTGAGTGGATCTGATCCATTGTATTTTTCCCAATTACATCAAAATACTTCAGCATCAAATTCTTTGAATGTAGCTGCTAGTCGAGGCACTAAAGAATTTAGATGGCTTCCAGGTCACACAGGGAAGGATGACATTTATAAAACTGTTGTGTTCCCCAGCAGGGAAAAGCATCTGGGAACATTTCCAGAACTCAATCCATCCATAATCAAATAAATACAATTAATAAGAGTAAATATTAGAGGCATCTTTCTTGGCTCAACTGTATAGTCCAGTAATGGACCAAATTGGTCCATTGGTACTGTATGGTCACCAAATCTACTCTATTATAATTTCTTTTCCTTCTTTTTTCTTCGTACTAAAATTGTTGAACTTTCATTGCTTCATTATAATTTGTTTTTCAACTCATCCATCTCCTGTACTAGATTAGGAGTTCCTTAGGGTCAGATAGCTTGATATATCTTAGGCATCTAATACCTGGCACTTAGCAGATGCTCAATAAAAATCAAAGGGATAAGTGACTGAATAAACAAATGAATTCATTAATAAACAAACATGAAACAACAGGGTACAAGCCAAACTTAATACCTAGCTCTAGCCAACTTTGGAATTGTCTAGAATATGGCGCTCACAATGAAAGTGATGTGATGCCTCCAGGCTGCCTCAAGTTGTAGGTTTAGTTTGGCAAGTACTTAGCCAGGATCCAGCTTACTTGTGTGGTACCCACCTCTTTCCTACCACCATTCAAGATGCTCCAGTCTTTATCTCCAGTCACTGAAAGACTATGGTACCTCTGACTCTGTGATTCTCTAGGACATATTCTCCCCACTTCTCCTTCATTCCTTTGTTCCAAATATACATTTTGTTTTGATGTTTGCAAAAATGTTAAATGTAGGCTTTACTTCTGCTCAGAAGAATGCCTACGGATAATATGCAGAGATTAAGAGCATGAGTTTCAGGTCAGATTAAATAGGTTCAAGCCTAACTATCATTTATTTATTAGCATGTGACCTTCGAAAAACAGGATGTCTAAGTTTTAGCTTCTCATGCATAGATGGGAATAATAGAAGTACCTACTCCAGAGGATTACTGTAGAAATTATATGAGATGATGAACCAAATGCAGTGAGCATGGCTCCTAACACATTATTATTTTAATAATAGAATGAAAGTAAGAAAGTGCCTTTTTATTTGGCTGTCTGGTTTATAAGTACTTATGAATTAAAACCAGAAGAAAAGAGAAATCCCCTTTATCCTTCTAAAAAAGCATTGAGTAGTCTGGTTGCAAGACAGGAATATCAATGGTTTGACCCAGCTTTAGATCTTGTGCCCATCCTGGCAATGAGAGTGACTGCTTTGGTTGTTGACCTCACTATTGGGGTCTCCTCAGGGGTCTCAGATGGATGAGGGGCTGGGTAGGGAAGTGCTATCTTACCCAAACGATATGGAGTGAGAGAGAAGGCAATAGCTAAAGGAAAATCCGAGCAGAAAGAGTTGCTCTGCATCCCTATAGGGCTAAACCAACCAGGGATAACCAATGTAGGATGACCTTACTAACGAGGAGAAATGAAAGCACCTTCACATGCCTGCTTTCTCCTAATGAAAGGCATAACTTCCCAAATTCAAGCTAGTCACCTACCCCTACGGAAAGCATGCAAATAAAAGGACAGAATTGTGCGAATAAAAGGATGGATTTTCTTCTGTGTGTATCTGTCCTTGTTAGAGTTTAATACAACCACTTGTAGTCCCTTGTCTCAGGAAAGAATAAGTTAGAGAAACAAAATTCAGACATAAATTGCCAATATTTCCTAATACAGCTTTTTCCAGAAGCTTTTGTAAAAGTATAAGTCATATAGATGTTAAGTTCCAAATAGCATTTAAATCAGGTCATTTTGTCGTACAGTCATTTACCCACGGGTGGTGGTGGTGGTGGTAGGGTGGTAGTGTGTGTGTGTGTGTGTGTGTGTGTGTGTGTGTATTTCAACAGTGGTGATGTAGGTGTGTATATTTCAGTGTACCTGTATTTGTGTTTCCCTTATTCTCTTCCTTCACATTTCTCCTCATGAGAAATTTCTCCTCTCAATGGTCACCTACCACTCAAGCCACCAAACATGGAGGAATGAATAAAACATGAGATATACAAGCAATTTTTTAATATGTTCACATGAAAAGAAAAGCAAATGTAGAAGGTAATTATGGAAGTCACAGAAAGTTTCTTTTTTCCTTTTGTTTTTAAATGAAATGTACATTTTCAAGTTAAAAGAAAATTCTGGGAAAATATTGGGATGACCATTAAAAAAGAATATGAACTATGAAGAGCTCAATAGTAAATAATGAACACAAATAAACAGCCTGCCAGTTTGTCAACCTCCAAGCCAAGCATTATATTCCAGGATTGAAGTGAATGAGAAGACTGCAGAAACCGATACTGAGCCATACAAAGAAATCTCGCCTAATTCTTTTGTGTTCTTAAAACATGGATTTTTGCATGGCTAGTGCATCAGATAAGTACACTGAAATATCATTTTATTTAACACGACCAATTCTGGAGAAGTACATCACAAGAAATGAAAAGCTGGAACCAATTAGAGATGTTCCTAGTTCTGAGCTGGGCCTGTTTTCCCTGGAGGTTCTATACGCCTACGGCCAACATGACTTCCAAGATGTATCAAGTAAAACAATGGTATCCCTAAATGAAAATATCACTGGATATTGTAGACTACCTTTGGAAAAGCATCTTATGAAAACATACCTCAATCATTTAATTTGACAAGCCAGCTCCATTATTAAAAGTATATCTGTATCTTTCAACAAATCTTGACTCATAGCTTCCTTCCTAGTTCCAAAAGAGAGTTCTATCACCGTGTGCTTACTATAATAGAAAGACTTGTATCACTGTGTTGTAAGTGGCCTTCGTCCTTAAAATCCAACCTTAGGACGCCTGGGTGGCTCAGTTGGTTAAGCGACTGCCTTCAGCTCAGGTCATGATCCCAGAGTCCCGGGATCGAGTCCCACATCAGGCTCCCAGCTCCATGGGGAGTCTGCTTCTCCCTCTGACCTTCTCCCTTCTCATGCTCTCTCTCTTGCGTTCTCTCTCTCAAATAAATAAATAAAATCTTTAAAAAAAAAATCCAACCTTATTCCTTTCTTAGAGTCTCAATATAATTAAATGTAATATAAATATAATCTATTATATATATTTCATATTAAACAATGCAACACATTTATATTTATGTTATTATTTAATTACATTTACTATTATTTATATATTTATTTTTATATATTTATACTTTAAAATCATATATTTATAATTTTTGAAATATATAATGTAATATAACAGTGTAATCTATAATTATTACTCACCTAA
>CM052798.1:150834533-150919133 GCA_028533885.1 Nasua narica | reverse complement strand
TGAATTTAAATAAAAAAAGATAAATATTTACTCATTTGTATAAATTAACTCTGCAACTCACCCAGAATTGCTCCATTGGCCAGTATTCGCCGATTGTGTTGCTAGTCCAAATCAGTATCATTGTGTGTGGTTTGTTCAATGGAGGTGAAGTAAAGTGTAAACTGCAGAGTAAAAGACCCTGCTGTGTGCCGGACCACTAGGGCCCACCTACAGAAGTGGTCTCACTGATCTGCACTCAGCCTAACAAAGGGCAGGAGTTACTTAAACCACTCCTGCTAAAGACTGGGAATTTAGGGCCTGCAGGTCCTAGGCCTGCCCTTCTGCCCTGGTTTTGGAAATTCTACTTCCTTCTCTTCTCTCCCGGTCTCCATCTCCATTATGATAATCTACACACTGATTCAAAACTGCTTTATTCTTGGCAGTCCTAGCTGCCAGGAAGACGGAAACTTGACCATAGTCCCGAGTGTGAGGGTGCTTACAGGCTGACTGCCTTGCTGGTTGCTGCTGGCCTCTAAGGAGTCTAGCACCAGAGAATTCCTCTGTTCCCTAGACAATTCCCTGGGAGGGAAGGCAGAGGGTGTGTGTTTGCTTTAAACCCCAAATGCCACTGCCTACCCACACTAGCTATCCTACTGCTAAACTCCTTGGTATGGTATCTCTCCCCTATGTATCTAATGGAGAAAATGGGGAAAAGGGTCATATAACAAGTCCTCCCATAAAAGACTAACAAAAGCTTGAAAGAAACTAAACCTTTAAAAAGAAACAAAGCAAAGAATAAAAATGCATGTCTAAACGCTTTTCCTGAATATGTGGAAACTCTCTGGTCTTTCTCCTCCCTTGGAAGATCACCGTCATCTTTAATATACACACCTTGCAAACGTCCGCAAGTGCTGCGTTGAATTATTTAGTATGATTTAGCATGGCTATTTGTTCTGTGTTAGATCTGTTTGGAATGAAATGAAAGAAAGGACCTAAGACAGACACAGAGGAGCACAATTATAGGCAAATCACACTAGGTTTCATTCATCATTCTTTGCTTTCATGCCAGGAGCTATTTCAAGTTACTTATAATATGCACATTACATTTATTTCAAGGAGATACAAAAACGCATATGATACATATCTCAACACTTACAGAAATAAAAGTGAACTCTACACAAAGGCCTATGTCACATGCAATTGTACTGACACTTAAAAAAAGAGGGATGGTGGTTTCCTAAAGGACATGTTACAAATATCCAATTTATAAGTAGGAAATAGGAAATCTCCCTTTGGGTTTCATATTGGGCTCTACTCTGAGACAGCTGAGAAACTCGAAAACTGGAGTTATTTCAGGAACTTTGTGGGCCTCTTATGTAATGCATTACAAGAGACAACCTTCCTGCTGAGAATATGTTTAATTTGTATTGCATAAATTACACACTATACAATCTAATATAGTGATTAAAAGCTTTGACTTTCAAGTTAAATAAACCTGGCTTTGAATGCCAGCTTCTATTCTCACTAGCTCTAAGAGCTTCTGCAAATTAATTTATTTCATTAAACTTTGGTCATTTCAACTAAACATAGGGATAATGTTAGCACCTACTCACAAGGTAATTATAAGAATTAAATGAAATAATGCATGAAAAATGCAAAGCATGGTGTCTAGCACATAGTAAGCACTTGGTAATACTGCATCATTCAAGCTGCTGTTTTAATATTGAACTTGTACTGGGGTATGGCCAGTTTTCACATTCAACTGTACTATCTTTGTCTGGATGAAAACCAATAAAAAACACTTGGCAAACTTCTTCCTGTACCACCAATTGATAACATCCAACGGCCCATTAGGGATTTTTCATGTGGAAGTTACACCTGCACACCAAAGTTGCTATGTCTGAAGTCAAACTTATCATCTTCCACCTAAAAAGAGTCCTTCTAATTTACCAACTGTTGTTAAACTGAAAAATCCCTTTGTTCTTAAAGATAGCTAGAGTCATAAATTTGATTTGATTCAATTAAAGGCTAAGAAAAGTGGAAAACAGAACCACATATATACAGAGATAATCTTGTCATCACCATTAGTCATCATATTTATATCATGACAGTAATCCCTAAAATGGGAAGAAAAAAAATTTAGTTTTTCAAAAGGTCCATCCAATTTGAAAAAAAAATTTTTTGAGCAATTCTTAAATTTAAAGTCCTTAGTAAATTATTTCCAAGTCTTAGAATTATAAAGACAACTAAAATTCTTTATCTCTATAGTACCTTAAAGTTTACCAAGATTTTTCAGATATTAACTCTTCAAGGTAATATCAAGTAGGGCTTGATCTAATCTAAGTATCTAATAGAGAAAATGGCAGAAAGGTTCATATGGCAAGTCCTCTCATAATATACTCTCTAATAGAGAAAATGGAAAAAAGGGTCATAGGACTACCATTCTTGTTTTACATATAATAAGACAGAGATAGTACTTTAGATTGGACTACTAGGAAAATGCAATGCCACTGATGAGGTGGCATGAGCAAGAGACCCAAGTGAAGTGAAGGACCACCCATGCAGCTCTCTAAAAAGAGCATTGCAAGGAAAGGGAGCGGCAGGTGAAAAGGCCCTGAGGCAGGAGCATGCTTGGTGTGGTAAGAGAATAGCAAGGTTGAGCATGGGGCTAGAGCTGAGGTAGCCAGGAGCCCTACAATGTAGGGCCTTGTAGGCAGTGGGAAAAGCCTTGGGATCTTTACTGTGAACATTACCAAAAATCTCTCAGCTACTATGTAGTTGTTAGGCATGACTTTGAGTCTTCTGATTCCAAATCTGAGATGGTGACTCACAGAAAGGGCTTTCTAGGCAAGTACTACCGCAAAACTCCATCATTTTGTCTTCTACAACACCAGCATCCAGCAAATATAGAACCTCACTGGTTCCAACTCTCCTGTGAAATCAGCTCACATTCTCAGGCATTTCTTTTTTCTCTCCTTTTGCTCAGATCTGCTCAGGAAAACACAAGGGCCAAGAGAGTGATCACAGAAGAGGTGATCCTTCTTGTGCTTTCTGCTTCAGCTACTTGTCAAAATTTAATTTCAACCCAAACTCTGTCACACTTTCTAGTTGTGACATAAAACAAGTCATTTTAACTTCTTTGTTTTCTTCTCTCTGTAAAATAAAGATTCCAATTCTATTGATATTTTCAAAAGCTGCTTCATCCCAGAAAAATGAGGTAGTAAATGTATAGCTGTTTTGGTCTCTCTTCTAGAAGGATGATATGTCAGCAAGTATTCATCAAGCAATTGTATGTTCCCAGCCTGTGCAAGCACCATGGAGCATAAAAAGAAGTAAAATGCCTGAGCTCTGACTATGGAGAACTCAAAATTCTCTTCAGGAAAAGAATAAGTCTCCATAGGCAACACCTAGAGCCTAAGGGTCTTAAAATTAAGAGAGAGGTTTTGCCACGTCTTTTAGGCTCTACGTCTTAACAGGGCCATTGGAATCAGTTGACATCTGACTGGGCTTTCAGCTTCTCCAAATTAATAAGAAGCTTTGGTCCTCAT
Source organism: Nasua narica (assembly GCA_028533885.1). Classification (NCBI taxonomy): domain Eukaryota; kingdom Metazoa; phylum Chordata; class Mammalia; order Carnivora; family Procyonidae; genus Nasua; species Nasua narica. The sequence continues at coordinate 150,915,606 of CM052798.1, read as the reverse complement.
TTCCCCCTTCAAGGTGTATAAACTCTTTGTTTAAAAAAAAAAAAACAATCATTTTGGGCCTTACAAATAGAAAAAGGATGTCAAGGTCATTTAGTCCTTTCAAGGAGATCAGGAACATGAAGCATTTATGTTCTGTTCAACAAGGCAGACCAAGTGGCTGTTTTCTGGGGATTTCTGAGAAGACCCCTGTACCCACCCCCACCCTTAACCTTTCCCACTGGCCCAACCCAAAGTGCCTGTGATTTCCACTTTTTCAGTCACTTCGTTAGAATCAATATATTCTATGTATTGAAAGTCCTTGTTAGAATGCAAGCATGTTACCAAGGAGAAGTAACCCATTAACTGATTATTAGCATGGACTAATATATATCATTTTCATTCCAAGGAGAAAGGCCTTAGGAAACTATAAATATGAAAGGTTTTGGAAATATAAGTAATGTTTGAGAGAACTAGAACAAAGGAACTCAGGATCAGAGACCCTGAGACTTTCATGGACCAAGATAAAAACACCTATCTACTGGGTACAGGGCTCAGAGGAGAAAAGGAACATGCAGGGCAAGTAAGAGCACTTAAAACCAACTCAGACAACTCCCTGGTGTGGAGTGGGTTGCTCTGGTGTTCTAGAATGAGACTGAACAACAGAAGTGACCTTGGAGATACTCTGCTTCAATTCCTCCACTTTGTGTGTAGAGAAAACACCATCTGAGACATTTGAGTTATTCAATGTCACTCAGTAAGTAAGTGACAAAATAAGAATTAGAAATCTAGACTCCTGACTACCCGACCTGTTTTGTTAAGTTAAAAAAAAAAAAAAAAATGGTGGCTCTCAAGATTAGAATCTTTGGTTAGGGTTTTTCCAGATCCTATTTTCAAGGCTTTCAGTCTCTGAATTAAAGCTTCTTTTATTTTGGCTATTCTGAATGTTTATTCAAGAAAAAGCTATTACACAGGGCTCAAACTGGAATTAACATGCAAAGAAACTTAAATCCTTGGTAGAGTATATCTCGTAATTCAGAAGTAGAAAAGTTCTCCTGGATCAGAGGTTGGTGCAATATGCAGACACATTTCCTCTTTTCTTCCCACACTCTCATCTTAAAAATAATACCAGACAGTACTAGACATCAAAGACAGCCAGCTGAGACAGGAGGAAGTGACTGTTCAAACAGGGAGGGATTCAGCAAGGTAAGTCCCTAACAAATAAGCCCTGGTGATAAATGACACAAGGCCATCACCCAATTTATCAAGGTCTCCAAAAAACGTACGAAATGTTTTCCTGATAATGTTGGTGATTGATTCAATTTTGTATACAAATAGTGCTTGATAAAAACACCTAAAAAATAAAACATGTCCTACTTTTTTTTTTTTCCAGTTCAAGGGAAAACACCATGGTACAATGAAAAGAAAATAATGTTTGAATTGCATAGATATGCTTTTTTATTCCTGGTTCCAGGATAAAAGAAAGAGTATCAAATAGAAGTGTGAAAGGGGAAAATACAAATTTTATTTATTTTCCGTATCTATTCAGTATCATTAGAGCACCTTGGTTAAGGTCAAATTCAGGAGCTAAGACCTGGACTCAATACAGATCTAGTCCTTACTGCCTATGTGACCATGAACGAGCTAGTAACCTTACTTCTCTTGAAATACTAATAACAAAAACCAACTTAAAGAATTGTCATGAGGATTGAAATTGAAATACAAAATCACATTTGAAGCACCTAGCATAATGCCACCACAAAGTAAGCACTTGACAAAAATATATTTTTTCCTTCAGGTGCCTTCATAGGAAAAACAATTATTTATGTAAAGTTATTTAAGAAGCGTTTGTTCATATATCCTAGTCCTTTAAATATCTTGTCAATCATTTAAAATTTTGGTTATTTACACTTTAAAAATTTCTTAGTCCTTGAAAATACCACCAAGAAGAACAACACCTGGGGTTTTAAGAGAAAAAATTGGAAGGCATTCAATTTAAGAATGATGACAGTGATGAGATAAAAACGTTGAATTCCTGAGTAGGAACAGGGGTTATAAGCAAAGTCAAAGATAAACAACGGATGGAAGAAAATATTTACAATGCAAGAGTTAATGGTCCTATTTTTATTAAGAGCTCCTACTAATTAAAAATACAAATGTTAATGGAAAAATGGTCAAAATATTTGAACAGACAACTTACAAAAACTCTACAAATTGTCACTAGGCCTATAAAAACATGTTTAACACTATTAATAAGAAAAGAAACAAAACAAGACATTGAGTTATTATTTTGCTTATCAGATTAGCAAAATTAAATAAATCAATAATATTCAGGTCATCAGACTTAGAAGACAAAGAGAAGGTAATATTTTTGGAGGAAAATATGGTATTACCTATAAAATATTTAGATGCTTATACTCTGACCCAGCAATACAACTCGAGAAAGAATTACGGACATAATCAATGATAAAGTGTACAAAGGTATTATTTGAAGTATCCAAATCATTGGAAACAAATATCAAGACTTAGGATGTTTTCAGCGACAAGTAACAGTAAAAATTTCAAAGCAGCTAAAAGATAAGAAAGTTTTATTAACTCATGTGCCAAAAGATATGAAAGGACATCTTGAATGTTGGTTAATTTATTGGCTCGAGGATATCATGAAGAACAATGGTTACTACCATCTTTTTCCTCTGCTTGGCATGTAACTGTTCTCATAATAACTGCACTTGTTAACATATGGTACCACCAATCCCTGCTTTATACCAACACTGAACAAAAGATGAACAGCCCTCTTTTTTGTAACCCGTGGAAATGTCTTCCCAAGAAACCTTCTGTTTAGACAACCTCTTATTTCCCTTTGGCCAGAATCATATCATATACCCATTCCTAAGCAAATGCCTAGCTAGCAAAGAGAATGGGATTCCCTTATTTGGTTAGAAAGAACATGGCTTCCTAGCAGTAAGTGTGTGGCCAAAATTACATCTGGGAGCCACTTTAAAGGACCAGGGCAGAGAATGACAGGGAGAAATTCTATGCTTTGATTGAAAAAACTGGATCTATAGTTAGTTACGTCCACTAAGATTGAGAGGTAAATGAATCAGATCAGGAAAGATTATGTTGTAGGCCTGAATTTCAAAAGGTTAATGCAATAACACTGTAGGTTTCCTTTCATTCAAGTCACAGACTTGTTCAAGTCACCTGGTTCTTCTTGGCCGTTCACCTTCCAAGTGACAGAGGGATCTAGATTTCTTCTAACTTGTGGTTCTACTTAATCTCAAACACATCACCTCCAAAGTTTTGCAGAAGTTAAAGAGAGTGTGATGATTGCACAGGGATTTCATAGCCAGCCTTGGGAGTGGGTTACATTATTTCCACTAACACTCCATTGGCCAGAACACACAGTTCTTCCGCTAATTGCAAGAGAGGCTGGGGAAGGTAGTTTGTGTGCTCAGAAAAGGAAAACAAAATCCCAGTTTGGTTATATATAGCTTTGTCTCCATCAGAGGGAACTTTTTTTTTTTTTTAATTAATTTATTTATTTGACTGAGAGATATCACAAGTAGGCAGAGAGGCAGGCAGAGAGAGAGGGAAGCAGGCTCCCCGACGAGCAGAGTGCCCAATGCAGGGCTCGATCCCAGGACCCTGAGATCATGACCTGAGCCAAAGGCAGAGGTTTTAACCCACTGAGCCACCCAGGCACCCCCAGAGGGGACTTTTTAAAAATGATTTTTCACTACTGTCAAAAACAGTATAGCAGTTCTTTAAAAACTAAAAGTAGAACTACCCTATAATTCAGTAATCACATTACTGGGTATTTACCCAAAAAATACAAAAACATTAATTCAAAGGGATACATGCACCCCTATGTTTATTGCAGCATTATTTATGAGAGCCAAATTATGGAAGCAGCCAAAGTGTCCATTGAAAAATGAATGGATAAAGAAAATGTGGGATGTAAAAAAAAAAGAAAGAAAGAAAATGTGGGATGTGTGTGTGTTGGGGTGGGGGGACAGGGGGAATATTACCTAGCCATAAAAAATGAAATCCTGCCATTTGGAACAACATGGATGGAGCTGGAAAGTACAATGCTAAGTGAAATAAGTGAGTCAGAGAAAGACAAATTCCATATGATCTCATTTGTGGAATTTAAGAAACAAAACAAATGAGCAAAAAAAATAAAAAGAGAGACAAACCCAGAAACAGACTCTTAACTATAAAGAACAAACCAATGGTTACTAGAGTGGAGGTAGGTGGGAGGATGGGGGAGATAGATGATGGGGATTACAGAGTACACCTATCAGGATGAAAAAAAATACAATATTTAAGATGGTAAATTTTAAATAATGGATATTTTACCACAATAAAAACGAAATCTCCCTCAAAAAAGATTTTTCTTCTTTACACATTTGTCTTATTTTTTGGTTTTTTTTTTTCAAATAACTGTATTACTTTGTAAAATAAAACAGTTACGTATACAAAGCAGGGAGAAAGAGTCCCTGCTCATGCCTGTTAAGCAATTTTACCTGGTTCTGATAATATTTAATTCCATTTTTCTTATATGGAAATTCTCTTTCTTCTTTTTCCATCATGAGGCCTTTGATAGAGAAGAAAATTACAGTGGAGCACCTGTAGGTTATGGATTCACCCTATAGCATCTTAAAGGTCAAGGATTCAAAATCTGGGAGGTAAAGGAAGTCAGGACATTTTAGACAGAAGTTTGAGGAACATGCAGGGACATATGGGAACCTGCCTTACTACTTTATCTTTTTTTTTGGCTGTTTGTATATTTGTTTACTTCTCTTTCTTATTTTATTTCTTATTGTGGCAAAATATACATAACATAAAATTTACTAGTGAAAACATTTTTAAGTGTTTAACTCAGGGGCATTAATAATATTTATAGGGATACCTGGGTGGCTCAGTTGGTTGAGTGTCTGACTCTTGATCTCAGTTAGGTCTTCATGTCAGGGTCATGGTTTTAAGCCCTGCATTGGGCTCCACGCTGGGTTTGGAGTCTTCTTATAAAATAAATAAATAAGAATATTTGCAGTGTTGTGCAGCCATTACAGTACTCAGTTACAGAATTTTTCATCACCCTACATGGAAACCCCATATTCACGAAGCAATCGTTCCCCATTTCCCTCTTTCCTCAGCCTTTCATAACCACTAAGCTGTTTTCTGTCTCTACAGATATTGCCTTTTCTGGATATTTCAAAAAAATGCAATCACACAATATGTAGCCTTTGTGCCTGGCTTCTTAGATGACTTAGCATGAGTCAAGTTATGATCATCTGCTATGATTATCTGAAAGCAGTCCTGTTCAGAAAAGGGACTTAATTTCAGTCTGTGGCTTTCAAAACCATTTATTTTTCTCTACACAGAGAAGTCACAGAGTAGTTGGAAGAGGTAAACATTAAATACAAAATTATAATAACATATGGTACATGCAACGATTGATAGATATTGTTTGGGAGGAATGCAATTATCTCAAACTGAGCAGTCTCAAAGGCATTTCATAGAGGTGATACCAGGTTTTCGTATTAATGGATTAAGAAATGTTAATAAAGCAAAGTGGTCTTAGGGAAAAGAAAGGAAAGCTATGCAAGACCAAAAAAAATTATATATATATATATATATATATATATATATATATATATATATATATATGAAGACACCTTGAAATGCTTTAAGCAAATTGGAAGCTCAACAGTCCATTAAGTGAATTGTTATTTAGGGGCAAGGCCATGGACCCTGTGGAGTTAGAAGTAAAGATAGTGACCCTGGAAGAATCCACTGCAGCAAACCTCCATCTCATGGCCACTCTCAATGGGGCCAGTCTTTCAATCAAATCAATTCTCCCTCAAAATCTTCAGTCATTCTTATTAATTCACATACATTTTAATACTTGAGGATTCACTGGTTCATAATCTTCTTTATTCACATTTTATTTTCGGCTGCCACTGGCAGATACTATCTCCTTCAAGGCAGAGGCACATAGAGGACATTGCATGGAATCATAATGGAGTGTCACTATTTCTTACAGGCAAAGTAAAATCAAGCACATAGGAAAGATGGTGAGGTAGATTATTTTTCCTTTTAATGAAAAAGACACGTAAATAATGTGATAAGTCTTAGTCTAGGTGAGGATGAGGATTAGAAAGAACACTAAGCAAGTTGTGACCAATGCTTGTTTCAGGATGTATGTGGCTTCTTGCCTGTGCAACACACCCTTTTCCTGCGGTAACTTCAATCTGCCTATACTTCCTTCATTTTCTATAGTTTTGCTTGTTCTGTCCATCGAGGCTTTCCGCATCCTCAGGTCAAAGCATGTAAAGATGAGCCCAGTTGGCTCTACCACCCAGATCTAGGAGTTCCTCATGCACTAAAGGACTGCCTTTCTCAAGGCACCTTTGGGATGATTCAATATCATAATTGATTTTAGGATTCAAGCTTTGGGGAAGGCTAAATTAACACGCTGACTTGGGACTACATGCAACTCTCTTGACTGCTCATATCCTAACTTATCCAAGCCTACGGAGACCATGTACGGTTATATTCAATGCTAGAGAAATGGTCTCACTAAAGCATCAATTTTCTACCCTTCTGTACCTTAACCACCAACTCTTACAAAAATTAAAAATCACTGCCATCTCAACCTCCCTCCATGACCTTAACCCAAACCAATAATTTCTCTGTTCTGTAGTCAAATTTATGCCTATTAGTTAAAACAAATTAAAAAGGAAAAGTCATTGATGTATGTACAAGTTACATTGGGGTCACTTTGTTGTACACATGATGATCCTGAAAGATCTGTCTTTTTTTTTTTTTTTTAAGATCTGTCTTTTTCAAAGAATTAACTAACAATCATTCGCAGCACATGGTAGCCAACTTATTTTAAATTGACTTTTAAGATAATGGAAACAAAGTAAGATCTAGTGTTTCTTCTGAGGAACAAAGAAATGCAGAGGAGCCATATTCTTGGAGAAGTAGGAAAACATGCTGGAAGGAATGTGGAATCTTACCACAAATAATAGATTCAGGTAGCTCAAGGATAATATTTTCTTTTAAAAATATTCATTATACTTGCCTTGAGAACTAAAAACCATTGTTCTTTGGCCAAAACAAATCAGAGGAAGAATGTTGGATTTCATACAACCCATTTCCCTATGCACATAATACCAGATAATCAAAATAAACATTAAAAAATACCCGTCATGTTTTAGGCACCCAGAGAAGGTAATGTGTAAGGAACTCTCCAGCTGAAAGGGGGAAAATATGTTAAAAAAAAAAAAAGACAGTTGGATTTTATATTATTATTATTAGGGGCTGGAAAGACAAGGTTTTGGACAAGTGGTATCCACATTACTTACAACCGTCATAAACAGAAGGTACCATATTTTGGGTACTATGGCAGATAACAGAACAGGCTTTGGAGTTGGGCACACCCAAGTTTGAATTAAGAACCTCCTATTCACCTTCTCACTAGCCTTCAGATAAATTTCTTCATCTTTCTAAAGCTCATTTTCTCTTTGTAAAGTGGAGATAATAATACTTCGTAGAAGGAATTTTTTGTTGCCTTGGTTGCTGTATTCAATTACTGTTGTGGTAACAACTGGTACCTCATAGTGCTTCTGTGTGGATTAAATGTGATAATATATACATATATTTGTACACAGGTCAATAAATGTCTGTTATTATGATTATAATATGGTTGGGTACCATATATCAGATTGAACACCTAAAGAATTATAAGCCAATATTGCCTTTCTTGAGTTATTTTTCTTACCATTAACAGGGAGATTGGCTTCTTATTTTCCCTTGTCCCTTCACTACTATCAACACTATGGCTTTCCAACACTCTGCAGTAAAAGATGAACTAATTTAGTTTTGAGACATCAGAAATGGCGTTGGCCTCCATTCTCCAAACATCCTTCTGACAACTCCTCTAAAACACAGAGCAACAAAGACTGGAGGACAGAAAACAGAGCAGCCGTGGACAGAACTGATGAAAACAAAAACAAAAACACAGTTTGTTCCATACAAAGAAGAATTTTCTAACAACCAGGGCTACTAAAATACAGAATGGGCATCAAAAACTTGATAGATTCTTATACTGTAAGGGGACTTCAGAGGTTATTTCTTCAGTTGTCCTCTCAGTACTCGATTTCCTTCTTCAGTACCTCTAAGAGATGCTTAAGTGTAGGAAACTCACTTACTCCCCAAGAATGACATCCCACTTTGAGAAAACTTTCCAGGGCTCAGCAAACTTTTTTTTTGGTAAAGGACCAGACACTAAATACTTTTGGCTTTGTGGGCCACAAATAGTCTCTATTGTTGCTGCTGCTTCCCCAATAACCCTTTGAAAGTATAAAAACTATTCTTCACTCATAATGTTATGAATCGAAAGTTTATGTCTCTCCAAAATTTACATGTTGAAACCTCAACCTACAATGCAAGTATTTGGTGATGGGATGTGAGGGTGGAGCCCCAATGAATGACATTAGTGCCCTTAAAAGAGAAGGCATGAGAAAGTTTGCTTCTTCTTTCTCCCTCAGCCATGTGAGTTGACAAGGGGAAGATGGCCATCTATAAACCAGGAAGTGGGTCCTTACCAGACAACAGGTCAGTCAGCTCCCTCATCTTGGACTTTCTAGACTCCAGAACTGTGATAAATAAAGGTTTATCATTTAAGACACCCCATCCGTGGTATTCTTCTATAGCTGCCCAAAGTGACTAAGACACAACCCAAACAAAAACAGGCCATGAAAACAGTATGGAGTGTCCTCAGAAAATTAAAAGTAGCACTACCATATGATCCAGCAATTCCACTTCTGGGAATATATCCAAGGGATATATAAACACTAACTCAAAAAGATATCTGCACCCCAATGTTCATGGCAGCATCGTTTACAATAGCCAAGACATGGAAACAACTTAAGCTTCTTTCTTTCTTAAAGGAAATATTTTTTTAATTTAAATTCAGTTAATTAACATACAGTGTATTACTAGTTTTAGAGGTAGAGGTCAGTGATTCACCCGTCTTATATACTATCCAGTGCTTGTTACATGCCCTCCTCAGTGTCCATCACCCAGTTACCCCATCCCCCTATCTCCTCCCCTCCAGCAACCCTCAGTTTGCTTCCTCTGATTAAGAGTTTTCTATGAAAAAAAAAAAAAGAGTTTTCTATGGTTTGTCTCCCTTTCTCATCTCACTCCGTTTCATCTTTCCCTCCCCTCCCCCATGATCCTCTGCTTTATTTCTTAAATTCCACATTTGAGTGAGATCATATGATAATTGTCTTTCTATGACTGACTTATTTCACTTAGCATAATACCCTCTAGTTACATCCATGTTATTGCAAATGGCGAGATTTCTTTTTTTTTTTAATAGCTGAGTAGTATCCCATTGTATATATACTACATCTTCTTTATTCATTTGTCGATGGACATCTGGGCTCTTTCCATAGTTTGGCTATTATGGACATTGCTTTTATAAACACTGCAGTGCAGGTGCCCCTTCAGATCACTACATTTGTATCTTTGGGGTAGGCACCTAGTAGTGCGATTGCTGGGTGGTAGGGTAACTCTATTGTCAAATTTTTGAGGAATCTCATATTGCTTTCCAGAGTGGCTGTACCAGCTTGCATTCCCACCAACAGTGTAAGGGGGTTCCCTGTTGTCCACATCCTTCCCCAAATTTGTCATTTCTTGATGTTCTAATTTTAGCTATTCTGACCAGTGTGAGGTGGTATCTCATTGTGGTTTTGATTTGTATTTCCCTGATGCGAAGTGATGTTGAGCATTTTTTCATGTGTCTGTTGGCCATCTGTATGTCTTCTTTGAAGAAATGTTTTTCATGCCTTCCGCCCATTGCTTGAATGGATTACTTGTTCTTTGGGTGTTAAGTTTGAGAAGTTCCTTATAGGTTTTGGATATTAGCCATTTATCTGATAAAACATTTGCAAATATCTTCTCCTATTCTGTCTTCTGCTTGTCTTCTGGTGTTGTTGACTGTTTCCTTTGCTGTGCTAAGGGAAATAACTTAAGTTTCTACTGATGAATGAAAGGATAAAGGTCTATGCAATGGAATGTTATTCAGCCATAGAAAAACAAGGACATCCTACCATTTGCAACAATAAGAATAACATTTGAAGGCATTGTGCTAAACATACTAAGTCAGGCAGAGGAAGACAACTACTGTATGATCTCATTTATGTGGAATCTACACACACACACACACACACATATACACACACCAAACCCATAGAAAAAGAGATCATATTTGTGGTTATCAAAGGCAGGGGGTAGGGAGGGGGGAATTGAAAGGAGGTGTTCAAAAGGTACAAACCTCCAGTTACAGGTAAGCACTAGGGATATAATGTACAACAAGATTATTTTAGTTAGTACTGCTGCATGATATCTAGGAAAAATTGTAAAGAAAGTAGATCTAAGAGTTCTCAGGAGAATTTTTTTCTTTTCTTTTTTTATCTCTACATGAGATTATGGATGTTAATTAAACCTATTGTGGTCATCATTTCACAATATGTATAAATCAAACCATCATGCTATACACTGTAAACTTATACAGTGATAGATGTCAATTATTTCTCAATAAAACTGGAAAAAAACAAAACAAAACCAGGCCATGGGCAAAATCTTCCTTGCCATTGTTTGCCAGCTCCTGTTCTAAAATGTGATGATTCTTCTCAGTATTTTTTTAAAGATTTCATTTATTTATTCAAGATAGTGTGAGAGCGAGAGAGAGAGAGATAAAGAGAGAGAACACGAGTCGGGGATGGGGCAGAGAGAGAGGGAGAAGTAGGCTACCCTCTGAGCAGGGAGCCCAGATTTTTCTCAGTATTAAGTCAAAGTCTACCACCCCAATGTTTCCATCCCTTAGCCCTAGTTCATTATATGCGAGCATAATAGATCTATCCTTGAACTTCTACTTAGCTTTTTCTATCAACTCTGTGGGATATGTACTATGCTTATCCCACTTTACAGACAAGGAAGTGGAGACTTATAACTTGCTCTAAGTTACACAGCTCGTTGCAGGGGCGATCCAGGACTCAAAACCTAGAGCTTCAGGAAATGCTTTCCACCCTGAGGTCTTACCTCGGCCCCCTAGGGAAACACAAAGACACCAGAGTCCTCTTTTGGCAGTTCTTGAAATAGCTGTCAAAACTCACAAAATACTCTCCTCTTCATGGTAAATATTATCTGATTCCTGCTGCTTAAATAATATGGTTTTAAATCTCACCATGGTGTTCATTTTCCTTTAAGTGAGGTCTTTTTCAAGTTTGCTCCCTACTTAATAGCTTTAGCCAACACTGATCTTTTCCTTTCTTACTTATCAATATAATTTTTCTCTATACCTAGTATGTATGGATTTATGAATATAGACATTTGGGCAAAGGATCATAGTAATTATTCAACTCTCTGCCTGTCATTTTCTTTTTTCCTCCCTTTCTTTCTTTTATTAATGCTCTATGCCCAGCATGGAGCCCAGTGTGGGGCTTGAACTCCTGACCGTGAGATTGAGATGTGAGCTGAGATCAAGAGTCGGATGCTTAACCAACTGGCCACCTGGGCACCCCTTCTGCCTGTCTTTTTCATGTGCAAGGCACATATAATCAACATTTTATTTTGTTCTGTCTTAATTTTCATGAATTCTGCCTGTGTAAGTTTTCTCCTCTCTAAGTTCATGTGCGTTCTTTTAGATGTGCAGTGGAAAAAGCAAAATCATACTTTAATTACCAAAGACTACTCAAAATGGGATAAAAGGTCCTCAAATCATGACCCTTTTCAGACAGAAAATAACTGAAGAAGGCCATACCCAAGTTCAGTTGGTAGTCTCTGAGATGGACTTCACTGATCCCCACCTCTCGGCCTAATGGTAACTCATGCCTTTGTGTACATAACACCCTCCCTGACCATGGGCTCGACCTAATGACTGCTTTCAATAACTAGAACACAGCACAAGCGATGAAATTTCACTTCTGATTGGTTCCACAAAGACTGACTTCCATTTTGCTAGATCTCTGTTTCTCTCTCTCTCTCTCCCTACCCCCTCTCTGAGTCCTCTATTGCTCTCTCACATGCTTACCCTGAGGGAGCCAGCTGTCATGATGTGAACTCCCCTGTAGAGAAGCCCACGTAGTAAGTAACCGAGGCTCAAACCAGCAAGCAACTGAGGCCCTCAGTCTAACAGCCTCGAGAGAACTGAATCTGGCCCACAGCCACATGAGTGAGCGTGGAAATAGATCCTTCGCCAATCAAGTGTTGACATGACTATAGTCCCTGATGCTTTGATTCCAGCCCACGAGAAACCCTGAGCTCAAGTCGAAGCTGTGTCTTGATTCCTGATCCCCAGAAACTAGAAGATAATAAATGATTACTAGTTTAAACTGCTATGTTTCAGAGTCATAAGCTACACCATAATAGATAACTAATACAACAAGCATTTGGGGTCTTATCAAAATTAATGAGACTGATTAATGGGTTAGGAGTTTCCTTTTGGGATAATGAAAATGTTCTGGAACTAGATGGTGGTAGTGGGGACACAACATTGTGAATCTACTAAATGCCACTGAATTGTAAACTTCAAAGTGGTTGATTTTGTATTCTGTGAATTTTCCACAATATTTTTTTAAAAAGGAAGTAGTACAAGACAAAGAAACTAGGAGAAAAATGGGAAGATAAAAGGAAAAAGAAAAGTTTATGTAAGGACACCCACAAGAAAAACAATCCATCACAAAGAGTGAAAACTATGATCAAAATTTGGCACCAAGTTATTCAGTGTAATGGATCCGTGGAGACAAATGTAGAGACTCCAGGGCTCAGGTGGGGGCAAGATGATGCAAGGAGCTGGAATTTATAAAGCAGCAGCAAATTATAAAAAAGGTTTAATGTGAAAGAAGGAAATAAAATGAGGGGTATAAAGGTGTTGTTCTCTTAATAAATAATTCTAGGATGATTTATCCCTTTAAATTACCTAAATGTATAATTTATTTCAAAAGTAAACTTCAAACAGCCAAATAAAGAAAGTGGTAAAAAGATTTTAATTTTAAAACTCAAGCAGAGGGCCCCTGGGTGGCGCAGTTGGTTGAGCGACTGCCTTCAGCTCAGGTCATGATCCCGGAGTCCCGGGATCGAGTCCCACATCGGGCTCCCAGCTCCATGGGGAGTCCACTTCTCACTCTGACCTTCTCCCTTCTCATGCTCTCTCTCACTCTCTCTCTTTCCTAATAAATAAATAAATAAAATCTTAAAAAAAAAATAAAATAAAACTCAAGCAGACTTTTTGTGTGCACGTAAGGGTAGAATTAAGGGTAGCTACATTTGAACTTTTTTTTTTCTCATGTACCAAAAGTTATCAAGGTACACTCTGCAGTCAGCATCCAATTCACAAACAGAAACTAGAACTTCTTTTCATAATAATGTAAGATGTTACTTACATTCACTGCCGGCAGAATTGTTTATTTTACTATTCGGAAAATGTTTCTTTGTCACAGCATGTTTTTAGACTGCACTGTCTCTGAGACTTAGTGTTGCTTTTGGGAAATGTATATGCAAGGGTATCCTAACCAGCCCTTGCTCCTGCCCTTCCTCTTGTTGCTTTTCTAGTTCAGTGATTCTTAACTCTGTGTTGTAGGATCAGGGTAGCTTAAAAGAATCAGGAACCCACAATCAGAAATTCTGGTTTTGCTGGGCTGGAATATGGCCTGGGCATTGGGAAGAATTGGGGCATTTTTTCTAAATACAACAGAGAAATAAGACACGTCTGTGTTCTAGACTGGAAGATGTCGGAATTTGGGAAATATAGCTCTGAGAAAGACTCTGTTCCAATACATCCTGGAAATCCATCCTGGAAATGTGGGTGAGATTGATGAAAAGCACTAGGGCCAAATCAATGTCTGTGAATAAAAGGGGATGTGGGAGGATGAAGTTTCAAACTGCACGTTGGACGAAAGAGGCATAGTGCTGAGAATAGGACAAGGCTAGGCAGTTTGGCGTGTCCGAGCAGGGACTTTCCAGTGAAAGAGATAATTTATGGTACTTTCTCCTTAGAGTGTCCACACTCTGTGCACAGAAATATTTAGTTCATAACAAGTTCTACTTATGCCTCCACCCAAAATCCCCTGTAATAGTTCTTTGTGACTAATTCACAAAGTGGTCATCTCACGTTTAGAGGCAAACCACTGGTAAAAATGGTCTTATGCGTTGAATTCTGTGCCCCCAAAGTTCATACATTAATGTTCTAACATGCAGTATCTCAGATGTAATCTGATTTGGAGACAGGTTCTTTATGGGGGGAATCAAGTAGAAGTGAGGTCGTATTAGGTTAGGCTGTCCAGTATGACTGTTGGCCATATTATAAGGGGAAATTTAGACACAGAGATAAACACAGATGGAAGATGAAGATGATGAGACAAAGAACAGGGCCAGGTACCAGCCATGCAGAGAAGCCTGGAACAGATCTCTCCCTCACAGCCCTCAAAGGAAGCCAACTCTGTCATTCCCTTAATTTTGAACTTCTAGCCTCCAGAATTGTGAAAAAAAATTTTTTTTTGTGTGTGTAAACTATCCAGTTTTTGATACTTTGTTACATCAGCCCTAGAAAACTAATATGGAGGATACTGGCCTTTCCTTTAGGGTGAGAGAGCCTTTATTTGGAACTATAATTCCTGTTTCTTTGAGGAGGGCGGAAAATATCAGATTACCCCTATACTGAGCCAAATGATTTATTCAAATGTTATTAAAAAAAAGTCATGCGGCTCCCCCAAAGAATTCAATATTTAATTCCAATATGTGTCCTTACAGTATAATGGGAAATACATATATTTGGCCTTTGTCCCCAGTTCCTGGCATATTGATCCTAAAACCCTTGGAATTTCCTAAGTGATGTGAGTGCCTTTTGGTATTCACAATGAGCATCTTTCAACCACACTGGAGTTAATGTTAATGAGGTGACTCTCAAGTGCCCCTAGATAGCATCAGGATAGGGGCTGCTCTTGAAAAAGAACAAGGCAGGGGTGAAGGGGCGGGACTTTCGGCCCCACTCCCTGACCTCCACGGACACAAGAGGAGCTAAAAATTGAGTTCAATCACCAGTGGCCAGTGACCTCCATAAAAACTCCCAATCAACGGGATTCAGAGAGCATCTCGGTCAGCGAACACATGAAGGTCCTGGGAGGGTGGCATTCCCCGGGGAAGGGTATGAAAGATGTGTGCCCCTTCCCCCACACCTCACCCTGTGCAGCTCTTCCCTTTGGCTCTTCCTAACCTGTATCCTTTACAATAAACCCATAATAGTATGTAAAGTGCCTTCCTGGCTTCTGTGAGATGTTCTAGGGAATTAACGAATCTAAGGACTAAGTTGCCGCAGAGTCACACAGGATCTTCAGCTTCCAGTTTGCTCTAAAGCCTCCTTGAAGCCAGCTCCCCTTAGCAGCCTCTGCCTGGGCGGCAGCTGAGCACAGACAGGAAGAGTGGGAGAGCGTGGGTGAGGTCAGGAAGGAAACCAACCTGGCTTCAGCCCCCACTAGCTCTTCCTTTCTTCTCCCTCCTACACTGGTGCTTCGAGGCCTTTTTTTCTCACTTTGGACAAGAAATAAAGGTAGCATGAAGTGCAAATTACTGGTTGGCAGCCACTGCAGTTTTTGTCACCGACAATTCTCATTCCCAAGCCACTTAGATTTCCCTGGGCCAAGTCAATTTCCTCCCTCCTCTTCTGCCTGCTTATCCTACATGAGCACACCACCCCCAATCCACACGCACCCCCAGAAACACAGACGTAAGCCTCTGCCCTCCCTGCTTCTCGCTCTTGTCTTCTTGGACCTGCTGGAGTGGGACATTTGTGAGTGGCTTTGCTACTTTTCTTTCAGCTCGCCCCCGTGGTTGGCACAGGGGGAGAACCACACTGACTCCGCTTAAGTTGGGGCAGGTATGGCTTCAAACTCTCCTGTGCTCATTACCTGTGCTTCTTGTATAAGTTACTGAAATGGTTTCCCTTCTGTAAAATTCAGATTTTAATCCAACGAGCCGATAGGTAGGCAGGTTTCATTTGATTGTCAGCTAGGTTGGAGACGGTCACTTAATATAATTACAGAAAACCATCAAGGTCATATAACTTTTGGAGAACCTAAGCGAACCTGAGAATTGACACTATACCAAAAATGCAATAGACTATTTTTATCTTCACAACAAGTTAATGTGTTATGGTTTAGAAATTTCATGAGATCTGAATGGAGTGAAGTCTATAGGCAAGAAGGAATACCTTAGAATTGCATATTCAGACCCCCCTCACCCCCAGGGTTGTGTTTGAGTACAGTGGCTACATGCCCGAATGTCTTCAAAGAGATTCTCCTTTGTCCCTCGTTAGGAAGTTTCCTTTATAAACTTTGACGTGCAAAGTATTTTATAGGTTTATATGCCAAAAATCAAGTATTATGTACTCCATGGGTTGTAAAAAAATTTTTTTTGGAGTAATTCTGACTATAATCAATTTACCTGATACAATGATTTAGAATTCCAGTTTTTAGCGAATGTTTATCCTATTATTTTACCAAAGCGCAGGCAACTGAAATATAAATATTCTCGCTTTTCGGTATTTCGTGTTTTTTAAATAGTCACAGTAATATATTCTTATAATGTGTAAAAACACTATAAAAGAACAGATCAGCAAATCTGCAGGCTGCCACCACTCTCAGCAACACCCCTCACCTACCACACATGCACGCGCACGGACACACACACACACATGCACACTCAGCTTGGGGTGCCTCCTTTCAAACCATTCTCCATCAAATTTATACATGCATATATACACACTCATAGGGTTTATGTTGTTGTTATTGTTTTTAACAAAATCTAAGTATAGTATACACATTACTGGGCAATGTGGACTTTTTACTCTTACTTCTGTGGATTAGAAATGCCCAGTACTAGTAGATACAGAGCTAACTTGATGTTTTATAGATTTTATGCATGTATTCACCTACACTGACTATTTTGTACACACAGGTTCATATCAAACATCGTAAGAAATTTTTTGTTGTCTTTTTCTCCTTTATTTTTTATTTCTCCACACCTTTCTTTTCCTTTGCTATCTTCATTTTCAATCTACTAATCATAAGTTTAAGGATTTTACCATATGGCTTTGGGTTTCTAAGAATCTCCTATTTACATCCTTTGTTCACAATTCTGAACTATGTTTTCATGTCAGTTTGAGGCCTATATATTCTTTGTATTCTATAGATTTTCAAGTGTTGTCTACATTTATGTTGTAAATACATTTTGCAAATCTATGATCTGTCACCCATTGACTTTGATATCTTCTGACATATATATATGAATATGTCTGTCTTTTATTCTTTCTTTCTTTCTTTCTTCCTTCCTTCCTTCCTTTCTTCCTTCCTTCCTTCCTTCTTTCTTTCTCTCTCTCTCTCTCTCTCTCTCTCTCTCTTGCCCATGAGTGGGCAGAGGAGGGGGGTGGGGAGTGAGGGCAGAGGGAGAGGGAGAGAGAGAGAATATTAAGGGAGTTGATCTCATGAGATCATGAATGACCTGAACTGAAATCGAAAGTCAGATGTTTAACCAACCGAACCACCCAGGTCCCTCTACTTTCTGGATTTCTTGTCCTGGTTTAAAAGGTCTCTGCCATCCACAGGTAGTAAATGTAACCTCCTACATTTTCTTCAAATATTCTTATTAATTTCTTTAAAAAAATTTTATATTTAAGTTTTTAATCCAACTGGAATTTATTTTCAGACATGGTACAAAATGAGGCTCCTAGTTCATTTTCTTCCAGATGAACTAAAATGTCAACTGTGCTTAAATAAACTATCTTTTTTCCTAATGAAATAAAGTGCCAAGTTTATTATATATTCAAAATTCATACATATTAGAGCTTATTCTTGATTCCCTATTTTGTTCCACTTAAATGCCAGAATCCTGTAGCACCTTCTGTCTGTCAAGGCATTATCCTTACTATGATATATATATATTTTTACACATTTCTTGGCTATCTTTGTTATTCAGTCTTTCATAAGAATGTCCTTTATGAATTCTCCAAAATTCTTCTTACAATTATAATTGGAATTGATATTTTTGTTTATTAAAGTTATCGTGTAAAAATATGGCATATATTTCTAATTGCATGAATATCCTTTTATGCCTTTCAGTAAGAATTTAATTTTTTCTCTAAGTTTACTATTAAATTTTCCCATTAAATTCTGACGTTTTTCTTCTTAAATTCATTCTTAAGTATTTTATCATTTTTGCCACCACTACGAAAGAAATATTTTCCAGCTTTTATTTCTGGTTACCATTATTATAGAGGAAACCCACTGCTTTTTATGTCTTTATCTTATAGAATCTCTATCTTATATTAATATATAAGATTTTAATATACAAGGTAACTCTTTCTTATATAAATGACTTCCTATGACCTAATTTTCCTATTAATTCTTCTTATAATGTTCTATACATAATGTACTTGTTGATTTTTCTACTTATAGAGTTTTTCACCAGTAAAAACAAACATGTTTTAAGCTTCTTTTCCAAAATTCTTGTTTTTGTTTTAATTGAAATGGTTTTCATATTTGACCATTTAGGATATTTATAATTATTTGAGGTGTTGAGCATAAACAATTATTTCATATTCCCTAAGCTATTTTTTACCATTTACCATTATCTGTGTTTTAAAAATCAATATTAATAACTCGGGGTGACTGGGCAGCTCAGTCAGTTAAGCGTCCAACTCTTGGTTTCAGCTCAGGTCATGATCTCATGGTTCACAGGATCGAGCCCCATGTAGGGCTCAGAGCTCGGTGGGAGTCTGCTTGAAGATTTTCTCCCTTTGCCCCTCTCTCTACTTTGTCTCTCAAAATAAATAAATAAATAAGTAAATAAATCTTTTTTAAAAATCAATATTAATAACCTTTAACTATTAAAGATGAATAAGGGCTAACTGTCTACTTTGCCACGTACATACCAGACTGTATGTTAAAATGAAAATAATTATACAATCATTTATTAGCAATCAGGAACCAAAATAGTCACTCAATCTGTATTTCTAAACTCAGTGAAGCCTAGCATCTCTTCAACTTGTAAGAACTCCAAAGAATACTTTGCTTGGAAACTTTACCCCTTCACAAATAAAACAAATATTCTGATAATGAGATCCACTAGTCTTCTAGTCAGATAAGCAGAAAACAGGTTCACATGGCTTTGTAGACGTCGAGGGCTACTCTGACGAGGGTAGGTGAAGAACCAAGGCTCCAGCCAACAGCTACACGAATGAACCACGGGAAACTGGATTCTCTGGCCCCATTCAAGCCTTCGAATGAACTTCAGATGACTGGATTCTGACAACACCCTTACATCACAAGAGACCCTGAGGCTTAACCATCCGGCTAAGCTTCTCCAAAATTCCTGGCCCACATAAATGATGAGGTAATATCTATTTGTTGTTTTAGGCCACCAAGTTTTGAGTTAACGTTTTATGCAGCTGTAGATCACTAACACAACATATATAATATACTTTTTTTATATGTCCCATCTTACTCTATGTTAATTAATTTTAATTTGACATTTTTCTTTTTATATTTGTAGCTTGTTTACAAGTAGAACTGCTTATTAATTCAGGACCTGTACTCTACTTTTCTAATGTACTAATGACTCCCTTCTTTATCCTGTCAGTTATAACCAAGCCCATTATTTCTCTATTAATATTAATTTTAGCTCCAAAAACCCTTAACAAGTGATCTATTCTTCTACTACTGCCCTCCATCTCCCATGCACCTCGTAGGGTAAGACTTGAGATACCCCATTCTAACCTCCACTCAGAGTCAATGTCTACCCTGCCACCCCTCAAGCATCTCATTCTCATCTCTGTTAGGATTTATTTGTTGTTAGTTGTGGTCCACTTTCCAGAATTTTCATCTTATAGAATAATCAGACGATGCATGCTTTACATCCTTTCACATCTACAAATATCTTTGTTTTGTTATGTTAGTGGAATGGCATTTTGGCTGCTTACAGGATCCATGGTTGCACTTTTTTCTAAATAGTCTGTAACGTCATCCTATACCAGTAACTCCTCATTCTGCAAATGAGACATCCAGTGCCAACCTGAATTTTTTAATTAACCTTCAAGATAACTTGTTCTTTCTACCTGGAAGCTTCTACATTTTTTTCTTTATCCTTGGACTTAAGGAATTTTATCAGGATCCACTCCAGTGTGTATCAGTGTCTTAGGTCTTCCTTCAGTTTAGGAAATTTTTCTTCTATTATTTGTTTAAGTATTACCTTTCTTCCAAGGCTTCTTGATTTTTCCCTTTTGGAAGTATTATTATTTGCATGTTAGGTCTCCTGTGAGTCTGATTCTCATCTCTCCCTCTTCCTGTCAATCTCTTTTCAGTTTGACGAGATAATCTCTGAAGATTTCCTCCATGTAGCTTCCCAGCCTCTAATTTGAATCTCAGTAAGGAGTGTTTTCTCCTTCAATTTATTCACTGATATTTTACTTAAAAAATAATGTGACTTAGTTCCCCAAGTCATTTCTGTGCCATAATGAATCTCCTTACCTGCTCTTGTTTTATTCAAGTTGCTGTTCACGTTGTCCACCAGCTCTTGCATGAGCAGGGGCTGCTTCTCCTATTGTGTTTGTTCTTCTCTCTCCGGGCATTGGGAATGTTCCGGTGTATAGTTTTTCTTTGTCTGCTTATTTGCGACCAGCTGCTGGACCTCAGGTAGCATGGTGGCTTCTGCTCCCCTAAGACTATATATGGATGTAGCAAGCAGATTTTCTGACTCTTGTCTGACCACCCGAGAAAGACTGTCTGCTCCTTGGTGTCTTCAAGCTTTCCTGTCTCAGAGGAGCAGTGGGCTCAGCTCATTTGCTCAGTTTTTCTTCAGATGGTCATAAATGACAGACCAACACTGACCCATCCCAGCATCTGGGCCTGGTTCACATCTTCACCCCAGGGCTCATCTCTCCTGGTCCTCAGCTCTTGCAACATCCAATGCATTGCAAGCCCTGCAAAATCCTCTCATTCCCATCCTCCAGGGCCCGGCTCCCTTCGAGCCCCAACAGCCATTTGGCTCATGAAGAGGAAGAATTAAAGTTGAATTTGGGAATTCAGCAGGATGTTTTAGCCATCAGGTTTTCAGAATTCCTTCCTGTCTTTAGAACTTATTCTTTAACTAAGATGTGATGCTGATCTTTGTCTAACACCTGGTGTTAGACAACATCCCAACCCCCAAGTATCTATTTATAGTCTCTTTTTTGCAGGCAAGCAAGCATTTTTTAATGTTGTCTATAATTAGGATATTTCTGATATAAGCCATATTGCAAGGACAGATGATAGCTGTTGCTGATGTATGGGAAGATCAATAAAAAATATATATTTTGCTTTTCCTGGCCTCAGTTTTGAATCAAATGGAAAGTAAAACAAAAAAGTAAGACAGATGGAGATACCAGTAGCACCTTAATTACTGATATAAGAACGTGCCTTATACATTTTGGTAGCTAGTATCTAAAAAGACACCTCTCCATACACCTCTTTGAACCTCTGCCTGGTTTGAACATCCCTGTGTTGCCATCCCTCACCTATTAAGTCTTGGCTGGCCCTGTGACTCAGTTGTAATCAATAGAATATATCACTTTCGAGACTAGGTCCGAAGAAGCCTCCAGTTTCCACTTTGGTCACCAGGAATGCTCATTCTGGGAAAACCCAGTCACAATATAAGAAGTTCAACTACTCTGAGACCACCATAATGTGAGGAAACCCACACCAACCTTGTAGAGTGTCCATATGGAGAGGCAGAGATGCCCAGCTAGTCCTAATTGTCCTTGCCCAGGCAAAGAAATGCTAGCAAAAACCTTGGACATTCTGGCCTTGGTAGATGCAATGTGGAGAAAAACTGAGAAACCCAGCTGATGGCTAGAATCAAGGCCCGCCATATGGAACTGCAGTCAGACCAGCTGAGCCAAATCTAGCTATTTGAGCCAATCGGACCGAAGGCTCTAGTCATTGCAGGGCAGACACAGGTCATCGTGGCTATATTCTGCCCAGATTTCTGACCCACAAAATTCTGAACTTAATAAAATGATTGTTGTTTCACACCACTACATTTTAGAATAGTTTCCCATACAGCGCTAGGTAACTGGGAGGGGTGTGTAGTAACAGCAGGCATCCTGTGCCCGGTCTGTCACAAAGCACACTGGATAATCACAGTCTCTCCAAGCAGGGGCGCCCCGATATGATGACGGGTACAGAGGAGCAGACTAGAACACATGTCTTCTGAAGGCAGACCGCCTTCTATGACCATGAGGCAGGAAGGGGCTCAGATACTCCCACCCTGGCCCCCTCCCAAACTCACCAGGCGCAAAACTCATTCCACTTCTGGGGGAGAGAGACAGGAAACGAGGGAGACTAAGATACCAAGAATTTTTAGCAAAACACTCTTCTCATGGAAAGGGATGGGTAGAGAAGAAATATTCCCTCATCGAGGGTCCCTGATACCACAAAGGAAAAGGATTCTGCCCAGCAAGACGCATCCAGCAAATGCGAGGGGGAGTGGTGGTTCTGAGTAAGACTGTATGTGCCACAGGCCCCAGACTTGGATATATGCACTTCAAGAAAAAGAGCTCATTATAAGTTGAAAAAGCTGCCTACAGAATTTTGTAATTATACTAGTTTGCTATGGCTGCCTTAACAAAATACCACAGACTGGATGTGGTAAACAATGGAAATTTAAACAACAGAAATTTATTTTCTCATGGTCCTGGAGCTTGGAAGTCCACGGTCAAAGAATTGTCAGGTTTGGTTTCTAGAGACCTCTCTCCTTGGCTTGCAGATGGCTGCCTTTTCACCGAGGCCTCACATGGCATTTTGTTCTGTGTGCTAAAGTCTCTTCACATGCCCTAATCTCTTCTTCTTATGGGGGCATTAGTCAGGTTGGCTTAGGGCCCACCCCAGTGGCCTCATACAGTCACCTGTGTAAAGACCCTATCTCCAAGTACAGACCAAAAGATGCACTTATTTTACCATCAGAATCTTGTTTTTCCATCTTGGATAAAATCTCCAGCAAAGTGATTGTGCTTGTGTCTTGTTCTTTAAGTCTTGCTTCCATTATGACACCTGATAGCAAAGAAATGGGGGGTAGCGGGAGTAGAGGGTTTGGGTCCCCATTTATTTCTAATTATCAAGGGCTGCCATTGACCGAACTGACAAACGTGAAATGCCAAACTGTATCTCTCACAAATGTGCCCAGCTCAGGGGGTGATTCAGTTCTACTGCCCCTTGGTGAGGTATAGATGCAGGGATTTACTCCCCAACCTCACTGCCCTCAGCCCCTTCCTTCACTGCGGGGGCTCCTTGGCCTCACGAACCTCTAGCAAGATGCCCCTCAGCTAACCTGGCCCCATTCCCTTGCCTACTTCCCCTCCATGCTTTGACATATCTTAATCTAGGGAGAGGCCTTTTCTCTTTCCAAGTTTCTTAAGAGGCACTTTCTCTCTCCTCTTCTTATTCCACTCATTCTCTTCTGTTGTCATTTTTTCCACCTTAAACCTTTATGGCTCATTAAACCCAAAGTCAGAGTCATTAGCAACTGAAGAATCTGGGTTCCTTTTTTTCCTTGAAGGCAGAAAGAGCTTCAAGTATAAGCTTTCCCTGAAAGCTGCTTCTAATGCAGCCAAGAAGGGAAACAAAATAAAAATAAAAAGCAAAAGTCAGGTCTCCATACTGAAATATTCTGACATTCGGGTGCAGCCGCAGAGTTGAATATGCGAAGCATAACACCATACACGGCTACGACGGATTTCTCAAACCTGGGCAGAATTTTTCACTTCATGAGCGGTTGTAACCGTTGTATTTCATACTTGTGGTTAGGTGACAGGAATGATTAAGCACATCAGAGTCGGTGGAACTCTTAACTCGGTCCTGGTAAGGTGAGGCAACCCTCTGGCCTGATAGGAAGCAAGTCGTCCGAGCTCAGCAAATGAAGCTGGGAGCTTATTCGGAAGGGAGGATTTAATGGGGGGCACACGACAGGATTACAGATGCTACAAAGGGAGAGGGACCCTATTTCCAGAAGTGAGAAGGCCCATACAGGCTGCAGTCAGTTGGGCTGCAGGGAAGCTGAGTTTATCCAGCACACAGAACTCCTGCGGGCTGGCTGGTAAATAAACTATAGGCGAAATGAGCAGGATGGACAGAGAGATGCCCCTGAGCCGAGCTGGGACACACGCAGCTGACTTCCCTTGGGCTGCGTGGCTAATACACACTGAGGCAAGATTAACAGTAGTAAACCCATTCATTTCTATGTCTTTTTGCTTGTTTCTGCAATGAACTGAATGCTTATACCCCCCCCACAATTCACATCAGTTTGAATCCCAACCCACAAGGTGATGGTATTAAGACGTAGAGCCTTGGGGAGGCTTCCGCTTGATGAGGTCACGAGAGCGGCCACGCTATTTCTGTTCTAGCAGCCCGACACGACCACGGCAAAAATGGGTGTCGAGAGTGGGGCCCTGCTGTGTCAAACGCCCGGGAGTGTGGAAGCATTACCCATCTGAAGAGGGCAATGGAGAGAGGCGGGCAGGTTGTGAGATTGCCCTGCGTGGCCCATGGAGGGAGAGTCTGGCAAGCGCCTGGAGAGAGAAGGGAGCAGAGAGGAGGCCCCAGTCTCCTAAGAGAATATGTAAGGAACCCCCAACAGAGTGTTGGTAGAAACGTGCGAGGACGGTAAGGGGCATTCTGACGAGGCCTCAGGTGGAAATGAGGAACCTGTTACTAGACACTGTTCCTCTCGATAAAGCAGCAAAGCTCCTCTCCCCGGCCCCGCCCCTGACGATGGGGAGGGTAGTTGTGCCCTCGAGTCTCCGAGTCTCCGGGAAGGCGGAACCTCCTCAAAGAACGCAGGTGAGCAAGGAAATTGGGTCTTTGGCTGAGGATATAAGCCAAGTGTTAAAGGAGCAGCCTGGTTCCGCTTGTCGGCTTTTAGTGAAACGGGAGGAGGCGGGACGGAAAGATGGCATTGTTGGTCAGGAGGGAAGTGAAACTTGAAGGTGTGGAATGTTCTCAACCTGTGTGCGCTGTAAAGAATGAGAAGCCCTGTTTGAGAGAGGACTTTCAGGGTGTAGCCAAACGACCATCTGATAAGGAGATGAGTCAGCCTCCTCCACAGAAGCCAAGGGCTATGGTTCAGGACAATGGAAGAATGCCACCCGCCACCCCCCCAAGGTGATCCAGACCTCCTCAGAACAACCTCAAGAGACGGGCCACCTGCGCCTGGCTACCTCGGTGCACCTTGCCCTGCGTAGGGGTCCCTCATATCTCAAGGTCTGCTTCCCACACTCCAGTGTCAGGCCCCCCGGGGCCACCCGGGCACAGGTTGGCTCTCGTGGCTCCAGGGAGGCAGGGGCTGTGGCAGTCACCCCTCGGGAGGCTTGGGCAGCCGACTTCGGCATCCCGCACTCTGTCTGTGGGTGTGTAGGGGGCAGGAGCCTGGGGACTTGGAGACCTCTACCCAGATTTGGAAGGATGGAGCACCTCGGAGCCACCGGCATGGCGCCCAGGCAGAAAACATCTCTTAGACCCCAGACAAGTAGAGCCAGCCGGGGAGGGGGGCATGAGCACAGGACAGCACCTGTGAGAGCTGCGGCTGCTGTCCCAGCAAAGTCAGGGAGATTCGACGTCCCGAAGCTGCTCGGCCTGGGGGGCAGAGCATCGAGCCAGAGGTTATTCGTGAACCTTAAGGTTCTGGAATGACTAGGAATCAGGCACTCGTTTCTTCTTTTCTATTTCCACCTCTTGGAAGGGGAATGTGTGCCCTGTGCCTGTCCCACCACCGTATGGTGGAAACATCCAACTCGATTCCGCAGCCTCACAGGTGGAGAGAAATTCGTATCTGGGTGAATCATACCGGGAGTCTTACCCATCTCCAATTTAGAGGACACTTAGATATCTGAGACCTTAAACTTTAGATTTTAGAGTGGATGCTGGAAGGTGATTTAGGGACCACTGAGTGTATTATGCATGTGACAAGAACATGAATTTGGGGGGTCAGGGGTAGAGTGCAACAGACTGAATATGCCCCCCCATTTATCCCTATGCCATTAGGAGGTGGGGCCTGTGGGAGGTGAGAGGGTCATGAGGGTGCAGTCCTTATAAAGGAGATCCCAGAGAGACCCCTCACCCTTTCTGTCGTGTGACGTGACCACGGAACCGAGGCTGTCCAGGCAGCGGGTTCCCATCAGGCTCCAACCCTGTTAATGCCTCGATCATTGAGCTCCCAGCCTCCAGAACTGTAAGAAATACACTGTGTTGTTTATAACCCACCGTGTCTCTGGCCTTTCTGTTATAGTGCCCCAACTGATGGCCAGGGTTTTCAAGATTTTTAAAAATACCCATTGTAGAGCAGTTTTAGTTTCACATGAATATTGGGGAGAAAGTACAGAGTTCCTACTTACATACTCCCGATACATTGTGTCTTTTTACCTGTCTTTTTTCTTTTACTCTTAAAAGGAATGCCTGATAAAAATTTGATGCCTGATAAAAATTGTCATTTGAATAGTTGGTAGTCATTCTGGGCTGGGATTCTAGAAGGTGCAAATGATGATATTGGAGAAAGACGGGACAAGATAGTGTTTGGTCTCAACTTCAGCCTCACATGGGAGTGCCCTAACCATGCTATCTAGGTCCCAACACCAGAGAGTAATAGATCTGGAATGCAGAATTAAAAGGTGTCAGATGATTCTATGTCTAGATAGAAGACCAAGGAGACAGAGCTATGGTCAACCAAACCGGGAAAGATTAGGCATAGTTAAATGGGTTCCTTTCATCCAGTCTGGAGTTTTCCATCAGCTTAGAGCCCAATGAGGTCAGTGTGTGTCAAAGTAGAAGGTAAGGAACAAGCCAGTCCCTACTCCTGGGGCCGTGGTCATCGGATCATACCTCGTGGTGCCCTAGTCTCAGTCACAGTGTGCTAAATGTAAGCCATTCTTTCAGCTCCGACAAACAGCTGGTCGGCTTTGACTTTCAATCCTCAAAGCTAATTTCTTCAAATAGAGTTTTGATTTTCCATTTCATCCTGAAAACTTTCTACTTGAATGAAGGGATGGCTTAGGTTTTAACAATTCTCTTTGGAGCCTTGCAATTGCGAATAAACTATTTATTGCCTGACTATCTCTCACTGACATCTGCCTCCTTACAGTTTTCCGTTTATAAGCGGAGGCAGCAGTTAAAGAAAATGGAAAGAGGACAGTCCAGATGCCCTCCACATCTCCATTTGTGTCTAAAATCCTCTGGGTTTCTAAAGCCTTTTATGAATAATCCCCAGAGGCTCCATTTAAAATTGACTCCTGTTTTATTGTTGTGAGAATTTTTATATCTACCCCCCCACACACACCTTTTTCAAATCCAGATCTACCTGGTTTGGCTATGCCCACTGAGGGGTTGGCAGCATAGAAGTCACTGATCTGAACCCCAACATTTTTTAGTTTCTCTGAAATAGGGGTGTGAGAGACTATTGGAACGTAAGTGGTAAAATTACAATTAAGTGGGAAGTGGGCAGGACTTTCTTCTTGCTTCTTTGTTAGCAAGAATAGTCCACTCTCCATAGGAGAGCCAGCCAGCAAAAGCATGAGAGATGATGGGCTCTGGTCTTCTCATTTTGCAATGGAAATGCATTGCATACCCAGCTATGTGAAGGTAGATGTTCGGATGTGCTGCTTCCGACATGTGCCGAGTCAGGGACAGGCACTAGGAAGAAGGACAAGATCAAAGGTGCCAAGTGCCCTGTGCAGCAGTTGTCTTCACTACCCCTACTGTCGCCTTGGGACTCTGGGGCACAGGGCCACCTTAGCCTCATCTGCAGCGATCTCCCCACCCAAACCACTGCATACAAGCCAGGCCCAGACCTTCAACTCAAAACCCCAATATCTTCCCAATCTTGAGAAGTTAACCCCATCTGTCAACTCCCAATACCAGCCTCTCTCCTCTTTCTTTCACTGAGTCTCCACATCCCTAATAAAAGAAGACTGGGAAGGAGGAGTTAATTGCTTATGGAGGTCTGGAAAATTCTATTTCCTGGTCTGAGGCCAAAGCTTCAAAAGAACTTCCAAGGCAAGGAGGCCCAGCCTCTATCAGAATAAGAAAGTCCGTCTGCATCCTTGAGATGGGGAGGGGAAAAAAGGTGCCTCTCATTCCGTATGGAGAACAAGGGATATGCCACGTTATCCAGCCTCAAAACGAACATTAACCTTTCCCCAGGCCCCCAGCTTCTCCTGCCCAATCCAATCTAACCAGCCCATCTAGAAGCAGTTCCCTTTTGTACTCTCAAAGCCCTTCTGTTCTGGATTATTCAATTAATTACTTTTACACGACCTAGTCGCGTGTATGCGAGCCTCATTTTCTTTGCTGGGAATCTAAGCCCCAGCAGGGCCAAGAGCAGAGCGCTTGCTTCATTCGGCCCTACGTGTACGGAGGACACGGTGATAATGGTGATAACAGGTGATATCAGTGATAACAGTGACCGTATCTCCTCATACCAGGCATCATGAAATGAGGACCAGGCCTTTCCTCACTTCTGGAGCCAGCTGAACTTCTCTGGCATTATTATGTCACCCACAGGTAGGAAATACCCTCTATTCCCTCACCTTTTCCTCCCTCCTGCAAAAACAATGCAACGGAATTGCTCTTTGCTCTGATGAACAAGAAGTTTGTACCTAGGTTTAATCTAATTTGGGGGAAACATGGACATCTCTCATACCCAAATATTACAATGAACTCACATCTGTAAAAACACATGGAAATACACACCCTTTCTTATAACTTATCGGACGACTTGGCCAAGCAGCACAGGCTTTAGATGACCTGAGAATATTATAAGTTGAAGCTTGTCTGTAAATTTGCTAAACCAAACTGTCTCCCTTTAGACAGGAATCCTCTCCTTGTTAGGATTCCATAAATAGCATGTCTTCCTCTCTATTTTTCTACCTCATCTACGAATAGACTCAAATTTTGTGTGTGGAAGATGATGAAACTTCCTGTTTTTCTTCAAATATTGTATTGTGGGCAAACTTTATGGTTTCAGCTGATGCTTGTTCAATAAAGTTCTATCCCAATCACTGCTGTAAGATTTGGGGCCTCAGTTATTCCCCAAAAGCTTCTATTACAATACAGCAATTGCTACAGTGATGAAACTTTTGCAAAAAGAACATTCTCAAGCTAGCATCTGAATCCCAAAGCCAATTCTAAAAGAAAATTCACGTGGCCTAACCAAGATTCGACTCTTATCTTTAATCACTCCCCAACCACCTACTTCAGTGTTCTGCATAAAATAACATGGGGTTCTTTCACTTTTACTAAATTTAGTATTGAGATGTAACTGCTGCACCTGTAACCAATCAGATATTTTAGAGTTAGGGTAGCAGACAAGTCATAATGTACGGACGTGAAACTACTGCGATAAATGAGATCATTTGCTGTTGAGCACACTCCCCTTTACGGCACTCACACACGTCCTGCATTCCTACACCTACACTTGCATCGGCTTCAGCAAATTCAGGGCTGCCGTGTGATTTACCAGTCAATTTAGAGAAGTTCCAGTGCTTCAGGTCTGTTCAGCAGGCAGGCCTTTGTCTCCGCCCCTTGACTGGTTGGAGCAGGAAGGGATGGAAAAGACAGCGTAGGGGAGGGTCTTGAAAATGCTAACACTGATGCGTGCCTCCTTAGGATTCCATGTAGACTGACCCCTCCCCCCAGTGGAAGAGACTCCGCATCTGGCTGCCCATCCCCCCTGCTACTGCTGCTGGTCCTTTCAGTCCCCAAACTCTGTTTTTGGGGACACTCTGCAGCCAACCTCGTTACCAACTGAGAGCTCCCACATCTAGATGTCTTCCATGGCAACGTGCAAGCCACGGGAATGGAAGGCAACCTGTCCGTGTCCTGCCTGGAGACCTCCTACCCCCGTTTCACTCCCCTCGTCCTGCATGCCCCGTCACAGCAGACACAGCCACGTGGGCTGCGTGATGTCAGTGGAGAAAGGACAGGCTGCCACCCCTCCAAACCCCTTCTTGGCGAGACCCGTTAAAGAAATGGTGCATGAACAATCAATCTTGTAACACTGAAAAATTAAAATGAACATATTTGGGGAGAAAAAAAAAAAGAAATGCCGCATGCTTGGGGTGCCTGGCTGGCTCAGTCAGTTGAGCAAAGGACTCTTAATTCAGGCTCAGTCATGATCTCAGGATCCTGGGATCAAGCCCCACTTAGGCTCCACACTGGACATGGAACCTGCTTAAGATTCTTTCTCTCCCTCTGCCCTTCCCCCTGCTCCCCAT
Organism: Nasua narica; assembly: GCA_028533885.1. NCBI lineage: Eukaryota > Metazoa > Chordata > Mammalia > Carnivora > Procyonidae > Nasua > Nasua narica. The sequence continues at coordinate 150,885,269 of CM052798.1, read as the reverse complement.
TCCCTCCCCACTCCCCCATTTCTGTGTGCTCTTTCATCTCAACTGGGGTGGGGCAAAAAAATAAAAATAAAACAAGAAATCATTTGCCCCTTCTAGTCTAGTATTACATTAGGCATGATAGCCTCTTGGCCTTAGCCACTTAGGGTCTGGCGTTTTATTCTTGACAGTGTGTGTGGCCAAAGCAGTGATTACCTCGGGGAAAGGGCTAACAGGTAAGTCGAGGAAAGGGTTAGCAGGTCACACAGGAAAGGCATATGGGTGTTTTCCACTGAAACCCCAGTTACCAGCAGTCAACATTCGTCAAATCTTTTCTTGTGTTGACTTTACTTTCATACTATAAAACTTTGAGGTTTACGATAGCCTATGGGAGACAGAGTGGGCTCTGTAGAAAACGCAGAGCTTAGGAGTCAGGCAGACCTGGTTGTCTTTAACCAGCTGTGTGAATGTAAGTGATGTAGTCTTTCTCACAGGAGGTTTGTGAAGTTATCTTAAGCACTGAGTATGTAGAAAATTATTTTGTATTTTAAACATTGACTTAAAATATTAAATCAGCCGAGAAGCTCACTCTTCAATTCAACTGGCCATTCTAAAACTGCTGCTCTGAATTGTCAGTTCTAATATATAGGTTGATCAAGCACTAAATTGTCATTGATCGGGTATTGACAAAAATGCAGAGAAACCGTCAGTCTCACACATAGCTCGCTGAAAGGCAGTTTGCCAGAAGGAAATAAAATCCTTAAATTATGGGCACTTTAACCTAACAGTTACACTTCTAAAATTTACCCCAGGAAAATAATTGGAGAAATATGCAAAAATGTATGTATAAATGCTTTTATACATACTTAGCACTTAGACAGCTAAGTATTAGGACAAATAGGAAATTAGTTTAATAATTGTATATTCACCCAGAGTGTATGTATAGAAGAATGATGTAGTTCTATCTACTGACTTGAAAAAAATAACCACCACACAGTATGTGTACGTGCACACAAAAAACACATACTACAGGGGCACCAGGGTGGCTCAGTGGGTTAAGCGGTGGCCTTTGGCTCAGGTCATGATCTCCAGGCCCTGCGAGCGAGCCCTGAGTCAGGCTCCCTGCTCGGCAGGGAGTCTGCTTCTCCCTCTTCCTCTGCTTCTCCCCCCAGCTTATGTTCCCTCTCTCACTCTCCAATAAATGAATAAAATCTTTTTTAAAAAACCCATGACTACATACCTATGTGTAGGCATGTACACAAACATATAACACATGTATGATTCCATTCTACATACATATTTAAATAAATACGGAGCATCTGGAAAACTGTATACTATCATCTATGGTAAACATAAGACAGCCCTATGGATGACTTAAAAAACATTTTTCTCTATCACTGAACTTTTTTGTAGTGGACAGGTATCTTGTTTTGCATTTCCAAGAAGCAGGGATTCATGTACAAATACTTTATTGAAGGAGAGCTCTCAGAAAGAACTTGGAAGGAAAAAAGCAGCAAAATAGCAAAGAGGCAGAAGCCAAGCCAGAATGTCTAGCTTCAGCCTCATCCCATGGGGAGAGTTGGAACAACACAGAGTAAGCTCTACCTCCACGGCAGGGAGTCAGCCCTTTGTGCCTTGACAGAGTCAGCCATTGGTTGTAAGCCACTCCCAGGAGGGTATATAAATGACCTCCTGTGCAAAGGGGCCCCCTTGGGCTGAGGACACTTCCCTGGAGAGGGGAGCAGCTGTGCCAGGAGAAACCAACACTCACAGCAACTGTGGGGGAAAAGGTACCAACCTGAAAAGGAGACCTGGGTGGGACACCAACAATATCTTCCGCACTGTATACTTTGCGCTATGGAAAACTTTTTGCTTTCTTGTATTAAATTCCCTCCATCCAGGCACAGCTTCTCCATAATTCTAATCGGTCACAAGAACACATGTTGATTCCAAGACCATAATTGAGACTCATTGTCTTCCTCATCCATCAACCTTATTTGATCTTTCTCTTCCTCTGACAGTACTTACTTCTGGGGGTGTAGATTAGAAGTCTTGCCTAGTGGTCGGACCTATTTTCAAGGAGCCTGATCCCATGGTCAGCATGCCTTTATCAGGACAAAATTATTCCTCTTTCCCTCAACTACCCTGAGAGTACTTGATGCCCAGGGGTCATCTGGCTGCCAGACATATTCCTTCCTTTCCCTCATTACATAGCAGCAGTCCAACTTCCCCAAAACGATCAGGGTCAATAGCCTGGCCTTTACAGTGACTACTTGTTTTGACTACTGACTTGCTGTCATAAGGATCCTAAGTGACCAACAGCAGCCGTGGCTTTAAGTTTAGTGGGACTCTTGTGCCCCTGGTGGAAGTGTGAGACCTACAGAGCCTAAGTTGCTAGGACAGAAGCAGAATGCTCTAGTGGGACACTGAAAAGGACAGTGAATGAGATCATTCTGCTTTCCATCACATCCTTGGGTTCCCTGCTTACTACTTATCAAAACCATTTAATATCCACTGTTTTAAGGTACATACCAGAACAGTGGTGTTTTCTCCAAGGTGGTAACTCAACCACTGCTTCAAGTGTCTGTTCTATCTTCTCTATTGGGCTAGCAGCAACTAGATCGTGAGGCAGGTGCTAGTACCGGTGACGACCCTGTGGTTATATATCCATAGCCACACCTACTTTCCCATATAGTTGGTCCTTTAGTTGGAGGCAGTATCAGTCATTCTCGGAAGCCTCCCAGAGCGTTGGGTGGGGAGAACCACCTGAGCAGAGCTTGAGCCATTAGCAACGAGTACTCCGAGCAGCTAGGAGATAGATACAAAGGCCCAATAAAATACATCTGAGCAAGAAACTAAGAAGTACATGACTTCTATAATTAGAAAAATAGCAAGAAAGCTAAAAGAAAGATTTTATATTCAGCTACATTTTTAAAACGCTGTACATTTAAAATGTTTTAAAGTTTAAAAATGTTTATCGTCTCCACTTATTTATTAATTCAATGATTTATTTATATCTTCATGAACTTACAGATATTTATTTTATACTTTGGGTTATAATCCAGATAAATTATTCATCTTTTTTTTTCTCAAATTGTTCTAGCTTGGCTGTTAGGAACTTTTCAGTTGGTTCCTGTGCTTCTTTGGAATACTACCAAAGATATGGGTGCTTACTTTAGTTTTTCTGAGTTAGCATATGCATTTTTATTGAGATACAATTCACATAGCAAAATTTACTATTTTACAATGTACCCTTGAGTATTTTTTAATACATTCACTCTATTGTGAAACCATAACCTCTAATTCCAGAACATTCCACTACCTCCAAAATAAATCCCAAAATAATTGACAAGCCAACATCTCCCCTTCCCCCAGCCCCTGCCGACCATTAATCTATGGACTTGCCTATTCTGGACATTTTATATAAATGGAAGCAAACGCAAAGTAGCCTTTTGTGTCTAACTTCTTTTACTTAACATAATGTTTCCCAGGTTCAACCATATTGTACCATGTATCAGAACTTCATTCCTTTTTATGGCTCAGTAATATTCTACTGTATAGATATATTATATTTTGTTTATTCACTCAGCCCCCAGTGAACATTTATGTTATCTCTACTTTTGAGCTAGTTTTAAAAACACTGCTATGAACATTTTTGTGCAGGTTTTTGTTTGTGCACATGCTTTCCACTCTTGGGTGTATACCTAGGAGTGGAATTTCTGGGTCCCCTAGTATGTCTATGTTTAATTTTTGAGGAAGGAGAATATGACTTTAAGTCTATTAAATACATCATTCAGCACTATTTGACCACTGTCATGTATTATTTACAATCTTCTTGCCAAAGAATTGAGATGGTTCGGAGTATAGAGATGTGCATTATAATCGTTATTTTTAAAAATTAGTAGTAAAAAAATCACAAGATATGTAATGAATGCATAAATGGTTCTTAATCTCTTGGGGCTATGGGTCCCTTTGAAGGCAAATGGAATCCATGGAGCTAGCTTAAGAGAATCTGATATTCAAGATGGCAAGGTCCTTATATCTTCAACATGGGATAAGATGGATTCAGTAAATGAGTGTTACATTTGATTTGGAAGTTTCCAGGAGCCAGAGCTCCTCCCACTATGGAAAGGAGATCCTGGTCTCCCTAGTTCCTTATTTCACAACTGTTACCCAACTATAACTTTACACTAGAAGTTAGTAGAGCAGAAAACAGAAATACAACTGCCCAATTTAAAACTGATCCTAGGAAGTCTCTACTCTTAAAAGCTCATGGACATGAACCAGTCTCAGAGACCTAAGATCAACAGGCACAATTCCCTGCCTGGTGTCAACCTGCCTCCATACTGCAAAGATTAACTTACTCACACCATCTGGAATGTTCCTCGCCACATCCCAGTTTAGAGTGTAAATCTACCTGCTTACCAGCCCCAGAGAGGTGGAGGTTCTTCCTTCCCATGGTACCTAGCCTACGTTATTTCCTGTTACTGAATTAACCTCTTCCCAGGAGAACTGACAGTTCCTTCAGGGTATATTCTGGTACAATGATCCAGACAAGACAATCTCAACTGTTAACAATTTCTTTTCCCATCAGACTTACTTACTTTTAAATTCCATTGCATTGAAACACTGACATCCAGTGGTTTGTTGAACCTGGTTTGCACCAGTAAATAAAAGCCAATTATGCACATCAATTTCTAATTCTATATTCAGTGACGTCATGCTATTAGTTTGAAATGGACCACGGTAGAAGTAGTTACACCTACCTTCTTGGAATTGGCAAACATTTTACACATCTCAGCTTTTTCCCGCAAAGAACCAATTGTTAAATTTTTACCAGTATATCACTGGTATACCTTAATAGCAATATACCCTAATCCTTACACAGCAAATCTTACCCAGTTTCTCCTTTTACACAATGCTCCATGTAGCATTGTGCCTAAATATTTCACATACACATACCTTATGACTGTCTCCATTTCATAGATAAGAAAAGTGATATTTAGAAACATTAAGTGTCCAAAGTTATATAGCTTGAAGGTAGCATATCTGAAGGTCAAACTCAAGTCTTTTTAGCCCCAAGTCTACACATATGTGTGCATGATTTATACAAAAATGTTCTTAAAACCACTCACTATTTTGGCATGAAAAACATTGCGTATATCTATATAAACTTGTGCATTTGTGTCTTACACCCAAACTGAAACATACACAAAAATATGTTAGAAAAAGAGTATTTCTTTTATGGTAGTTGCTAAAATAAGGCAGCTCTACTTATCTTGCAAATTAATTTGGGAAAACATTTTTATCGTAAGTCCCTTTTTGCATGCTGTCCCTCACCACCTGAGGGATTTGAAAATTAATCCTAAATTATTTAATTTCATATGAATTTCTTCTTATTCCCGCTTCCCATTTATATCTCCCCTTTATAACACCATTTTAGTCTCTTTTATTCAAGGATCATTTTCAGTGTTGATTTGTGTCTTTTTAACTATAACTAGACAGTGAGCACCCAGGTGATAGTCATTCTCTCCCTTCCAGGTCCTAGAACCCACTGCACATGGAGTCACTTCTTAATAGTTGTTGAAATGAAACGAATCATCTCAAGATGACCCCAAAGAGCTGATACTTGTTTTTATTTCTTTTATGACCATCCCTTTCACCTTGCCACAATGACAACATTTTGCTTCCTATTCAACACTCACCTTTCTTCTGAAGTCATAATTCCCTGTAAGTTTTGACATCAAATCACATATAGGGTAGAATTACTATTCAAGACCTGGGGCACCTTGTCTACTTGCTATAACATGAGCCCACTCAAGAGTTTCTGTCTAGTGTTGCTTTACTATTTCCCTGAAGAGAGCCACACAGTAAAAACTGTGTGGCTCTCTTCAGGGAACAATTGCACAGAATTGTCCAACACTCAGTAGAATTTGTATTATGAAAATATTTTATCTCATCTGTCTAAGATTATATATTGCTAACATGTGAGTCTATAATTCATAGATGGTCAGAAAGAAGCATTCTCTTAATGTATTTTCTAGTATATTCTAAGTCTGAACAGTTGAGTCAAAGAAACTGTATTTGCCAGTGACCTTAGCCATCAATGTTTTTGTCTCTAAAGGTCCCTGAAGCATCAATCATTATATTCCACCACTGGGACTCCTCATCACCTCCAAATATATTGTATGTGGCCATACTTTGTTTTCAGGCCCCCTAGGATTGGAGGGTATAAGGTTCTCTACAAAAGTACTCAGTATATCATTAATCTGAATGTCTTGATACTTGTCATAAGGAACAAAATTGTTTTCTTTTCAATTTCAGCCAGTTAATCTTACCTAGAAGCCTTTGTACACACCCACATCATTTTTCTCCCATCTCAACCTTCAAAGGGACTTCTGTTGTTGTTAGAACTTTTATACTTTGTATCCCTTACTCATAAATCATCTACTTAGGCTCATAATCATTTAATTTTCCTCTTCAGTTAACTCTCTCCAGGTAGTATAAATCAGATTACTACATTATGTGTTTGCATAATTTTCCCAAAGCAAATCAAAGACTTTTTTACAGACATGATCCCATGAACCATTCTCACAGCTCCAGAGAGAAGATGTGAAGGAGAATAGATATGTTTAAGTATGGAGGAAATTGAGCCATGGCACATTCTATAGTTTTGAATCTGGTGTTAAATAGTGTCCTATATAAACCAGACTGGCCAAATCTGACATCAGGCTACTAGACATGTCTCTATGGACAGCAGCATATGCATTCTGCTACACTTGAGAATACAGACTTTCTGCATAAGTCCACAGAGTAGCACAAAAATGCCATTTGCTCTGGGTTCCTCAGAGACAACTTGCTGCCGGTCTCTGGTGAGCAATTCCATGACGTTCATTTGTTGGTATTGGTCCTGGCCATTCTGGCCTTTTGACCCCCCCATCCTGACTCTAGATCAGCTTGAACAATGCTCCACACCTTGAGACATGCGATAGAGAGAAATGGTTAAGAGCATTGGCTTTGCTCTTGGATTTGAAACTCCACTCTACTACTTGAACACTTTCCTTCAAGCTCCTATCTTGCTCTTTCCTCATCTGCAAAATGAAAGTTAGTAATGGTCTTCATAGGACTTTTGTGAAGGTGGAATGATAGAATGCATGTCTAGCCTCAGGCCCTGTCTCAAGCCTGGTACTTGCTAAGGAACGTTGGCTATAATTATGATTATGAATCGTTATTTTTTATTACCAGCACTGTCCTAGCTAAACTGCTAATCTGCTAACTGTTACCACATCAGGCAAATCCTACTTGTGTAGGATTTAAGTATATGTGACCAGTTTTATGTAATCAACTCCCCTTCCCTTCCCCCATCCACAACTCACTTCTTCCCTTAATTAACTCCAGAGAAAATGACCTTAGCGTCCAGATTTCCTCACCTCTCATCCCAAACCCTAATTCTCCAGTACAAGGCCTAGGCATCTAACAGAATAATCCAGGGATTTAAAAAAGAAAGAACTCTTTTTGAGAAGCAAAACATGGATTTGGATGAAATCTGGCCATCCTAGCCTATGAACTTCCCTCTGGGCTGCTTTCAAAGAAACTATTTTTGCCCTGCTGTTCACGGAGACACCCGGGATTATTCCAGCAAATGAGCAGTGATGACTTTCTATTTTCTATCTCCTTGCCCTCACTAAAATCTGCTACTTGTCCTTGGTGGCCATTGACGAGACGTAATACCTTATGGTCCAGACTATCTGATTTCCAAGGGCGTATTTAGTGTGGTCCTGCACTTTTCGTGAACTAGAGGGAATATCAAGCTTTCACATTTGCATTACTAACTGAGTTTCTCAAAATAAATTCACCATTATAACCTGATGTAAGGTATGAATTTCTCATTCAAAGAGACAAAAAACTAAAACAAAGCAGCATACAAAGACTTAGAGTTTAACAGTAAGTGGGTTAGCGGCTTAACCGGGGCAGTTGAGACAGGAAGACTGAAGGAGGGAAAAAGCTGTTTTTGTTTCCTCCGCTCCCTTTCCTGCTTCTATTCTCACCAGGACCTGCACCCCTGCCCTACACACACCTTAATGTATGTCTTCCTTGTAAGGGACAAGGAGTTAATTTCTCTGGAGTCTTCCAGCACATTAGAAAACAGTTCATCTCAGGAATGAATAGGCGAGGCCACATATGAATATTCCAGATCACTGATGCTCTCTAGACATGTCAATGCCAAGACCCCCTGGCCCCAGGGGATGAATGATTTATGATGACACCAAGACTATGTCCTTGTTCTGACCAGTTCCTAAAAGGACACATACAGCAGACATAATCATCAGTAAAAACCCCAGACCCCAAGCAAAGATGAGACTCATCCTCCTTTCCTTTCTGAGTCTTCCAGACCCTCCATCTACATCTACTCTCTCTATATACCTTCAGTAAACTCTGCTCTCACTTCCTACTGGCTTGCATTCGATTTCCATCCTGGGTGAAGCGAAGGACCCTCTTGAATGGTCCTGTAGGACCCCTTCTGGTCCTTGGATGTGACCCACCTGCATCACAGAGATGGTGATAAAAATAATGATGATGATAACAATATTCATTAGCAAGTATCATGTGAGATATAGTACAAGATGCTCCACATGCATTTTCTTATTTCATCCCTGTCTGAAATGCTCCTGTGGGCATGATTCAGAAAACAACGTGACACAATCTCCATCGAGTGGCATTCAGACACCTTTCAGAGGTTATAAATCCCTGTCCAGAGATTGTCCTCACTCTTGGAGGCCAAAGTTAGCTTGTCAAATGTCTAATTAAAAGGGGCAGGGGAATCAAAGATTCATTGTCTAATCTCTTGTATCTTTAGCAATAGATCAAAACTTCCTTAATGACTCAGGTTTTAACTCCAAAATCCATCATGAAAAGAAAATACTGGATTCTCTTAAGTATTCTAGCTCAAAGTCTTACTTCACTTAAATTCCAGTTGACTACGATTTAAACGTGGGTTTCCTCATCCTGTTTCTATTTAAACATTTATGCAACGTAAAGATGAAAATGTCTGGATATTGAATCAGGAGTGATTTAAAAGTAAAAAGCCACAAGAGGGATGGCCATTTATTGGATAAAACGTTGGGCAATAACAGCGGTTCATAATGGGGACAATATTGTTCCCCAGGGACCATCTGACAATGTCTGGAGACATTTTTCATTGTTACAACTCAAGAGCAGGAGGGACTACTGGCATCTAGTGGGTAGAGAACAGTGGCAAAACTAAATATGTTCCTATAGCATGCACAAGACAGTCTCAAAGAATTCTCCAACCTACACTGTCAATCCTAGCCTAAAAAATCCTTCCCACAGTTATATTCCAATTCTCTAAAACTCCTCCAGAGAGACAGTTATACACCTCTCCTTTGTGTGTAACCAATTCTGTATTCTCACTCTTTTTCTTGGTTTAGGCAAGGATTACTGCAGATCAAAGGAAAAATGGTAGGGGGGTGGCAGTGGTGGTGACATTCAGTCATGATTCAACTTCATTTTTTCTGGGCTGATGTGAAGTGTCCAGTGAGGAAAGTCAAGGATTAGAATTAGGTAGATCTTGAAGAGATATGGGGAGACCACAGGACTGGCCCTAGAGAAAATGGTGAACTCTTTTAGAGTTATATAGAGAACTCTGTGTCTCTTTCTCCTCCATCTGATCCAAGTTCTTTTATCTGGCTGCTTTCTCTTCCTGGCATCTCACTCTCAGTTTTCCCTGCAGGGTGTGCCCCTTGCACAGGCTACCTAAAATCTATCTCCTCGATGCTCTTTCAGTCAAAGAAACCAATCCTCTATTGCATAATACTTGTCCAGAATGCATCCCATGTGAAAGGAGGACAAGAACCAAGATGGGGTGGGTTTTTGCCCAAACCTGAAGCTAAGTGCTTAGGCATACTATCAGAACACAACTGAGACAGATATTCTCAGCCTTGTTCTGTGGTAAAGTACCTGAGGCACTATATGACTAAGTAACTGACCTAAGATCAGATGGTTAACCAGTGGTGAAGGTGATTTCAAACCCAGATCTTTCCATTCCCAAAACCATGCATGTCTTTTTCACTTTACCACAGAGCTTCCCAGGTCATATTTTGCTTTCTCCTTACGAGCTGATGCATGCATCCAGAAATCCCTGAAGGGCTCATCATATTGGTAGTAATTACAGACATACATCCATTTTGGCTTGACACATTTTCTAGGGGCCAGGTCCATCAATGCCCATTAATCAGATCAAGTAGGCATGACATTCAACCACCTATGCAGAGTATCATATCAAGAAGGATTTTGAAATAAAATTCCAGTAGACAAGTCTTCCTAAGACCAACTGCCAATCAATACAGTTCATGATAATGTATTGTAATCATAAGCTAAAGCCTGACCTGCTTTTTAATATATCCAGCTTATCAATGGGACATCGGTTCCCTACTCATCTTGTCTTACTCTGAATCAGGTCACTCTTTTCTCCTTCAGCTTCATAAATGCAATGAGTCAAATCTCTATACGCTATTTACTTACAGGGTATGAAGGATGAGAGTAGCTTTCTGTGCTCAAATGGTAATACCTAAAAAGCACAGGGGCCTCTAAAAAGCTCTATCTTTATCCCACAGGCTCTTAATTCACTAATAGGTTTCAAGAGGTCCATGTTTGTACAATTTCATACAAGTATGCATTTTTCTTCACAGAATTGATGAAAGCTTTCTTCAAATCCTCAAAGGTAACTACAGTTCCTGAATTTAGAAATCATACTCTCCCTTATCCTACAGAGCTTGCCTCATAATTTATGCCCCCATTCCGCTGTCCTGGATTACAGTATAAAGGATTTCACTCCTTAATACTAGCCTGGGGTACTAGACGCATGAGGACAGGAAGCATCCTTGGATTTCCACTCTCTTTCACTACATGCCCAAAAGTTCTGGGGATCCCAGGGTCTTCCTCAAGAAGCCATCTCTGAGTGCAAGAAGAGAACTGGCCTATTTATAACTGATGTTTTAAGCTGAATGTGATAGAGCGAATGTGACTTCCTACAACTTGTTTATGGGATCTCTGTGGGAATTCGGTAGAAGTAGAAAATTTAAAACATCCGGTGTACGGCAGCAACCATGCCTTCTGGCAGTTCTTTCCCCCACAAAATAGTCATTTTTCTATCCTTTTAATATTAAGAAAACCAAAATTGAAGAAACCTTAAACATCCAACCTCCTATCTAGATCAGGAATTTGATCAATCTTGCAATCTCTCTTGCTGGCAGGGTCATCCCACCTACATCTAGGCCCTCTCGGTGATAAGGCCTTGACTTGGCTTTTAAGGTGGCCTATTCCATTATTTTAAATAGAATCCAAAGTATGTAGATCTTTATTTTGATGAGTTACAATCTGAACCCATGTAGCATTTATTCAGTTTCTTTTATTTAATCAAATATTTCTTAAGTACCTACTTTAAGGCAGGTACTATGCCTAGCCAGGGAGATACAACCCAACTGTGGCAGACAATACCCCTAATCTACTGGAGATTAACATCTAGCTAAGCACTGTCCTTGAAATGAGCCAGAGTGATAACCTCCCCAACAAGAAGTCTCAACATTTGAGATGGTGATCAGTTTCCCTCCAATTATGCCTCTTTTCTAGGCTCTTTATCTTCATTTCAAGCGTTTGACAGACTTCTTCATTATCCCAGTCAGGCTCTTTCTATATTTTTCAGTGGTCGTATAAACAATGTGTTACCTAGAATGAAATGCAACACTCAAGCCTGCTAAGTCTGAGACATAGATTGATTTACAGGACAGAGTTTAGATTATGTGTTTCATAACACTTTCCCAAGATGATTTTGATGCTTTAATTAATTTATGATCAGTGAAAAGAACAGTGGAACCCATGGAGAACTCCAAGATGACTCTCCAAAGACTCAGCCAGCCAAAGCAGAGCCCATTATTCTCACTCGCCAGTACTGCTGTTTTTGCATGACTGCAATGAGTCTCCACTGCTGAGTCATGTCACCACTTCCGAGCTAAGCATCCCTGCTAGGTGTAAACATCTATGTCAGCTCCAGTCTCTAAATCCAATCACACCTTCTGCACAGTGCTACTTTCTTCACTCTCTCCAGATATGGATACCTAGAGCACTCCTCCAATAAAATTCCTGATTAATGTCAGTTAATAAATACATGTCACTCTGTTTCCTGGAGAATCTGGCCAAGACAGGAATCCACTGGGGTCCAGATTTAAATTAGTCCAATTCAATCAAGTTCTAGAGCTGAAATGGTTCTTCAGAGTTGTGATTCCCTTGCCATGCCTTCTGGTGGAAGTGGACCAGATCTGTATTGCCCACATTGCCCAACTGCTGCCTGTGGGTGAATGTGCCTTTGGGCATGGCATCTCTCTCCTGCTGTTAACAAGTCCCAACAGATGAAACGATTGAGTATCTAAGCTAGATGGGTGGTTCCACAGCATCCATTACACTCCCTGAGTTACTGTGTTGAGTAGAGTTCCATCTATCTGTATTACATAAATAAAAGAAAAATTGTGTGTGTGTGTGTGTGTGTGCATGTTTAATCCAGAGATTTCATGGCTAATTTGGCATGGCACCACTACTTAGACACTACCCTGCCCGATAAACCTACCTCGTAACCTTGCTGGAAGAGTATATGAAAATAATTGTGAATCACCTTAAATGATAGGGGCCTTACCCACCTCTTTCAATGTTTGCCCTTCCTTGTTCCCCAGATGATAAGAGTTTCAAGAACCGACACTCTTTATAATGTTACCTCCCCATTCCTTCATGGTTCTCAAATCATCAGCATTATCTGAGAACTTACCAGAAATGTAAATTCTGAGGCCCATGAAACTCTGAGCAGGGGGCCCAGTAATCTGTGTTTTAACAACCTGTCTAGGTGATTCGTATTCATGCTAAATTTGACAAGTACTGCTCTAACTCATTTTCTTAATTTCCTAGACAATATTCCTGCCATCCAGCACAAAGCTGTTGGGTCATCTGAGTGTCCTTCTTGCTTCTAGTCCCCCACCCTACTTTTTATATTCCTCTATTTTACCCATTTTCATATGAACTCTATGATCCACAGAAAAGAATCTTTTCTCAGAGACTATGCCCTCCTCCAGGGCAGGTATCGGCTTTGTTATTTTGCATATCCAGTGCTTTGCATGGTTCTTACACAGAATGAATACTCAACAAATTCCTTCCATTAATAAATATGTAGCACCTACTGTTAGCCATGGATTTTTCTAGGTATTTCAGAAAACTCATATTTAACAAGAAAAGACAGACAACCTCAAAAATAAATGCAATAAAGTGATGCAGATGCTATAGCAAAATATCATTAGTAATGATACTCTTTGTGCCTGGCACTTCCCTAAGTGGTTTGCATGTGTTAATTCACTTAGTTTTTACAGCAATCCCATGAAGTATGATTCTAGGAAAAGAACACAATTCATACTAAGGAAAAATTGTTCTTTTGTTTAGCTATAATTTTTAATGAGGGCTTCGGTTGTACAATGCAAGACCCCAGCCCAACCTGTGGTGAAGAGGATAAAACAAAGGTAACTAAAGTGAAAGAGGATGTAAAAGGTTGTCTTCTTTGGAGGTTGATAACTGGGTTGTTTTTTTGTTTTTTGTCTCTTGTGCACGAACTGAGGAGACAGAATACATGGATATATGGTAAATGTCTTAAAAATCAATAAAACCTTAGCCCAAAGAGTAACTCCCTTTGACATTTTAGGGTGACATTTTAGACATAGGGAGCAAGGATGGCAATATTGGGGTAAGGGGTAGGGATCTTTAAATCCTAGTGCCTACGACAATTAGCCTGCTTTACCTTTAAGGTAGCCTTCCTGTCATTTTCCAAAACTATGGAAAACATTTTCTTCATGTGGTACTTCAAGCAGAAAATTAAGAAAGTTTGTTTCATGATCTAAAAGAATTGTTGGAAAGTCATATTTCAATACTATTAATACATAGAAAAATTTCTTGGATTCTCCATCTTGAACTTATTTCTCGACAGATTCATGACTGGAGTTTGAATTATTCACCACTATTTACATTGAGCAATTAATTCTCCCCAGTGTGATCTGACCATCTCTGAAAGGCTATATTATCACGCAAGGAAGAAAAATCCATGATATCGGGAAGCTAAAATGATTTTATAATTAGCATGACATGGTTTTCTATAATGTCACATTAACTCTGAGCATGAAAAAAGACTGGAATAAATCAAGCTCAAGATGCTAAGCAGACCCCTTTCCAGCACATGGGAAGGAAACCATGCAATATCCATCATGTTGCACACATCACAATACCTACCGTCATCAGAAATACGAGGCTAGGAATCTTTCTGAATAGTAGAAATCCCAGGGAAACAAAACAGGCAGTGTGGTAGATTATATAGTTGTAGTAATGGCCCCGGTTCTTCACCTTTCCCTCTATCCACGTGTAATTAGTAGTTCTACCCATAAAGGAGGTAGAAGACATTTCCTTGCCCTCTGACTTTGGGTTTGGCCTCATGGCTTGCTTTGGTCAACCAAACAGTCATGACAGTCATGTTCGGCTTCGAGACAAGGCAATCTGAGGCCTTGTTTGGTTGTGCTTTCTTTCTTGACCTCTGCTGTCTCTACGAGAAAAGCATGCTCTACCTGCAGGTCCCAAGAGGAAGATGAAAGACCTGTACATCAAAGCCACAGCAGACAGCAGTCCTAGCCAGGCTCCTTCCGGGTGAGCCAAATCCCCTGCCCCTGCAGACCCAGCATGAGAAATAAATGCTTATTGTTGAAAGCCAGGGACGTTTAGTGCTATTATACAGCAATACTGTGACCATGGTTGGCTGGTACCAGGGGGCGTCTGTTTTTTGTTTCCAGATGAGTTCAAATGCAAACTTGGAAGTTAGAAGATAATGATAACTGAGACTCACCCTGAAATGGACCAAAAATAGGATGACCAGAAACAAGGAAACCAGAAAGAAAGACTAAGACAAATAAATGGCTCCTTGGATTGGCTTTCATTTCGAAGATGATAACAAAGAAGAATCCGGTTCTCTCAGTGAAACTTGGGGACTACCGCTTGACACTTTTAATTAAAAAGACATTAAAAAATTAACACAGAACTCTTCCCATTTTGCTCGAGGGCAGCTCATGAAAGATTGCCTCTTTGCTATCAGAATGCATAATATCTACGTCCAGGCCCATCTGCTTCTCTTTCGCCAGGAAAGATTGTGAATGTCAGTGCCTCCAGTGAGAAACTGTCCTGTCGAGGCTTAATTTCCTCAGCACTGATAACATAAAAGCAATCTGGCAGAATAAATTAGTGGATGATTCCAAAGCACACATTTTTGATCTTCTGCCATATTCCTGACAGAAATCATAACAGTCAAACTATTTTTCACTACCAAGAATGGAAAGACCTATTTGAAAAAGCGCAATCCTGTTTTATCCTTTTAAAAAAAACCACCCTGTGAGTTGCTGGGGGGTGGAACTTCTAGGACAGTGCTTCTAAAACACTAATCTACATACAAATCACAGACAAACTACGTTTAAAGGAGATTCTGATGCAGGAGGGAGGGAGGCAGTTCCAAGATGCTGAATTCTAAAAGGTTCCTGTATGTGGTTGGTGCTGCTGGTCCAGATACTCCGAGGGGAACATTCCTCATCTATGAGCAATCTCTATAAGAGGAAGTTATCTTAAACGTGAGGACTGATTTTCAGTACTAGGAGAGAGTATGGTGCAGTGGAAAGAACCAAGTTCAGGGTCACTCCAGTGGCTCTAGTACGTAGCAAGATTTAAATCTTGCCTATCTACTCAACTTGTTGCATATTTTTAGGTTCATGCTCTGCTACATGTCTTTCAGCCTCTGTTTCTTTGCTGATAAAATGGAAATAACCATTGCGGAAAAGGAGTTAACCTAGAGAAAATCTTACTAAATGGCCACCAATCAATAATGTGAGTTCCCATCTTTTAATACAGTAAAATCTCAACCATAATCTCACTTTCCCTAATTAACTGGCCTATGTTATATGTTTGGAGGGGAAGTGATCCATGTTCTGTTTATTTATCTTGGGACAAAATGTTTCAATCACAAGGAGACATGAAGACGTTCTGACATGTTGAGATAGTTAAATGCTATTTATTTCATAAAACTTCATTAAAGGCACGCTCTCTGCTACAACTGTGATGAGTGCTTTGAAGTACACAAAGGCAAGATTTCACACCCTAAAGGAAGCTAAATTCTAGAAAGGATCAGATCACATTTTCTTTGGATGGTGTTATCTTTTTCTTGAATCTGTTTAAGACTTCCCTGTATTCTGGGACTGAATATATTTCATTAGTATTGTCTTTGTGCTTTTAAGAGGTTTTGGGTTTTGTAGAATCAAAAAAATGTTTTTTTTTCCTAGAAAAGGACTTTAGAAGTTGTCTTGACCAGCTACTTGGTTATATAGGAACAGTTAAGTAATCTTCACACCTTTCAAACTGGATTCTTCTATAGTTAAGCAGTCCTAAATATAAGTCACTGGTAAAATGTCTTCTGAAATGATTTGGACAAAATAAAGGCAAGTGATATCATTGAATAATTCTCAGTGTATATTTTTAGATGGGAGGAGATTGTTAGAGTGATAGATTCTTAGGAATAACTTCTTAGTTGCCGATTAATCATGTAATATCACTAAACCTCATAACCCTCATCTATAAAATGGAAATTAAGAATATCTACTTTATATAATTTAGGAGGAACATAATAATTGTTCAATAAATAATGGCGGTTGCTTATTATTCCTTGATTACTTTTTCTTACGATTTTCATATAGGATACCAGATATCTCAAGTCAATACAAGCTAAAAAATTTGGTTCAAAGGCTTTTACCTTGTAATCTCCCATGTAAAACACAAAGATGAATGGGGACCTTCACTTTACATAGAAGTTTTTATTAAATTCAATCATTACTCTTTAGTTTGCCAGCATACTTTCTTTGTGGACCCCTACTTACTTCCTCACAGAGCTCTTATACAAAGCATCTTATAATCTTCTCCCCTGGAACTGGAAAGCCCCCACCTACATTCTGTCCCCACCCCTAACCATGTACAGTCACCTGTGCCAGCAGCTCCTAGAACTGGTGATAAGCCCAACAGGGCCCTTAACTAATAACAAAGGCCTGAAGCTATGGAAAATCACATAGTTGGAAAGCTTCTCAGGAAATGAATTGCAAAGATATGAAACTGAGACCCAGGGGTGGGATTCTTTTTCCAATTATGAATGCCAATCCTAGGCTTCTCTAAGTTGGCAAAGTCTGTAATTCAATTGTAAGAACTCCTATTATATATCTAAGGAATCGTAACTGGATTAAACCAAAGGACAGCCAACCCATGTACCACCTTCTAATATTAGAAGGTCAAAGAGAATGTGGGAATTTGAGAATTTTTATGTTTTTGCAAGAGTTGTTTTCTTTAACGGACATGCTTGAGATTCCTAGTATAATCAACTGCCTCCATTTATTAAGTACCTACTGTATGTAGGTTTTATCATGCAAATTTATAGATGAGAATACTGAAATTCAAAGAGGTTTGGTATAATTGTGCTGAGGTTAGAAAACTGTGAACTGATAGAGCTGAGATTTATACAGTGTTTGTGACTTCAGGGTCAGTCCTAGCTCCAGCATACAAAATTAGTTTTATAATATTACACCAGTATATTAGGAAAATTAAAAATAGAGTTACCACCCTATGACCCAGCAATTGCACTATTGGGTGTTTACCCCAAAGATACAGATGTAGTGAAAAGAAGGGCCATATGTACCCTGATGTTCATAGCAGTAATGTCCACAATTGCCAAACTGTGGAAGGAGCTGAGATGCCCTTCAACAGAAGAATGGATAAAGAAGATGTGACCCATATACATAACGGAATATTACTTAGCCATCAGAAAAGATGAATATCCACCATTTCTATCAACATGGCTGGAACTGGAGGGGATTACGCTAAGTGAAATAAGTCAAGCAGAGAAAGACAATTATCATATAGTTTCACTTATATGTGGAACATAAGGAATAGTATGGAGGACATTAGGAGAAGGAAGGGGAAAATGAAGAGGGGGGAAATCAGATGGGGAGATGAACCATGAGAGACTATGGACCCTAGGAATCAAACTGAGGGTTTTAGAGGGGAGGGGAGTAGGGGGAATGGGTGAGCCTAGTAGTGGGTATTAAGGAGGGCACATATTGCCTGGAGCACTGGGTATTATATGCAAATAATGAATCATGGAACACAACATCAAAAACTAATGATATACTATATGGTGACTAACATAATAAAAATAAATAAATAAAATAAATAAATAAATTCAATGAGCCAACCCCCCCCCCAAAAAAGGAAAGTGGTCCCTTTTCCTCTGGAAAGTGAACTTTACTTTAGAATGATGAAATAGGAAAATCAAATAAATGACAACCTCCAATTGTCATTAGGCAACCTCTAATTGTCATTGTACTTTCTCCTTCCAAATCTTTTATGGAAGTTGTACATGAAACAGCTGGTTGATTTGAGTTTCCCATACCATCCATACACCCCTATCTTATCTGTAGGAAAAACAGTGAGCTAATGAGCAGTCGAATATTGAGATAGCTGAGGTCAAGGAAGAGGGTTAGAGAATGGAGATCTTGGGGAAGCTTCAGAAGACAGAAGACCATTGAAAAAATGTCTATATATTCATGGAAGAAATTCCTACGTGAGGAAGAATTTGTTTTGCTTGCAACAAAATAAAAAATCCCTCCCTTAAAGAGATCTTCTTTGCTGAGAAAATATTGCCTTAAACTTTCTTCAGGGCAGGATTGGGAAGGGAATGTGCAGAAGTGGTAGCCAAAGGAGGGAGAGATAAGGAGGAAGAATGTGGTAGATGAGAGGAAAAACAGAAATCTGGAGAGGGAGCTTGAAGGAAAAAAATGTCATTTGGAGAATGTGCAGGATGAAATGCAGTGTGCTTCCTGAGGCGACCACAGCCCATAATCTCTAGGATTTTCAGTAGAGGCTGCCAAAAGTATTGAAACTGATGAAGAGGTGGATTCCTTGTTATGATTGATGGCACTGGACAAGAGAACATCTGTCTTTGGGTTACATCCAGAATATGTTAGCTAATCTCCAACACCACTAGAGAAAAGAAATCACACTATACCAGGGGGTGGAGAGAATTAGATCTTTTGATCCCTCTGAAATTGACAACATTTAAACCTCTCACATGCCTCATGCCTTATAATATCTTGATAACATTGCTCTGTCTTCATCCTACATGTATAGCTCCTGTTAGATGACAAAATAAATATGCCAAGGCAAGATTTACCTTGGAAGCATTTTTGTACATCCGCTGATGTCTAGTAGATGTAATGCTTGATATATTTTTATATTAATGAATAATTAATAAATTAAGTTTCCAATATATTTGGAATCCACATTAAGTTTATACCTATAAGTCCTCAGACAATTTATGTAACTTCTCTGAGTCTTAATTTCTCTAAGCGTGAAACTGAGATAATAATATGTACTTCATAGGCCCAGTGTAAAGGTTAAAAGGAATATTCTTTGCACTTAGGTATGTATATATGAAATGCATGTAAAACAGTTGGCACAGTACCTAGAATCTGGAAGGTACACGGATCATAGGTGTTAGCTGCTGTGTTTATGTTATAAATACTTTTTTGAGATCTTGACCTTGATCTGAAGGATAATTCTATAGATTGGAAATCGAGAGTTCTCATTATATTCCTGCCACTCCCCAAGACTGGTTTTTTCTTTTCTCTCTCTACCTCCACATTCCTGTACACAAATTTGACACCACTGAGAATTAACATGCGTGCAACATAGGGTCCCTTCATAACTTCTCTAACTACTTCTTCCCATCTTCACACACACACATATACCAGCATTTATGTGTTTTTGACAAAAGTCCGTATTTGAGGGTCACGGGACAGTGTCACCCCGCAGACCAAGTAGCACTCCTACCATCACACTAGTCCCATCCCCTCTCTCCCTTTTCCTATTTTCTTCCACCATGGAAAGTGGCAAGAAAATCTGGTCCCTGCAGCAGTACAGGGTAGTAAGGCCCATATTTACGCCTACTGGGTATAGCCTTTTATTCTAAGTGCTTTTCCCAACAAATATAGTTGTTTTCCCCAGTTGAATTCTGGTGAAACAGTCTCCATTCTGATATGTTATCACCAATATAATAAGAAACTTCCGGATGGTGTGTGTTGCTAAGCCTGTAATAAGTCTACCAGGCAGCTACTGAGTCTCTTCCATCTTTGGGGTTCTTCACAAGTAGATGTAGATTAATGTGTTTGTGCAGCAGGGAGCCCGAGATGCTCTATTTTTCAGCTTGTCTCATAACATAAGATCTTGCATTTATAATAGGGGTTTTCATAAATGATCTCGGATAGAAGGAGCTGGATTCACCAAAAGCTCAGAAAGCTTTAGAAACCTAATTAGCAGCAAAGACCAGAAATTGGGTCTCTAGACCCCTAGTTATATGCCCTTCCCACTACATACTACATTATACCCAGTGACCTAGCTGAACTAAATAAACCTCTGTGGACCTCTGATTTGAGACCAGGAAGTGCCCTCCTTCCTGATCAAGGCTGACCTCAAAGTTCTAACTTTTATTTCTATTTTAGTTCTTAAAAAAAAAAAAAAGACATGCTTTTCTTTTAAAATGATGCAGCATTTGGAAACATCCCCCAGGAGTTTCTTTCCTTTTTTCAAAATAAATCTCAAGGTCTGGTTTTGTTTGTTTGCTTGCTTGTTTTTGGTGAGGTTGCTCTTCAAAAGGACCCGATGCACTTGGGTTGTGCAGCCATCTGCCACTACATGCTCAAGTATTGTGGTTAAAAAACTCTGGCCACCCTGCCTTTGATATAGAAGAACCACATGGGGTTGAGTCATATGCTGTGGAGAGAACACAGCTAATTATGGGATGTGCTGGGCCCAGAGAATATGTTAACTGCTACATAATTACAACTGCGATCCAAGGGGACAGAGTCATGGAAATCCAGTTAATATAAAGAAGTCAACACAAAAATGCTCCAATTCTAAGCCACAAACTACTGAAATATAGTTCCATTCTTGAACTTCTATTCACATGAACTTCCAAACTTGAGATCTGGTTTGTCATCAGGGATGTCCATGATCCTACAGCACTTCTTGCAATTAAATAAAACATTGCTTTAACAATTCTAGGTTGTTACGGTTTGAAAGAAGATAAAAGTTCTGGAGATGCAAGACCTTGATTCTAGCTTCAGCTCTCCAACTAAAAAGGCAAGAGACCTGGTGCAAGTCACTTAATTTGGGGAGGAGAGAGGTTGTGAGGGAGATTACTTGAAAGACCATCTGAAGTACCTCCTCATGACACATAGAAATAGTCCATTTCAAGGGAGTTGTTGAGCATCGAGTTCATCATGCAAGCATTTAGAATTCAAAGATGAGTAAAACATAGTCTAATAGCCTATTTTATAAGGTTTTACACTTCTTCTGAATGTTCTATAATTTAGAAAGCTCATGACAGTAATAGAAAGCTTACCCTTGGAGGATTTTCTTTATTTTTTGACAAAATTTCAACTCAAATTCTGATTAGTAATGATCACAGTTTCTCATGATTAGTGGATTAAAAATTTGAATGGTGGGAAAGTAGAAATAAAATGTTCACTGGCAATATTTCATGGTCACATTCGATGATGTCTAGACTGTGTTCTACAACATTCTATCTGTAGGACATAAGTCTACAGGTTGAAACCAGAGAGAAAGCAGGGGCACCTAAAAGAACTCTAGCACAATAGTTGGTGTATTATACTGGTGTATGTGTGTGCCTGCGTGTGTATGTGTAAATATATAGCTCTGTCTCTCAGGGGTAGCATGGTGTGACACAGTGGTGGTTCTTAACCTGGGATCTGAATTACAATCATCTAAGTGGCCCACATCATATCATAACATTTTCATTCAGTGAATCTGCACTGTACCCATTCTGATACTTTGGCAACCCTACCAAGTTTATCTACAAAAGAAGTATGGGAAGGTTGTGGCCTTGTATTTTGAAAAGTCTCTCTGGTTTGTGTTCATTAATTTCCATATGGATATTGTTTTGTAGGATATTGGGAGAAGCCATGGTTGGAATCGGTGTTTGATTCCCTACTATGCTGATTAAATTGGCTGAAGGACTTTGGCAAGTAACTTAATCTCTCTAAAATTCAGTTTTGTTTATCCGTAAAATGGGGAAAATATCCAGCCCAGTTCTGAGGATTAACTGAGGCAATTTATATACCTAGTTCTGTGAGAGGAACTTAGTGATAGTTCAGGGAATTATGATCCAGGTAATACTCTCGAAATAAATCTACAGACAGGGTTGCAATGGAAGAAAACATAATTTCTGAGGCACAGTCAACTCTTGGTAACCTATAATAATGAGAAAGGTTATTGTAGGAAGTAAGATCATTAACAAATAATCTAAAAAAATCTCATTTTCCAAAATTAAAATCTTATTGTTTTTCACTATAAAACTTATCTATGTTCACTATAAAATTTTTAAGTGATATAAATATGCACAAGGTAGAATAATAATTTTATCCTTCACAACTCCAAGATTCAGTGATTATTTTTGATATGTTTTTAGGTATGTGTGTGTGCTTAATAAACAAATTATCTTTTTAAAAAATGGATCATGTTATATATGCTGCTCAATAGATTGATTCAGCTCTGTTCAATAATATATCCCACACCTTTCACTGCATTACATATTACAAACATTCATTGTTTTAACATGCTGCATAATATAATGCTATATGGATATACAAAAAGTATTTACCAAACTGCTTGAACATTTAGATTGCTTGCGGTTTGTAAGAATCACAAGGCTACAATAAAGTAAAAACTGTACTTTGGAGAATGGTGCCTATTGTCCTCAATCTTTTAAAAATAAATTAAGGCATTGTCGGATGGAAGGAAAGAAAAAGTGAAAAGTTTATTAGTTTATTTAATAATATAAGGTGTATCATGTTAACGTGTTTGTGAGATTTTTGTTGTTGTTGTTGAATTTTACTGATAATTTTCCCGAATGAGAGTGAACTGGATTGGGCGGCATTCTTGGGAGTCTTATTTGGATAGCCTTAGATAAAACCTACAGAATCCAATAAAATCGGTCTTCATGGAAAATGTGCTGAATCTAATCCAATGACTCTAATCCTTGGTTTCTGGAATTATTCTCGTGCTCTGACCTCCTGTACATATCCCATTGTGAACCACTGCTAGAGCCAGAGAGCAAAGCTTCTCCGATGAGGTGCCCAGAACATAACCAGGCAGACATCCCAGGATCTTAGTTTCCCTTCACAGGCTTTGGACTTCACATTCATTGAGAGAGGGAATGGAAATATTTTTCTTCAGTATTGACTTTGGGAGTGTGTGGAGCACACATTTTAGAGGTACCAGCTCTTGATAATATTCTGGCAGACATCCGGTGTGCGTAGACGCCGTTGCTTGGCAAGATTAACCTCTTTTCTCCAGGGGATCTACATACACTATGTGGTTTCAATCAAAACTCCGTTGAGATTCTTCAAATGGACCTTTACTAAGCATTCTTAAAGTTAACCAAAAGAGTACCTGTCTAAGAAGAGCCAGGAAACTTGGAAACAAAAACAAAACAAAACAGTGGATCAAATAAAAATATAAAGTTATAGTTATTAAAACACCGCGGTGACTGTGTCAGGAATAGACAAATAAATTGAAACAGAATATAAAAGTCTGGAAATGAACATCTATAAGAATTTACTATGTGATAAAGATGACACTTCAATTTGGAAGTAAAATGTGGTACTCAAAATGTAGTTGGAAAAATTAGATTCTATTTGGAAAAAATAAGCTAAATATTTCATTATATACACAACAGAAAGATTTAAATGTACAAAAGAAAGCTTTGAAAAGTATTACAAGGAAACATGCTATTAAGACAATATATTGTGACTTGACTTGTGAACATATAGCAGTAGAAAAAACTATATGATATATAAATATCATATATATATATTTTTTTCCTCTATATATATAGGAAAGTCTTTCTACACAACACACAAAACTGAAAGGACATAAATACAAATATTGGTAGACTTTACTACCTAAATCTTTCAACTTAGATACTTTGAAAGATCATAAGGATCTTTAGAAAACAAGGATCAGTGGAAAAAAATATTTTCAAAAAAAAGTCGATACTCATAATATTAAAAGCTCTTACAAAGCTCTAAGGATAATGTAACAAGACCACTAGGGAAATGCACAAAACATTTGAACATATAGTTCAAAAAAAGAAGAGGGCAAATCACCAATAAACATTAAAAGATAATCCATGGTAATTGAGGAACTAGAAATAATTTGTTTTTTAGATTTATTTATTTAGAGAGAAAGAGAGAGCACAAGCAGGAGGGGCAGAAGGAGAGGGAGAGAGAACTTCATGCAGACTCCTTGCTGTGTGCAGAGCCCCACATGGGGCTCGATCTCATGACCCTGAGATCATGACCTGAGCCAAAACCAAGAGTTGGATGCTTAACCGACTGCACCACCCAGGCAAACCCTAGAAATAATTAAAACAACACCAAGATGCCATTTTTCACCAATCAGATTTACGAAAATTAAAAAGATGATATCTGGTGTTGGCAAAAGTACAAGGGCAAGACATGGAGTCTTTCAAGCACCCTACGCAGGAAGACAACAACCTTCCTACAGTATAATTTTGTAATGCTCATGAAATACAAATGCATTTATACTTTTTCAGTTTCTCTCCCACACTACTACTCACTGATGCTTAGATAGTCGCACCAGGATGTTACTCCTTTTCATAGTTCTTTTCATAGTTCACAGGCATTCTTTTCATAGTTACCTGCGTAGCACATACCAACTCCATAAAAACACGAAATGATTGACAGGATGATTCGAAGGCTCATGAGGAGGAAATCTGGCTTGAGCAGACTCTCTACAACTTAGTTCACTAAAAAGGCTGGAGGAGATGCAATATGAAAAGGAATGAAATTTTTTCAGATAATCCCTCTTTTTCAAGAAAGACCCGAACCCTGTGTGCAAAATATTCAGTTAAGCTTCTGTTTTGTACCCTAATTTGTATTTCTTTTTTTGTCTAAAATCAAGGTAATACTTTATTTATTTTTATCCTGACCAATATAATTTTATTTTTTATTTTTTTCAAGATTTTATTTAAATTCAAGCTAGTTCACATATAATGTAGTATTATTTTATGAGTAGAATTTAGTGAGTCATCAGTTGAACAAAATTCCCAATGCTCAATGCTTTAGAAAAATTAAATGAACAAGAAATTTTATGTCAGTGCCTTCTAGGACTGATGTCAGAAGTCAAATGTAAGCTGGCCATCTTCACTGAGAACACTCATGGCAGTATACAAAGTCACATATTTGCTAAA
Source organism: Nasua narica (assembly GCA_028533885.1). Taxonomy (NCBI): domain Eukaryota; kingdom Metazoa; phylum Chordata; class Mammalia; order Carnivora; family Procyonidae; genus Nasua; species Nasua narica. The sequence continues at coordinate 150,859,828 of CM052798.1, read as the reverse complement.
GCTTAGAGATAAAACTATCATTAAGGAAACATTGTTGCTTTGGGCATGGTCTTAGAGCCTCACCAAAATGACTAGAATATTCCTTTCCCTGCTGTTTGTTAAAGGTTCATGTAGTTCCAACTTCTACAGCCAAGTTTTACTACCTAATTATATAGTGCAACCAGAGTTTGAAAGGCTCATTCTGTTTGATTATAGTTTCCCACAGACAAAATAAAAGTATTTATTTAAACTTGCCTATTGAACACAAAAATCACTATTGCTTTCCTATTCAATTGATACCAATGTTGGATTTGAACATTAAAATGATGACAGTAGTATCCGTCTGGCCGAGCAGAGATTTTAGACCCAGAGACCATCAACACAGCACCTCTTCAAAAAAAGAAGGATATGACATTTAGTTTCTTGGAAGAAACTTCCACTGGGAAGATAACATTCCAGTTGTTCTAACCACATACCTGCTCCCAACTACGACTAGTAGTCCTCTCCTGTAAAATCAAAAGGCCACTACTTCCCAAGATGGTACATTCTTCTCTTTCTAATGATTGACCCTCCCACAGAACCTTCTGGATCTCTAGCATAGTATGCTCTCAGAGTTACTTGCAAAGGGGGACTCTACCTATTTGTGCTGTGAAGTACTAGATAGTCAGGAAAGTGATAGTTAAGGCTTAGCAGGTAGAGTCGAACTAATGAAAGCAATCCCAGGTCTGCCACTTAATTTGTGTGTCGTTAAGCCTATTACTGAACTTCCATTAGACTCGGTTTCCTTATCTATAAAATGGGAATAATAAAAGCACTTGCAGGTTTGCCAATGAGATCATTAAATAGACTAGTACGGTGCCTGGCACATAAACAGTGCAAAAAAAGAGAAAGCTGTCATTGCTGGCATTCTCATTATGTACCTGCACACCCCTGCTTTGGTCAGACTTACGCAGCAGAACAGGTCCTGCCGACTCCCACAAGGACCAAGGCTCTGCTTGCAGGTTTCCCAGGCTGGCGGCAAGCACGCCACATCAGAGGCAACTCCACCAACAAGAAGGTGAACATGAGAAGTTCCACCCTGAGTCCCAGACATGCCTGCCCCTCCATCTTCTATTTCACTTTCTCAGGATCCAGATAGAAATAAAATTAAGTGCCAAGGCTCCATGTCACTGTGTGCATACCTTCCTTCTAAAACCATGCCCTCTGCAGATCTAATTGTGCACACATGTGTCCTTTGCTAGATTGTGAACGGGAAAGAGGAGGAAACATTTCCTTTCTCTTTGTATTTCTGCTGGCGACTTGCCTTGTATTGCGTTTAGAGAAGAAAGGAAGAGAGGGAGGGAGGGAGATTTGTAAGCAAGACAACTGGACCAGCCTAAGGTAAAGGGGGTTTTGCTTTGTTTCCCAATCCCTTCTCTCCCAACTGTGAAAGATGTTCTTCACCTTGGTTCATGGATGCCTTAGCTCGTGTCCACCATGCTTTGGACTCCTTCCTCCATCTTTCTATCAGAACTCTCTGTCTCTCTCTGCCAAATGGCAATCAAGTATGAATGCATTAGTACTCTAAAACAAGGTATTCATAAATAGATAAAATGGAAAACTAAAATCCTGGGTGCCTGGGTGGCTCAGTAGGTTAGAGTCAGCCTTCGGTTCAACGCCTTGATCCCAGCTTCTCCCTCTGCCCCTCCTCCCACTCATTCTCTCAATCTTTCTCTCTCTCTCAAATAATAAATAAAATCTTAAAGAAAAGAAAAGGGGCGCCTGGGTGGCTCCGTGGGTTAAAGCCTCTGCATTGGGCTCAGGTCATGATCTCGGAGTCCTGGGATCGAGCCCCACATCGGGCTCTCTGCTCAGCAGGGAGCCTGCTTCCCCCCTCTCTCTCTGCCTGCCTCTCTGCCTACCTGTGATCTCTCTCCTATCAAATAAATAAATAAAATCTTTAAAAAAGAAAAGAATACTAAAATCCTTAATTCAGGACAAGCTCTTCTTTACAAAGAATCTAATATGGGTCACTACAATGGCGCAAAGTCAAGTTCTTTATCAGGCGAGTAAGAGAAAGATATCTATGTGATTTTCCTTCCTCCTTTGTTTCTCTAATGGCTTCTTGGAGTGGCCCTGAGAAATGTACCTGGAGGATCTGAATAAGTCTGCCCCTCCCCCCCACTGCTGCTATGCTATACTAATTCCATCTTCTCTCCAGAGCCAGTCTTGAGAATCAAAGTTCGTATGGAAGGGACTGTGAGCGGAGCATCCACACTGTTTTGAGAACTCTGTCAGAGAACCCGCAGAGAGACGAAGAGTCATCTAGTTGGAGGCCAGCAGCAGCATTGTTCTGAAAACAATCAAGTGTTTGACTTCTTTGCATGACCACATGCAACCCCTACAGACAGCCAATGAGTAAACACGAACAAAGGCTGGTACTTTCCCTCCCAGTTGAAACCTCCAGCTAAATGAATCATCGTAGTTCTATGAGAAAGTGAGGGGAAAACCCACCAATCCCTAGGCAAGAAACTTCAAAATATAACTGAGGAAGTAGCTGGGGGGAAAAAAGAAAGCCTAGCAAATCATTGCTTTTCAGATGGCACTCCCTCTGTGCTTCAAATTGCCCAAGTTCCTTGGATTGGAGCTTGTATTTCTCTGCATTGATTGACTCCATTCAGTGAGAGTGTAGACTGTTTGAGGACAGAATCGTGGAGGTCACAGGGGATTTGGTGAGCCAGAGTGCCTGGGTTTGGGGATAGTATCTGCCATTTATACCTTCATAAGTTTGGACTAGTTATCCATTTCTGTGGGCTTCATTTTCATTTTTGTAAAGTGAGGACAACATGACTATCTACCTCAAGAAGTTATTGTTGGTATTGCCTGTATTCAACCACCATGCCCACACCCAGGCAGAATCATTGATGATCAATAATTATCAGTTCTTATTGCTGACCATTGCTGTCCTCCAGGTACAGAGCCCAATGCACTGACAATTCTCAGGATAGACATGATTCAATAAATAAATCCCCAGTGTTGTCCCATGGAATCGCTACTTTAGTGAATAAATTAACTTGTCCAGAACAACTGTATCATATTCTCTCACCTCCGCTTACCTTATCAAACAATTCTTTTCCTTATTTATTTAGTAGCAGTACAAGAAATTTTGTAGCAGCTCTATAGATATAATGGGAACTTATATATATATCAAGGGAGTGATTTCTTTATTCAACAAACAATTCTGAAACAGATAGTTTTCCAGATACTGTGAAAACACTAAGAAAATGACATAAAGATAAAACGCCCAAATCATTGTAACTGATGATAACAGCTGAGATCTATTATCCACCTCGTAAGAAGCATTGTATTAGGCTCTTTACATATATTAGCTCATTGTGCACTGACAGAAATTGGCAGGGCGATAATTATGTCCATTTTAGAGAGAAGGAAACTTAAGATTCCAACAGACTCAATAACCTTGCTTAACATTTTACAGCTAAAATTTTCCAGGTTTTACAGCTAAAATCTCCTCTGTGTTTCCAAAGCCTGTTCATTTTCTACTATCCCTCTTTTAACATCTCACTACAATGTCAGGGAGAATGAAACAAGCACTCTGTGGGAGGCAAGCGTAAATCGCTCTGGAACTCTGGAGTTCTGGGAGGGAGAACAATGAACTTGGATGGTGGAGGATGAGGGCACTCAAAAGGAACTATAGAAGCTGAGTGGGATAACAGAGGAGAAAGAAGAGGAAGAAGGGGCTCCAGGAAATGAAAACATATCAGCCAAAGCCCAGCAGTATCCATTTGTAGGGCAGAGTAGCCTGTGTGTCAGGATATAGAAAGTCAGCTCCAAGTCAGCGTGGATTACGTTTCCAGAGCGCTGGAAAAGCTGCTCTTTAAAGTACAGACACAATATCCCTGCATAGTCACACACCTTGCTGCATAGCTGACGTAAAGATAAAGTTGAGCCCTACCTTAGGCTTGGAGAACCATGATAATTTCTGTTTGAGCAGAATGACTCTGCTTAATGACTTAATGACTCTGACTTAATGATGCTTGTACCTAACGCACACACACACACACCCCCACACCCACGACGAGCAGCCAATGCCTAAATAATCCTACCTTGATCATTCATACTATTCATTTCCTGCCATAAGGCAAAACACCCAGAGATTCTTCTCAGTTCCATAAATAATCAATGAGCAAATATGTGCGATGAAATCAATCTGTTGCAAGACCTGAGAGAGAGAGAGAGAGAAAGTGCTTGCCTTTCAAGTGGCTCAAAAGCAGGTGTTTTAAGAGGAATATGGAGTTTGGAGAATGTCAGGCCTGGGCATCCATAGACAGAATGGGCGGGGGAGGTTTGGAGAACTGTAGACCTTTAAGCTGGTCAATTTTCCCCAACTTTCTAGACAAAAGGTTTAGGGAGACCCAGACCTGCGCCAGAACCCAACCCCCCTGTTGCTCCGGACTGTCCTACCACTTCATCATTTAGTTGTTCTGAAAGCAGCAGCGGCTTCCTCTAGAATACATCCCCTTTGCCTCTACAGGGAAGGCTTTTTTTGGCTACAGTGAAAGGAAAGTGGGAAGATAAAACAAACTTTTATTCATCTGTTCTTACTCATAGGGCTTCCCATCAAGGATGGGTTTTATCCTTATTTAGAATCAATACTAAGTAAAGAAAGTATAAATATACCAATTGAAAACCTCTTTCTGTGGATGCCTTTGCAGCCACAGTTAAATTGCCTGAGGTTTAGAGACACCATGCATTTTCCCTACCCCTTATTCTGTAACCGTGGAGTGTTAAACTCAATCATTTCCTGGGATCCTTGATAAAACAGCATCTAGGATCTGTTAATAGGGCTTTTTAAAAATTTGTTTTCTGGACTTTTTTTTAATAGCTCTAGGACAGAGTTAGATACATCCCTAGTAGGCCGATGGAGTTTTTGAACCCGAATCGCTTGTGTTGAATGTGTTACCATGTCTGACTAGAGTTAAGAAGATCTGGGTGAAAGTAAGGCATTTCCCCTGGGCATTTCCCACTGATCAGCTCTGTGTCAAGGGACTCAAACCTCAGGGTGATCCTAGGGTCTCTGTATGTCACAGGAAGCGGCATAGAGCGAATCAGATGATCTTAACCCATCCCCCACTGCCCCTCACACTAACCAGCACTACAGTCCAAGGGAAAGTCAAACTCCCCAGAGTGTTTAGATTCTTCATCTATAAAGTAGGAAACTTGGACACATGTGTACTCTTGAGGACCTTTCTAGCACTAATCTACTTCATTTCCTTGCATTTTTCTGGGCAAACACAAAATAAGCCACAAGGTAAGGGCTCAGAGCTGAGTACTTTGAGAAAATAAAAGGAAAATACCTGATGGGAATGCATCTAAAGGGTTTACCGCTTGATCTGTTCCCTGGTTAAGGAAACCTGAAATCTCTGCAACACTGAATCTCAAGTAGACTCACTTTGTTGAGGACAGTAGAGGTAGGTTTAATTTCATAGAAGGTGAAATCAAAACAGCCCTGAATGATGAGCCTTGGTTTTGGGCTACTCTCTGGTCAATTTTCCACTACATTATGCTGCCTAGATTTTCTCCTCCAGACCTAAAATAAAGGAGAACATGAAATGACAAGCAGATGATTTGGAAAAGGCTAAATCACTGTTTCTAACCTTTCTAAAGAGTAGCTCCAGAAGACATTGCATATAAAAATGTTCTCAAGATGCAAAACGTGGGGTACCAGAAAATTTACCTCTCTCTTGGAGCTTTGAAATCTGCATTAAAAAAAAAAAAAAAAAACTTGGGAAGATCCTACTGTAGAAAAACCTGTATATATTTTCTTTAACTAGGAAATCCTAACTTATTGGCCACTCGAGACACACTTTACACAAACCACAATTATCACTGTATCTGATTTGTAAATGTATAGAAATGATCACTTATATAGATGTAAGGCAAGATCATTTTACCCACACTGTCAAACGACCATCTCGTTCATCTTACCACATGCCCATTTGTACTCCCATTGCTAATTACCTTCATTCAGCACAGGCTTGGTTTTGAGTACAGTATGTGACAGGCTGATCTCAGTTGTGCCTTCATTCCGGCCTCTGACATCACATCTCTGAACCCGCACAATTACCTGGCTTAATACTTGCAGGTCATGGATTCTCAAATACTTGTGATGATTCTGTAACTAATCTCCACAGCATTTCTGAGTCACTTTAGTCATTCAAATGTGAATTTCCACATTGATCACATGTGCATGGCACAAATGACTTCTATAGCCCATCGGTTTTGTGGGATGCTATCCAATGATGCATACCCCAAACCATCTTGTGTCAGTGAGAAGTGTGTAGCAAATCTAATCTTTTCTTAAATATAAACTCAGAGTGAAAAGAAGCCACAAGAATCCTCCCTCAAAGCCAGTACACACAAATCAGGGTCAGCACTTAAAGGTACATGGTCAACTGCCCAGTGACCTATCTTTCCCTTTGGGAGTTGGTTAGTTCCAGATAAGCCCTGGTGGGAAGGATAGATGGCGAGGAGGAATGAGTCCAGACCAGAGTGACCAGAGGCCATCTGGCCTGGAATGGCTCCAAGCAGTCCCGCCCAGCTCCAGCTGGAACCCCAAAGGCTAAGGTCACAGCCAGTAACAAGCAGCCAATACAAATGGGCACAGATAACCAGACTTAGCCATATGCACATGTTGATCACCATAAACAAAAACAAATTATTTAAAATGAAATATGTTGGTCACAGCTTTGTAGTAAAGCTTGGAATCAGGCAATGTGCTGCCCCCAGTTTTGTTTTTCTTTTTCAATATTTCCTTAACAATTCAGGGGTCTTTTCTGGTTTCATACAAATTTTAGGATTGATTGTTCCAGCACTTTGAAAAATGACGGTGGAATTTTGATCAGGATGGCATTGAAAGTATAGATTGCTCTGGGCAGTATAGACATTTTAACAATGTTTATTCTTCCAATCCATGAGCATGGAATGAACAATCAACAAAACAAACAGGCAACCCATGGAATGGGAGAAGATATTCGCAAATGACACTACAGGCAAAGGGCTGATATCCAAGATCTATAAAGAACTCCACAAACTCAACACCCAAAAAACAGATAATCACATCAAAAAATGGGCATGACATGACATGAAGACATGAATCTGTTCATCACTTCTCCAAAGAAGACATACAAATAGCTAATAGACACATGAAAAACTGTTCATCATCATTAGCCATCAGGGAGATTCAAATCAAAACCACATTGAGATACCACTTTACACCAATTAGAATGGCCAAAATTAAGAAGACAGTAAACAACAAGTGTAGGTGAGGATGTGGAGAAAGGGGAACCCTCTTCCACTGTTGGTGGGAATGCAAGTTGGTGCGGCCACTTTGGAAAACAATGTGGAGATTTCTTAAGAAATTAAAATAGAGCTACCCTATGACCCTGCAATTGCACTACTCGGTGTTTACCCCAAAGATACAGATGTAGTGAAAAGAAGAGTCATATGTTCATAGCAGCAATGGCCACAATCGCCAAACTGTGGAAAGAGCTAAATTGCCCTTCAACAGATGAATGGATAAAGAAGATATGGTCCATATATTCAATGGAATATTACACCTCCATCAGAAAGGATGAATACCCAACTTTTGTATCAACAATTTGGAGGAGATTATGCTGAGTGAAATAAGTCAAGCAGAGAAAGTCAATTATATGGTTTCACTTATGTGTAGAGCATAAGGAATAACATGGAGGACATTAGGAGATGGAAAGGAAAACTGAACTGGGGGAGATCGGAGGGGGAGATGAAGCATGACAGACTGTGGACTCTGAGAAACAAACAGGGTTTTGGAAAGGGGAGGATGGGTGAGCCTGGTGGTGGGTATTAAGGAGGGCATGTATTGCATGGAGCACTGGGTGTGGTGCATAAGCAATGAATCTTGGAACACTGAAAAAATAAAATTAAAAATAATAATAAATAAATAAATCTTTAAAAAAATAAAATGAAATACATTGAGTGAACAAGTGTGTAACTGGACAAACTGGCACCCCTGTGCACAGTTGTAGGAATGTAAAATGGTGCAGCCACTATGGAAAACAGTACGATGGTTCCTCAAAAAATTAAAAATCCATCAATATCACTTTTGGGTATTTATCCCAAAGACCCAAAATCAGGATCTCAAAGAGGTATTAGCACAACTAAGTTCAGTGCAGCATTATTTACAAAAACCAAGATGGGGGAAACAATCTAAAGGTCCTTTGACAGATGAATGGATAAGGAAAATATGGTTTTTACACACAATGGAGTATCATTCATCCTTCAAAAATGAAATTCGGTAGTATGTGTCAACGTGGATGAAATGAAGACATTACATTAAATGAAATAAGCTAGTCATAAAACGGTAACTACTGAATGATTCCATTGATGTGAAATACTAAAATAGTCAAATTCAAAGAATGTATGGTCTGGTGGTTACCAAGGACTGGAAAGGGGAGAGAAATAGGGAATTACTCATCAGAGGGCATAAAGTTTTAGTTAAGCGAAATGAGTAAGTTGTAGATATGTGCAGTACAACAATACACCTACAGTCAAGAGTAATAAGTTCTATACTTACAATTTTGTTAGGAGGCCAGATCTCATGTTGAGTGTTCTTACCATGATAAAGTTAAAAGAACGGGTACTTGGGATGTTGTAGGAAGTCAACACAACACATTATTATTCTCATATTCAGTGGGCTCCAACTAAGAGGGTTTAGCTTAGTGAATAGGAGAGGTTAGACTGGAGTCAGACATACTGTATTCATCCTCCTGACTCCTCAATTTTTATCATCTGTAAGATTAAAATTAAATAGAATGATACAAGGCATTTGGCACAAAGGCAGTTCCCAGCATATAGTAAGTATATTTTAAAGATTTTTTAAAAATAGGACAGTGTGAAGAACTTATCCTTTTGTCACTATTAGTTGGTCTTTGCTTGAAGCTTACAACCTCCAGACACCTTGACACTTGACATTTCTCTTGACCTACTCACTTTTCCCTTTTCTTTCCTGCCTTGTCTTCCTTCTCATTCGTGTCCTATTTCTTTTCTCTGATCTCTCATATACTAGGTCAATCATAGTCTTTCAAATGCCTACTCCCGTGTGTGTGTGTGTGTGTGTGTGAGAGAGAGAGGGAGAGAAACAGAGAGAGAGAATGTTTCTTCTAGAGAAGGGAGTGGGCAGAAGGAGAACTTTTTCATCCTAGATATTGCTGGTTAGAAGTGAGCCACAGAATGAAGGAGGGTGACAGGTGCTAGTGACAGTAGATGCCACACATTTCAGGATCTGAGGAGTAATGCAATAATCATTTTTCTTTGTCTACCATGGAATTGCCATAATCTAGCCCTTCCGCCCTCCTCCTGAACGCACAGACAGTACACTAAGAGGAGTCCGTTCTTGGCTCAATTGCCTTCGATTGTGATGAGAGCACATGTCAACCCATAATATCTAGGTATCCATCAGGCTACTGTCCAAGATGCACAGCCTCCTTTTTCATAACCAGAAATTACTGACAACAAAAATCACCCAGAAATCAAATGTCAGTCAGCTACTAATTTGAAAAAACAACCAGATATAGTTCTTTAGAAGTTTTTAACAGCTCCATAATGATATATATGCAAGCAAACATCTCTCTAATAGACATGAGCCATTTTAAATAATCTTTTAAAATAAATATAAAATATATACAGAATAATACACAAATTACAAGTATCTAGCTTGATATATTCTCACAAAGGGGACACACCCATAGAGCCATCACCCTGATCAAGAAACAGAACATTTCAAACAGCCCAGAGCACCCTGTTACTCCTCTTTTTGGTAGCCAGGCCTACACAGGGTTATTATACTTTGCAGAGTTCTAACATCATAAACTAATTTGTCTGTTTGTTAACTTTATTGAAATGAGGTGACTCAATCCCTAGTCTCTTGTGCCTGCCTTCTTCTGCTCAACATATGGTTGCAAGGTTCATCAATACTATTGCATGTAGTAATAATCCTTCACATTTTCATTGATATTGACAGACCTCACCAGCAGACTTCAATTAGCTTTCTGTCTCAAACCTAGCACAGTTCCCAGGGCTCAGAAGCAGGAGCTATGTATGGATTAGATGCAAGATCAGCAATTTACTTAACTTGTAAACAGTTCTATTTTTCCTTTTTCATACAGCTTTCCTTTAACAATAGCCTGACACCAGCCATAAAAATGGGTTTTCAAATTATGTATTTCTTGCCTCTGCTTACAGTTTCCCACTGATCATCATCAACCTCTCCTGACCAGCTCCCCTACTTTACCCACTCTTCCCAAAGGTACGAACATCAGAGAGTCTAAAGGGTAGTATTTTCCTTCCCTACTTCTATGGAAAAAAACTACATGGGCAGAGGAGGTTGGCTAATTTTCAACCACTGTCTAGCTGGGTCCTCACACTCAAGATTCACAATTTTGTTTGAATTGTCTCGGCATCCACAAAATTATATATAAGAAAAAAAAATTGTTCCCACACATACAAAAAATTATTTGGGGTTGATCCGAGCCAACATTTTTTTTCTACCACCACAGTGAGTGGAGATAAATGAGATTCGATTATAATGAACTAAAATGAGGGCAAATATTATACCAAAACAATTGGATGCTGAGACACTGTGTGTGTGTGTGTGTGTGTGTGTGTGTGTGTGTGTGTGTGGTTAACTCAGGCACGGAAAAAGCCCTGGAGTATGGAAGACAGACGGATATGCTAAAAATGGAAGAAATGAAGCATACCAAGCAATACGGTTGCTCCACAATGCCATTCCTGCCCATCCCAAAGGGGCATAAATAGAAAGATTCTGGAATTTAGCACCACTGATATTTAAGCCCCATTTCCAGCAAGGTCAAGACTAATAGCGAGGTATTTATTTTACTAACTTAGGTTGCAGCGCCTTGGGCGGATCCTGCACCTTCTTCTATATCTCACTCAGCGCCAAGAACACTGTTAGCCATCAACAAAACCATAATAGACCGAGAGTCTTCTCCAAAGGCCAATGAAAACATACACGCTGAGCTAATAGAGACATTTACAGGCAGAGGAGTCCAGCTTCCTTTCTGAAAATGCCACCAAGGCAGCCCAGCTAATTAGGTCTTAGTAAGTGACACCATCTAACCAGAATGGCCCACCTGCCTGGAGTTTGTGTGTGAGCACCAAGCTTGTTTTTTATTTGATTGGTTTTTGTTTTTGTTCTCCTAGCTATAAATGAAAAGGGCTATTTCTGAAATCTCCAGGGCTCTCTTTGAGATCTGGCCTGTGAGTTCACAGTCATTTCAGGAAAATGGGAATGCAATACTTAGTACTGCAAAGAATAAAATTATTCATCCCAGGCTGTTTGTCATTCCTCCCCAACTTCTGTTATCTTCCCTTAGGAGAAACAGAGGAAAATGATTATGCCCAAGGCCACCCTGAAATGCAGTGACAATTCCAGGAATGAAACTCAGATGTTTCTTGCAACCTTGTCTCTGATCCAGCCTGGGAGTAGACATAATTTTCCCAGTATTTCTCAATACAAATGTCCTTGGGAAGGTCTCACTCAACCTTTGTCTGTGTATCTAAAAATAATGTAAATTAATGGAGATAGGGATTACGGATATGAGACATTGGAGTAACCTGGACTCAAAGACTAGTAGGCCTCTCTATCAATAAGAATGGTGTTGACTTCAACCAAAGTGCTTTATTTTTATTTTTTAAAAGATTTTATTTATTTGACAGAGAAAGAGAGAGATCTCAAGTAGGCAGAGAGGTAGGCAGAGAGAGAAGGGGAAGCAGGCTTCCTGCCGGGCAGAGAGTCCGATGCGGGGCTTGATCTAAGGACCCTGAGATCATGACCTGAGTGGAAGGCAGAGGCTTTAACCCACTGAGCCACCAGGAGCCCCCAACCAAAGTGCTTTAAACTGAGAAAGACCACATGGACTGAAAAACAATCCCTGGAAAATTCAATGAGTATTAATGGAGCTTCTATCACAAGTTCTCAGAACACAAGTGTTTCTGTGTCCCTCATATTTTCTTCCTCCAAAATCCTAGTAGAAAATGATATCGTGGCAAAGCAAAGTTTTTATCCACCCCCTAAAATAATTAATTAAGTAATTAATGAATTTTTGAAGGCACCAAAACGTATCAGGCAAAGCATACTAGAAAACTATCATACACTGCAATAGAGCAGAAGGAATGGACCACGGAGACAGACATACCTGACTGCCAATCCCAGTTTCATTTGTTATTAGCTCTGCAGTGTCCTTAACTTCTCTCAGCTTAATTTCCTCATCTATAGAGCTGGGACCAATAGAATTATTCAGAGCTCTTTCAATTGCAAGAATCAAAAACTCGACCCAACCATTCTTAAGCAGAAAAAGAAAATACATGTAAAAATAAAATAAATGTATTGACTGTGTAACTGAAAAACCTAGGAGTCCTTAGCTTCTGGCACACCTGGATTCAGGTGTTCCATACTGTCGGGACGTGATCTCTCCCATCTGCCTTCTTTCTTCCGAAATGGTTTAATTTTCAAGTATGCCCTCAGAACTCAAGATAATATCCTCACAGCCTCATAAGAAGGCAATGAAGACTTCTCAGGTACTGAATCTCATTTACTCTCATAGGTTATAGGTCCACACTATTGGTAATACTGGCAGAAATCTCAAGATAATATTAGAGTGCTACTACCTGCATAAAGGTAACTGGCTTCTGGGAGGCCAAAACAGTATCCCCTACAATGTATTTCAGAGTTGTTGTAAAAGCAAGCAAACAAACAAAACTTACCCCAGGACCTCTAATTTCTGTTAAGATAATAGTACATTAATTTTTACTAGTCTTGCAAGTCTTTGACATGCAAGAAATATTGGCTGGTATTGACTCCACTTAGAACACACAATACAGTTAGTAGTGGCCTGTCCATAATCTACAGAATATTCTGGCAAAACTAAGGTAAGTTATAAGGTGAGATTTCACCTAGACTAAAAGGGAAAAAGGATTTAGCTAAGCAGAGAAAAACCGGGCATTCTAAGGGAAGTAATAAAACAAGTTAATTACTATATATTTTCATAGAAGAAAGTGTTAGGGGTAAGATGCACATTCTAACCAGCAGAAAATGGCATATCATGAAGTTGATTTGTAAATATTAGAAGGAAGAGTTTGCATACTTCCAGCAAAAATAACATCTAAAGAATTAAGTTTTTTAAATGTCATTTATCAAGGAAAGATTTTTTTTTTTAACCTACTCATTCTGTGTACTTTCTGACAAGATACTCCTTAAGCTGGTCTGATTTCGATGAGGTGGCCTGTGTATAAACATAAATTTGACAAAATTCAGATCTCTTCATTAGAGGACACAATTAGCTCACTCCAGTACAGATGAAGAGTTATTGGTTGAAGCATGTTAATAAAGCCCGGCTGTGACAGAGAAGTAAAAAGTAGTTTAGAATGAGAAAATTGCATTAATATACATGATGTGGGTTCTAACTGGGGCCAAAATAAAAAATATTTCCTGGATTTCAGATAGAGGTCTGTCCAACAACAATCTTATTTTGAGCATTTTGAAGGTAGACTTCAAATAAATAGCGAAAAGCAAGACAGACACATTTAACCAGTTTTTTTTAAAAAACATTGGGAGTGCCAACCATAAATACTTTTTGCAAGCGATACTAAGCCAGACTACCATCCTTCCGGTAATGCCCCTGCATCAGGCACCAAGAATATTTATTTCTGGCTATGATGAATTCAGATGAGTTACCCCATTCTCCAAAAGATGTCTACAGAAGACACTCCTGGCTGCCAAAAAAGTATTCTCTCAAAATAGAAATCCCTCCTCAGTTCGACTTAGCGAGTCTGTTATGATAATCTCAGGGAATTTACCAGTCTGGGGAGACTTATTTCACGGAACTGAAGTGTTTCCAAGGTTTGAAGATACCCTATATTTTGGGAAATGAGCATGTGATATATTTTGCATGTTGTCTTAATAGAAGCATTCCTCTTTCTCTAGGGTGCTGTGAGTCAGTGATGAAAAGTTGTTGTATGTTCACAACCAAGAAGTAAAAACAAAGCATTAAAGTAAGGGAACATGACAAATTAATATGTTGAGAAAATGAGGGCATTTTAAGGCCACAACAGCAAAACATTAGGTCCCAAAACAAAAACATCAGTGACTCATCCAATTTTCATTAGTATGAAATTGTTTCTAAATACGAACACATGGAGGAATGTCTACACCAAGTATTCTTTGGATGGTGTGATGACACCAAGGATCTCTACGGCTTTGGGTCCCAAAGCTTTGTGTTTGTGGTCGAAAGGGACCCTTCCTCAACTCCTCCCCCAATCGAGAACTCTGAAGCCAGAGCAGAACTAATGATGTGACTAAACAAACTGAGAATTGTGATGACAAGAAGAGAGTGCACAGTTGTCCAGATGTCCGATCAGCTGTAGAAGACTAAGTCGGCCTTGCAGTGAGGTTCCCTGGAGACACAGAACCTCATCTTCAGAAGGCAGGTAAGGCTTCTATGGACAGGGAAAATGAAAGGCATGGCCTGAAGTGAGCTAAAATCTTTTGTAAAGAGGGAGGGGACACTGGGTGACTTCGGCTCAGGTCATGATCTCACGGTCCTGGCATCAAGCCCCATGTCTGGCTCCGTGCTCAGCAGGCAGTCTGCTTGTCCCTCTGTCCCTCCCTCCCTCCCCTGGTTACACACACACACACACACACACACACACACACTTTCTCTCTCTCTCTTACTCTCTTTCTCTCTCTCTCTCTCTCAAATAAATAAATAAAATCTTTACATACAAAAAGGAAAGTTGTACTCCTTACTATGACTCCCAGAGCCCTACAGGATTTGGTCTTCCAGCCTCCTCTCTGCTTTCGTCTCCTACCATTTTCTCACTTGTTCCCTTTGCTAGAGACTCACTGGCCTTTCCTTTCTCTGGCCACAGCAAGCCTGCTTTACCCCTAGGGCCTTTGCATTTGCTATTCTCTCTGCCTCAAACAGTCTTGCTCCACGTAGCAACATATTTTGATCCTACACTTCCTTCAAAAATGTTGGAATGTTCAGGCCTTCCAGAGAGGGCTCTTCTCTACCATCCCCGTGCAACAGCAGCCTCTTCCTGCTACCTCGGGCACTCTCTTCTGCCTTATCTGGCTTTATTTTTTTTCATAGTAATGGAAAAGTACCGTTTATCATAGTTCATATTTATGTGTGCTACCTGTCTAGCCCTACAAGAAGATTAATTCTATGAAAGCAGTGGATTTAGTCAGGACCATTCCTTGACCCTTAGGATAATACCCGATTCATGTTAAGCACCTGCATTAGCAAGGAACAAACTGGGCATCAAAAATTATACCAGTTTGATGAGAGAGAATTTAATATAAAGAAGTATTAACTACTATGAAGTTACCTAGGTACGAAAGAATACAAAGAGCACTCTCTAGTATCTCAACTGCAGGGAGCAGCTACCACCTCTCAGGCTGGGGGAGCAAAGGGGATGTTGGAGTTAATCAACCCTAGAGACCTAGTGAGGGTCCTTGCTGAGCCGAAACTCTGGGTTCTGTGGAGGGAACTCTCTATGGCTGGTGTCTCTGAGCTTTGAGGAGCAACGTGGTAGTGTTGTAGGATTCCTCAGCCTTTAGTGCCCATGGTTCTTGGTCATACCACTTCGAAGAATGAAGAGGTAGAGCAGACGAAAAGTGGACAGCAGTAAAGCAAAGTTTATTGAGCAATAGTACAAAGCTCCCAGAGAGGGAGGGGACCCAAGAGGGTTGCCCTTGGAGTTTCTAAGCTTGGGGGTTTTTATGAGCTCTGCAGAACTATCTTAAGCAATCAGGGTGTGCTGAGTCATGCCAATCTGGGCTCTGCTCACATTTCTGTCTACCTATTAGGTTAATGTCTACATACTGATGGTCTTTTTTGCTGACATCTGGGGGCTTATGTCTTAACTGTCATTGCCTGTGATAGTGACAAATGCTCTGTGGTTAATTGACTTATTTTAGGATGTTTTGCAGAAGTCATTTCTGCAAAGTCTACAAAATAGAATGTTAGTGTGGTCCTTTCTAAGCTGCAAAACAGGATGTGAATGCATTTATCTTACTGTCCTGACTCCATATTTTCTGGCCCTGACTACCTAACTGTCCAACTAACTCTTAACAGTGGGCGTGGCACCCAGATCTTCAAAGAGAGACTGTGACAGGTTGGGGCTGGCAAGATGGTAAGTGAGATGAAATGGGCTTTGCTCACACTGGAAGGACCAACTGCACATTGGCTTTAGTGGTTACTATGGGAAAGAACAACTGCTAAGGGAAGAAGAAGTATTGCTTGGGTAATATGCCAGGAACAGAAAGCTGAAGGGTAGTCAGTTCCTGGGAAGCCGGAGGAAAGAGAGTATCCCTTCTTCGTCTTCAAGCCTGGAAGTCTCCCTCTGTTGCCCCCTATTGGCAGAGTCCAACATGGAGGCAGCCTAAAATGGAGCCACAATGAGGCCTTCACAGCCCCCAGTCAACATCACAAAGCTGAGTGGAGAGGGGAGGGTAGGCCTGGAGCCGAGAGACAATAACTTAATGGCATAGTACTCAATAAATATCTGCTGAAAGGAGTTATTGAAATGTACTAGAATTTCTTCAAAGATCATTTAAATTGCTTAAAAATGAAACATACTTCTGAATATAATAAATAAAAATAAAAATTATCCAAAAGACATAGAAGCAATCGAGGCTTGTCAGGTGAGGGTTAAGTAAAATACTCAATTCCTATCAAGAGTGAATGGTATTCTGTTTCCTGGAAGCTGAGGCAAAAATGGAAATATGGAATGCATTAAAATTTAACTATAATAGTTAGTGGAGAGAAGCAGGGAGCTTTAAAGATAAAGATAATATTTTTTTCCAGAGCAGAGGCTTGATGCTTTCAAGCATGTGTATTTGTCTGAAACTCCACAGCTCAGAACCAACAAAATAAAAAGACTTCGTCCTGCTTAACTTTTGTCTCATAGCAGTGTGTGTGTGTGTGTGTGTGTGTGTGTGTGTGTGTGTGTGTGTATGACCAGCTGTTGGTTTCATCTATAAAAGAACATCAATATGTAAACTAGCAAATACCTCATTTTAAGAACCAGATATCCTCAGGAGCCATCAGAATGAGTTAGGAGCAAAATTCATGCCTGAATAAGAGAACAGAACCATTTGTGGACCCAGAGTAACTGAATCCCTACAAAAGATATAATAAATTGACTTGTTGCCTGAGGGCATTTAAAATTGAATACCTACCAAATACAATGATTTTTTTGTTGTTGTTTTGCAGAATTTTATGCTGAGTCGTTTCTTATGGAAGTCAGATGACAATGGACTCACACTGCTTCTTAAATTCATTCTTAAGGAATACAACAAGGTTATCAGCATATAGGAGGACACTGTATTTCTCTTTGTTGCAGCAGGAGGTGGTAAAGTCAATTCATTTCATACTTGTGCTATGCTGATAAAGATTTAAAAAATAAGTGCTGAACTTAGTCTGTTTGACATCACTTAAGGCTGTATTGCATTTCATCTATCTCTGCTTACCCTAATTTTGGCAAATATGGTGAATGAAAGAGGCAGTAATAGTTGAGGTGACGGTCTGGAAGGCATGGTGGTCCAAAGACACCTGCTGTCCATAGAATCAGAGGTGGATGATGGACAAATGATGAAGTTTATACATGGTCTTGAGATATTCTCAAACCTAAGACATATCAGTACAAGTCTATCAAAAGAAATAGTTCTATTTTCAAATTCAAAAACAGATTATAAAGACAATCTCAAGAAAATAAGAAGACAAGGCACAGACTAGAAGAAAATATTTGTATAGGATATATCTGATAAAAGACTGTTACCCAAAATATACAAAGAACTCTTAAAACCCAACAATAAGAAAACAAATACTGATTAAAAAATGGACCAATTCTGGAAAACCATATGGAGGTTCCTCAAAGTTAAAAATAGAGCTACCCTATGACCCAGCAATTGCACTACTAGGTATTTATTTCAAGGATAAAACATAGTGATTCAAAGGGGCACATGCACTCTAATGTTTATAGCAGCAATACCTGCAATAGCCAAAATATGGAAAGAGCCCAGATGTCCATCAACATATGAATGGATAAAGATGTGGTATATATATGCAGTGGAGTATCACTTGGCCAACAAAAATAATGAAATCTTGCCATTTGCAATGAAGTTGTTGGAACTAGAGGGTATTATGCTAAGCGAAATAAGTCAGTCAGAGAAAGATAAATACCATATGATTTCACTCATATGTGGAATTTAAGAAACAAAACAGATGAACATAGAGGAAAGGAAAGAAAAATAAAAAAGGATGAAAATATAGAGGGAGGCAAACCATAAGAGACACTGAACTCTAGGAAACAAACTAAGGGTTGCTAAAGGGGAAGTGTGTTGGGGGATGGGGTATTTGGGTGAGGGGCACTAAGGAGGGCCCTTGATGTAATGAGCACTGGGTGTTATATGCAACTGATGAATCATTAAATTCTACTTTGACTAACAATACAGATTTTTTTAAATGGGCCAAAGATCCGAACAGACACCTAACCAAAGAAGATGACAAATAGGCATATGAAAAGATGTTCCACATTATATGTCATCAGAGAAAGGCAAATTAAAACTATGTTGAGGGACACCTGAGTGCTTCAGTCAGTTAAGTGTCTGCCTTCAACTCAGGTCATGATCCCAGTGTCCTGGAACTGAGTTCTGCATCAGGCTCCCTGCTTGGCGGGGAGCCTGCTTCTCCCTATGCCTGCCATTTCCTCTGCCTGTCCTTGCGCTTTCTCTCTCTCTGACAAATAAATAAAATCTTAAAAATAAATAAATAAATAAATAAATAAATAAATAAACTATGATGAGATACTACTAAATCCCTATCAGAACGGCCAAAATCCAAAACACTGACAATACCAAATGCTGGCAGAACTGAGGAGCAACAGGAACTCTCATTCATTGCTAGTAGGAGGGGAAAATGGTACAATCACTTTCTTGGGGATACTTTGGCAATTTCTTACAAAACTAAATATCCTCAGGGGTACAGGTGGTTTAGCCCGTTGAGGGTCCAACTCTTGATTTCAGCTTGGGTCATGATCTCAGGGTCCTGAGATCGAGCCCTGCATCAGGCTCTCCACTCAGTAGGGGCATCTGCTTTCTCTCTCCCTCTGCTTTTTCTCTTTGTTCTCTCTCTCTTTCTAGTAAGTAAATAAAAAACAAAACAAAACAAAAACCAAAAAACTAAACATCCTCTTACCAGGTAAACCAATAATCATGCTTCTTGGAATTTACCCAAATGAATCAAAAATGTATGTCCGCACAAACCCACACAGAGATGATTACAGTAGTTTTATGCATTATTGCCCAAATGTGGGAAACTTTGAACACAAGATTTCCTTCAATAGGAGGTAAACTGTGGTATATCCAGACAGTGGAATATGATTCACTGCTAAAACAAAATGAGCTATCAAGGCAAGCAAAGAAATTGAGGAAACTGAAATGTATAATACTGAGGGAAGGAATACTGTAACAAATACACCACTGTGGAAGTTAATAATGGGAGGAGATATGGCAACTCTGTACTTTCTGCTCAATTTTGCTATGGATGTAAAACCACTATAAAAAAATAAAGTTTATTAATTTAAAAAAACATAATTAAATTATCTACATTACATTGAAACTAGTATTTTACCCTAGCTCAATTTCTTCCTCTCTTATTTAAGAGAAAAAAGGAATGGCTCTGTGTTTATATTCTTCACCTCTAGAACGTCTGCCTTATGACTTTTACTCTATTTTCTATCATTTTCCTCATGTTCTATCTCCTACCCCTCCTGCTAATGCATATGTTAAGTAAGGAAAAAGGAGGGAGCAATCAAAAGTTTTATTTGAAATGTGATCAAGATTATTTAAACTTGTACCCTGGAGACTGACTAATTAATTAGAACTCTTAAAGAGATTCTGATCAGGTCGGTCTTGCTAATCTCTCTTCTCATTACACATCAATTCCAAATTCCATTAATCCCTTAGCCTCACTATGATGAGAGCTTTCCAGAAGTCTCTGTCAGAAATACTTCCTGCTTCATGTCACTTCTGCATAACATTCAGTCTGTTTTTCCTCAGAAGGTCTGTTTACAAGTCACAATGGGACAAAGGGTGAGTGGGTCAAAGAGAGTTTATCATTAACAGGACTATATTCTTAATGATAAGAACAGCTACCTACTAGGAATCACCAAGCATGTATCAGACATCATCTAGGTGTTTAAACATAAGTATTGTGTGCTTTATGGCAAAGGAAACTAAGGTTCACAAAGGGTGGGTACATAACTTACAAAAGGCCACAGGGCTGGACTGGTTTCTGGGTCCCCTGTTTGCAAGTGTCAAAAACAGAACTCCAACTCATTTAGGCAAAAAAGGATAAGATATGACTAAGAAAATCCCAACTAGGTTTAAACAAGCAGACTGGATGAGGGTCACATGTAGCAGGGCCTTAGGAATGTTTAGAACTAGCAACTCAAAATCTACTGAATCTTTTACTTTCAATATCCCTTCTCCCTGGCCTTCTCTGCACATGCCTTTGATCTCCTCTCATTGCAGACAGCTTTTCTCCCTTTGGCAGGAAACTGTGCTACCAACAGCTTCAAAGATTTATATCTTAAAATGTCTGGCCCTGCAGAGATACTAACTCTCTTTGCACTTATCAATTCGAAAACTCCTGGCAAAAAAATGTTCTGTTGATCCTGCCTCCCCTGTTGGGCTAATGAACTCTCTCCATTCCTGAAGACACCATATGGATGACAAGAAATGGGGGCAGATTTGGGAGAAAGATCCAGGAGAACTGGAGGTGACTCCCAAAAGACAAACTCAGAGATGTTCACCATGAAAACCATGATGTAGGTCCTGCAAGTATTGTTATCACTATGCAATTGAGGAAAATAAAAGCTGAGTGATGAGAATAAATTAAAATTTAACTGTCTTGTTCAACACAACACAATAAACAAGTTTATGGGGTCATACTCAGGTCTCTCTAAATTCACTCTCTAAATTCACTATATCTGCTTCCAAACCAAAGAAGAAAAAGTGGCTCAGAGAAAGGTGTTGCTAAAGGGGTCAAACACAGCATCTTACAGGGCTAGCTAATGCCATTGGACCTTGAAGTCCACAGATTGGATCAAAGTCCAATTCCTCTGGCATCTACCTTCTTAAGAAAATTAGAGATACAACAAATTTAATAAAGAATAAAAGAATAATAGCAATGATATTGACTGACCACTATCTTCATGCAATGAAATCTGCTTCTTTATCATAGTCAGTAAAACTCTAAAAAGTAAGTAAAATTATCATCATTTTATATAAAGAAATTGAGACTAAGAGGAATGGAGATTTTACCTAACACCATGGTTGATATCCAACCCTATATCCAAAGAGCTTCAAAGTTTTGTGCTTTCTAAACATCTACTTCCAAAGAGATGAAGGTAGAAGATGTATAAAGATTCTCCCAAATAAAAATAGTAAAGTTCATTAGCACCTGTATTTGCTATGATTTCAACTAGATGAGTGATCCCCAGAGGCAAAGGGTACAATGGACACTTACGATCTCAGCAGAGCTAGAACTCTGGCAACTGAGGGTGAGGTCTTTAATCTGATATAGAGACTCCAAATATAAATTGACGCCAGGAATACAGTGAAACAAGACAGGGTCCTCCACCTGAAGAGCTTACATTGTCATCAGGAAAGCAGATCACAATTTTTTTTTTTTAAATGTTTTTTTTTTTTTTAGATTATTTATTTATTTATTAGAGAGAGACTGAGAATGAAAGGGGAGAAGGTCAGAGGGAGAAGCAGACTTCCCACAGAGCCGGGAGTCCGATATGGGACTCGATCCCGGGACTCCGGGATCATGACCTGAGCCGAAGGCAGTCGCTTAACCAACTGAGCCACCCAGGCGCCCAAGCAGATCACAATTTTATATAAAAAAAATAAACAGATAACCTGTGTTATTAATATTCACTACAAAGAAGTCAAAATAGGAAGATGACAGTGTGTTGTCAGAGAAGATCTCTCTTAGGAGATATGTGTATTTATTACTGAATTATAAGACAAAAGCAGCTGTGAAGAAATCTGGGTGGAGTGGGAGGTTAGGGGTGGGAAAAAGAAATGGGGAAGATTGTTCCAAAGAAAAGGAAAATCAAGTGCAAAGATCCTGAGAAGGGAACAAGCTTAACTTGCTCATAGAGCAGAAAGGGAAAAAAAAGGAGAGGTGAGCAAGACCTGGATCCTGTAGGGCTTCCTATGCTAAAACCAGGAGCTTGACATTTTTAATGGGAAGTCATTGGATAGTTTTTAAGAGAAAAGTGAAAGAGAAAACTTTTCTCTTAGGAGAAAAGGACTTAATCTGCCTTGTATTTTAGAACGATCACTCTGAACATGGAACTGGGTGAGGGAAGGGCACATCACTGTGTGAAGGCAAGAGATCAGAGAGACTGGAGGCCATTGTAGAGCAGGCAATGATGGAGGCTTGAGCTCAAGTTTTAGCAGTAAGATTTGTGAGTAGTAGTTGGACTCAAGACACATTCTGGAGAAAATGTCTGCATGGCTATGTGCAGAGTATAAAGAAAATAAAGTAATAAAAATCCCCCAATCCTAGATTTTTTGACCTGTACAACAGGTTATGTGGTAAAGACATTTACTGAGATGGCAAAACCTTACAGGAGAGCTGATGTAGTAGGGGGTGCGGTGGGGTGGACACTTCCACTTGGGCCATGTTGTAACTAGTATGGCTAATAGACATGCAAGTGGAGATGTCATGTAGGTAGTTACATACATGAGTTTGCCAATCAGAAAGGAGACTGGGGCTATAGATTTAAAAGTAAGAGTCCTTAGCTTATCGATTCCACTGGAATGGGTGAATTTCCTAAGGAGACACTATAGTTGAAGAAACCATAAGAGATAAGGATGTGCCCTGTGTCATACCAAAATTTAGAGTCCCAGTGGAATTGCGGACAGCAAGTTACTCAAAGCGTAGTGTGTCAGGTGGAAGAAAAAGAAAGGGACTGTGAGTAACAGAAGCCTCAAGAAACATATATTTCAGGAAGGATGGAGAGGTCAACAATGACAAATGCTACCAAATGCCAGGGATCATGTAAATGAGGATAGAGAAATCTGGATCAGAATTATTCCTGCTGAAAGCTGCAAGGCCCCAACTGAGATTATCTGAAAATATGGGGCTAGTTATTTCACATATCAATATGCTTGGACCTTGGGCTATTCCAGGGTTCCTTAATTCAAAGGATCAACAACACTACCAAGAACTAGATATTCTCTATCTTGTTTTCGTGCCATACACAGAGTGTGGACAATGTCTTCCTATGTGCTAGAAGATGACTATACATTTTCAAAATTTTATAGACATAACCACATCCAAGAAAGGTTTTTTCTTCTATCCTTCTCTTTTTTGTAAGAACTGCCCAGATATGCCCCCACCAGACTTTTACTCAAAATACACTGGCCTATATTAGTCTTAAGTCAAAGTCTATACCAGTCATTGACTAGAAAAATAGAATTACTTATTGTTTTATACTTAGATCAATTATAATTCTCATCCCAAGCACTGGGAAGGGATCTGGTTATCTCTGTTCATCACATGAGGAAAATCCCCAAATGTAATAAAAGACTTAACTAAAATAAGAAGATGAAAACAAAAAAGAAAAAAAGAAGAGGGAGTTCAGAATAAGACGAAGAAGGAAGAAAAGGAAGGGGAGGAAGTGGAGTACAAGAAAAAAAGGGAGATGGAAATATCTTGGGGATATATAATCATCAGTATCTAATACTACAGTTTTATAAAGATAATTTCAGTGGAGGGTTCTTTTAAAACAATTGCAGAGGGGTGCCTGGGTGGCTCAGTCAGTTAAATGTTGACTCTTGATTTCAGCTCAAGTCATGACCTCAGAGTCATGAGATCAAGCCTCTCTCTCAAGAGAGAGAACTTAAGGTTCTCTCTCTTCCTCTGCCCCTCCTTCACTTGTGCACTCTCTCTCATGTTCTTGCTTTCTCTCTCTCTCTCATATAAATATAAAATAAAATAAAAAATAAATAAAGCAATTTCAGAGAGAAAAGGAGGTGAAGAAGTCAAAACAGTAAACACAGACAATATTTTAAAAAGGTTTTTATACACAGTGTTGAAGACAAACGTGATAGTTTCCAAAGAAGGATATAGGGACATGGGAGTTTGGGGTTGGTTTCAGATTTATTTTAGGATGGGTGATTTTGTGGCATTTTGTATGTCAGTATGAATGATCCTAAAATGGGAAAAATTTTGATGTAGGAAATATGCAGGGGCCAACTCCTCGAGAAAATGAGATGGAAAGGAATCTAAGACATTAACAGAAGGTTTGGTCTAAGTAACAAAAATAAGCCTAACCTTTGAATAGGATGGGTAATTCAGTAGTTGAGTACAGTTGCTGTAAGGATTACTGAACTGTTAAAAGGTAAGGTAGTTCACAACCAGTTGTATCTAGTTTTTTGATAGAGGAAGTATCACTGGTATGAAGACAATAGGCAGATGCAGAAGGAATATTTGAAATATGGGGAGAGAGGGTCAGAATTAAGGGTCTCTGAGAGTGAGGAAGTGGATTATAGGGCAGGTAGCAGAGTTCAGACTGTTGATACTGTTTTCACTGTTACAGTGTTGGTGTAGAATTGGTGGATAATTTGGTTTAGTTGGGGTTGGGATTTTGCCAGATACATAGGATAGTGGAGGGGAGAATGGAGCAAAGGTGTTAAGAGTATTTTCGAGGGAGTGTCCCAGTACTAGATCTTGAATTTTTTAAGCTGGGAAAGAAGTAAGGTCAATGTGTTCAAAGTTTGAATGAGGTCAGAGAATGTTTGCTGTGGGAATACAATAGGAAGTAAAGTAAAAATGTAGGAGGTGAGCAGAAGACAGTCAGAGAAGGGGAGGTTTGGAATTGTATTACTATGATGATGACAAGATGGCTCAACTGGAATGGAAAACAAGACAGCTGGAGCTAAAGAGGTCAAGGATTTGGGAGACCAGGGTGTAGAAAGGACCATCCTCATCCTGGCTCCTGCAATTATTGGCAGGTGACCTTGGGCAGGCTACCTTACATTCATATGCCTGTTTCTTCATTTAAAAATAGAGGACAAAAGACAGTCTCTTCAATAAATGGTGCTGGGAAAACTGGACAGCTATATGTAGAAGAATGAAACTTGACCATTCTCTTACACCATACATGAAGATAAA
>CM052798.1:150798522-150834433 GCA_028533885.1 Nasua narica | reverse complement strand
AACTCAACACTCACAAAACAGATAATCACATCAAAAAATGGGCAGAAGACATGAACAGACACTTCTCCAAAGAAGACATACAAATGGCTTACAGACACATGAAAAAGTGTTTATCATCTTTAGCCATCAGGGAGATTCAAATCAAAACCACACTGAGATACCACCTTACACCAGTTAGAATGACCAAAATCAACAAGACAGTAAACAACAAATATTGGAGAGGATGTGGAGAAAGGGGAACTCTCTTCCACTGTTGGTAGGAATGTAAGTTGGTGCAGCCACTTTGGAAAACAGTGTGGAGATTCCTCAAGAAGTTAAAAATAGAGCTACCCTATGACCCTGCAATTGCACTACTCGGTGTTTACCCCAAAGAAGCAGATGCAGTATAAAGAAGGGCCACATGTACTCCAGTGTTCATAGCAGCAATGGCCACAATAGCCAAACTGTGAAAAGAACCAAATTGCCCTTCAACAGATGAATGGATAAATAAGATATGGTACATATATACAATGGAGTATTATGCCTCCATCAGAAAGGATGAATACCCAACTTTTGCATCAACATGGACGGGACTGGAAGAGATTATGCGGAATGAAATAACTCAAGTGAAGAGAGTCAATTATCTCATGGTCTCACTTATGTGTGGAGCATAAGGAAAAACATGGAGGCCATTGTGAGAAGGAAGGGAAGGGTGAATGTGGGGAAATCAGAAGGGGCGATGAACCATGAGAGACTGTGGACTCTGAGCAACAAACAGGGTTTTGGAGGGGAAGAGGCGGGGGGTTGGGTGAGCCTAGTGGTGGGTATTGAGGAGGGCATGTATCGCATGGAGCACTGGGTGTGGTGCATGAAAAATTAATCTTGTAACACTGAAAAAATAAAATAAACATATTTGGGAAAAAAATAAAGAATTCCTACTACCTCTCCAAAAAAAATAAATAAAATAAATAAAAGTAAAAATAAAAATAGAGGACAAGCGTATACACTACTTCACAAAGCTATTGTGAACCCTAAGTGAGTTCACATGTATAAAGTACTTTCCATAGTGCCTAGCACAAAGTAAGCATCCAGTAGGTATTACCAGTTAGTGCTATCTGTATTTGTATTACATATTTATCGCTTTATTTTTCAAAGATAATGAAGGCTCTGAAGATAGTAAGTGCTTACTATATGACAGGCACTATTCTAAGAACCTCTTAAAAACAAAAAAACAAAAAAAACAAAAAAAACAACTCATTTAATCCTCACATTACCCTTACAAGGGAGGTACTACTTTTATACCCATTTCATAGTTTAAGAGACAGAGAACAGCAAGTAGGTGAGAGAGCCAGGCTTTGAACCAAGCCAATCTGATTCCAGATTCCCTGCCCTTCACCACCATTCTACGTGGTGATTTATGGAGGAATAGATGAAGCCAGGAAGTGAGGACACAGTCTGGTGGTGGAAATGACAGCCACAAGGAAGGGTCATGGATAATGAAGTCGATGACATGCACTCAAAGAATCTGGGGTTTTGAAAGAGGAAAGAGGAGAGACAGGCTAGAAGTGACAGCGAGGAGCAAGGCTTACGAGACACAGAAGCATTTCAAGCATTTCCGACCAAAAGTACAACATGAAAAAACAACTTCAAATTTGGGCATCCAGTGGGCTTGGCAGTTCCTTAGGGTTCTGTCCTTGTCATTGTATTTTTATCCCAGGGAGAGGAAGTTCTTTTGAAGTCCTTGTCCTCTATCCAGGCCTTGCTAAGAATCATACTCAGTTTAGGAGTAAGTTTATCATAACCTGATAAGGGGATACTGAAGTAAATTTTATTGGGGATGGGTAATGAGCAAGGGGAGTGGGATGGCTCTTAGACCATGGGAAAGTAGCTTTTAAAAAATAGAGGAAAATTCTCAAATTTAGAGACTTTTTTGCTTTCTGAGATATTGCAAATAATGTAATTAGAGAGACATTTTTGAATTCAATTTTCCATGACAGGTGATAAATCAATAAATTGAACACTTTTCAAAACCAGTCAGTATAGATCAGGGGTCAACAAAGTGCAGCTCATGGGCCAAATCCAGTCCACCACCTGTGTTTGTATGGCCTGAGAGCTAAGAACACTAATTACGGGGGCGCCTGGGTGGCTTAGTGGGTTAAAAGCCTCTGCCTTTGGATGATCTCAGAGTCCTGGGATTGAGCCCTGCATCAGGCTCTCTGCTCAGCAGGGAGCCTGCTTCCCCCCTCTCTCTCTGCCTGCCTCTCTGCCTATTTGTGATCTCTCTCTGTCAAATAAATAAAATCTTAAAAAAAAGAACATCTATTATATATGTAAATGGCAGGGAAAAAAATCAAAAGATATAATCTTTAGTAATATGCAAAAATTATATAAAACTCAAACTCTAAATGAAATAATTAAAATCTCATCGCATATCATCATTAATAGATGAACATTTGCAAAATATTTTGATGATAGGGAAATCCAATCCAATTAAATGAAATGTTATCCCCTCCAAAAGGGGATATTCTCATTTTTGGAATTCCATTTTTCTCATTCCACTACAAAAAAAAGTATACTCAGGGGTGCCTGGGTGGCTCAGTGGGTTAAAGCCTCTGCCTTCCGCTCAGGTCATGATCTCAGGGTCCTGGGATCAAGCCCCATGTGGGCCAGCTCTCTGCTCAGCAGGGAGCCTGCTTCCCTGCCTCTCTCTGCCTGCCTCTCTGCCTACTTATGATCTCTCGCTCTGTCAAATAAATAAATAAAATCTTAAAAAAAGTATACTCAATGATCATTATATTTTTAATTTCATCAGTGAAATACAATGGAAATTTGTTTTCCCTCATGTTACATAAGCACCTACATAATAGTCTCAATTTTATCTTTTAGCCTAAGAAGTTTAAAAGTTTTTTTATAGAAAAACTTTGCTAACTTTTGATAATAGATAAGAGGTAGACAAAATTTACATCATAATGTAAATATTATAATATAATATATGGACATCTGTATATAAATGTAGCCATTTGATTACCTATTCCTTCAGCAAACACACATTTATTGAGCACCAGAAACTATTTTGGTTGCTAAGGATATAAAGTTGAAAATATATGGTCTTTTCTCTCAAGAAAATCACAGTCTTATTATTTCATTGCTGTGGTAATTCGGGTAGAATTTAAGAAGAACAGAGGATTTCTATAAAGTTCTTCAAATGAATATGCCCTCCTCTTTCTCCCACTCAATTTCTAGCTTTTATTGGTTATTGAATTTTATATTTCTATATAACTGTTAAGTGATTCACTATTTTTCAATCCAGGATAGAAAATGGGAGCTAACAAATGTGACCTCTCTCCTGTACCTGTAACTCCACTGGAATGTCCTGCGACCTCTCCTTCCTATGCTTAATCCCTATTATGCCATTTAATTTGTTGGGGTCCCAGCATCCCATCTGAATAAAGTCATCCAAGGTATGTGTCTCTACCAAGTGGAGCTGAGCATCGTCTTTTATCGTTGCAATTGCATTGCTCATGCACAGAATCAAGACCCAAAGCCATTTCCATATTTTTCAGTAGCTAACTCTTACGCTTTTCTTCCAAAATTGCCTCTGACATCAATAGCCCTACAGGATTTCAATGTGGGTTTAAGAGATTGAACAACCAATGAATATGGGGCATTCTTGCAGCATGCAATCATAACTTATGCTTAGCTTTCATAACAAAATCTTGTCCAAAACCATCTCAAAGACGCCAAAACCAATCCAAAACCACTTCCTAGGTCCACATTGCATAACAAGTGGATGTGTTCTTCCCAACCACATGATGAAGGGCACTAGGTAGCTAGATGCCTAATCATGTGAATGGTGAAAGTGTTTGTCTATTGGGTTTAGGCAACAAAAACTATAAGATTTCTGGTTCCATGATATTTACTAAACACTTTTTCTATTCACATCCATTGATATTCTTTCTTTGACTCCTGAGATTGCTCTCTTTCTTCTTTCACATCCAAACAAAACTCTGTGGGATGGGGGGAATGAGGAATTTAAGGCTTTCACTTAATACCCATAGATCAAGAAACACAGGAAAAAGGGAATGAATAATTAAGAGCTGCAATGATAGAAACAAAGGAACCAGGGAAATGGAGCTTTTTAACATCAAAATATTTTTCTCATGTCCCAAGTATCTGGCTTCCTCAAGCTCTGTCAATACTGTTGAGCTTATGTGTCTGGGAAATAGCAAGGATTTGAGAATGCTTACTTGGTTCAGTAATCACATCTCTCCCAAATGTCTTCTGTGGTAGCAATAGAGATTCTCTGAATTCTGAGTCCATGGGAAAGAAGCCTCCATTCCTTTCCTTTTAGATTACAAATACAAAGAACTGGGAGGTCTCTGTGCTGACACCAGTGCACTATGTACAAGAGAGAGGGTTTGGGCAATGCGAGAATGGAGAACGACAAAAAAAATGAATTAAAAGCTAAAGGGGACAGAAATCAATAACTTTTTTGAAAGTGCGAGAAAAATTAAGTGTGCAGCGAGGACAGGATCACATGTAAACATAAAGACCAGTGGTCCAGATCACGTGAAGTGATTCTAAGCAGCCCCATAACCCGTTCCACCCCATCATCCAATCAAAAGAAAGACATTTCTTCAGTTGATTTATTATGGTCTCTGAAACTGCCAGCATTATCCAAATTCTTTAAGGGCATAATAAAAGAGATATGTATTTTAACTTAATGAAATCAATCTGATGCCATTTTGGTAAGAAAGTAACAAACTGATCAATAGATTTCTGAGGTTGGGTTAAGCCTCAACTACACCCACCACCATCAAAACAAGAGTCTTCAAACCGTTCCACTTTGTGCATCCCACATCTCTGGGAAGACACCATCATGCCCTAGCCTTCATCAGAATCCTAAAAAATTATTTATCTCCCCCAAACAATGGCATGAGCGGTCACCAACTGTACAATTTCTATTTCCCACATATCTCTCAAATCTGCCCCCTTCCTTTGTATCTACATTGCTTCTAACTCAATCAAGGTCACCCCGTCTCATCTGGATTCCTGCTCTAAACTAGGATCCTATTCACTGACTCTCTTCAGAGACTTTTTTAATTTGCAGATCTGATCTTGTTGCCTTCTTGCATAACTTGCCTGTAAGTCTCCCACAGCCTGCAGGATAAAGCTCACTCTCCTCCCCATCTTTACAGTAGACTTGCTTTGCGCAGCCTTTGCAGAACAAACCCCAGCACGACTTTAGTGACATGCTCTGCCACTGTGACATTTCTTCCAATGTTTTATGCTGTCTCATGCTTTTACATCTTTGGTGTAATGCTGGATATTTTTTCCTGTATGTCTCATGAAACTGTCCTCTGTAAGTATAGGGACCATGTCCTCTTCACTGTGACAACTATGACATTCGACATCATGTCTGGCACATGGTAGAATGAGACAAAAGATGGTCACTTTCAAATCGAGTTGACAATTCCAAAAGGAAGGAGTGTTTGCTGGGTGAGTGAGGATATCACAGGTATGAGGGTGTAGTTATCTCTGACATTCATAAGAAAATGTAAGAGTCCTGAAAATTTGGGCCAAGGAGAGCAGGACAGGGTATCTGATAGATACCGGGGTGGGGGGGGGGATGCTTCAAAACAAACTGTCTACTGCATAATTGTGTGGAGGGCTGGCCCTGATGTGAACGGTGGCTCAAAAGGAAATTACTGCCTGACACAAGCGTAAAAAATACCAATTATTTTCCTCTTAAGTAGGGCCAGACCAATTCAACTCAAAACCAGAGAGGATGGGCACAGCATTCCTGGAAGGAGCTGATGGTGGTGGTGCCATCGGCTGAGTTGTCTAAGGAGACACGACCCGGGAGCCACCCAGCTGACAGCTGGTACACCACAGATGGGCATGCTTCTTGGAAAAGACCTGTGGCAATTAGGAATTCAAGCTTAGCCCCAACTTTTTCAGATGAAGCCTTCTAATTTTCCTTTTCCCTCCCCTGTGCTTCTTCCAGGAAACCTGCCTTGTCCTCCGCTGCGGTTGGGAAAGATCAAATATGCCTTTTACCGAAAGGCAGGGCTTTCCTCTCCTCCTTGCTCCTTCATGTGAACCCACATGCTCACAAAGAGACATTCCTGGGAATCTGACATGGAGCCACCTCCATTCTATGTCTAGGATCCTTTATGTAGAATGAGAGGACACAAGGTCAAGGTGGAAGGCCAGAACTGCTAGCCCAAGACAGTTAATGATGAGACTAATG
Organism: Nasua narica; assembly: GCA_028533885.1. NCBI lineage: Eukaryota > Metazoa > Chordata > Mammalia > Carnivora > Procyonidae > Nasua > Nasua narica. The sequence goes on along the minus strand of CM052798.1, from coordinate 150,828,201 downwards.
TGACCATGAAAACCACTTCGAATCAAATTTTTCCAAGATAAATTTTGAGCCGAGACGACTTTCAGATACTTTTGTTCCATGTCTTCATAATTTCACTCATGTTAACTAATTTTAACCAAAAATGCTATGAGGAGAATTAGGTATAAGAAAAAAAAAAAAAAGCATGGCCTATCTACTAATTAAAATAAAAATTGGTTGGTGGAATAGGAGAAAGAAATCTGACTCTGTCTTGATATCCAATCTTTTCTCCCCAAATTCCAATAAAATTTGCAAACTTGCCCAGGCATTCTCCACCTGCTTCCCAGGGACACACAGCAAACTTTCTAGTAAGTTTCTTCTATATATCTCCTTCCTCCATTCTGCCCAATACTTATAACTCTCCCACCATAGAATCATTCCTCTTCCACTTCTGTCCCTCTTGTCAGGTGGTGAACTTCTGGAAGATAGAAATTTATACCAGTTATCTTAACTTGTCACTGTTAGGTCACTCTCCTTCTAAACACCTCTTCAGGACTATAAACTCATCATGGGCAGGGATCATGGCTTATTTCCGCACATAGAAGTCAATGAACGTGTAAGTATTAGTTGCTTGTCTAATTTGGCCAAAACATTGGTTGGTCACATACCACCATGTCTAAAGTTTGTATGCAGAAACACTGTTGCTCTTTTCTGATATCTTTCTCCCATTAAGTTAAATACTGCAGATAGATTGAACTGTCTCTTGGTATCGGCCCATGATCACCCTTCAGAGGGCTATGAAGGTGCAGGTGTTAGCACTCAACAGGATTTTGAACTTCAGGCATCATGTGGTCGTGATGATGATCTAGGTTATTTCTCACTCGAGTACTCATAGAAATATATCCACAGGGCTCAGTCAGTGGCCCCTATGAGGCTAGAAAAGCCAGGTAGTCCTGGAAGTAGAGGAACTACGAGGTCACAACAGAATAGTCCTGAAGGGAAATGTGCTGTGTTTTATAAATCACAGGGTTCCTGACCCAAGGAACAACTCAATTTCTTTGATGATCCCAGAGTATTTTTAGCCATTGAGCTGGTTAGTTCTTTGTCTGAATAATATTCCTCTTTTGTTTACTCAACTCTTGATCCTTCCTTCCTTCCTTCCTTTCTGCTGTGAAATGGTATGTTTACTGTGTATTGCTAAATCACTACCATATTTATTTGTGTTTTTATTGCCAAGACATTCACAGTCCTTTTTCCCCCAATCTGGAAGGAAAAACCATAACTTAAAAAGAAAAAGAAAGAAAGACAGACAGACAGATAGAAAGAAAGAAAGAAAGAGAGAAAGAAAGAAAAAAAAGGAAAGGAAAGGAAAGGAAAGGAAAGGAAAGGAAAGGAAAGGAAAGGAAAGGAAAAAGATATCTGGCTTTTACATTAACAGAAATGTTTCATTTTATTTTCTACCACATTCTGAGCACTTTCATGATATCAGGTATCATTAAGCATTTAACACATATTATCTGTTTACATTCACCACACCAATAGCTAGATACTTGTTATTATCCTCAGTTTTATTTATGGGGAAATAAGCATAAAGAAACTTTCCCAACATTATCTGCTAATATATGTAAAGATGGAATTTGAACCCAAGTCAGTGGGACTCCAAACTAACTCACACTACTAATCTTCTATGATCTTAAAGTGTGTCTTCATTACACATAACTCCCTCCAATTCTGACCATGTTCATCAGTTTCAAAAACATCCCTTGCAGGAGAGAACTAGACTTCCTCATCTTACTGACGATATAACAAAGACCTAAAGAATGTAAATGACTCACGTTAAGATGTCAAAGCTACTTCACACCATCTCGAATCAAACTTGGGTTTCTTACCTTCCTGTTGGTCTCTTATTCTTGTTACAACACCAACTTCTTGTGCCCTTTATATCTTTACCATGATTTTTCTGTTGATCCGTATTTCTTTTCCCTCACTTAAGAAACTTTGTTTTTGGCAAAGGAGAATGAAACATCTCAGAGGGCTCTGTCCAAATATATCACTTGAAACTACTATCCACAGACTGGATACATTAAACCTTTTGGATGCTTAAGACATCTTGGTTATGAAAGAAGATTATGTTAATGAATATGTTAATTCACACTTTCTCACTTTATAAATTACCCAAAGGAATTCACTTGGCCGGTGGATGAGACTAAATACAAGCCAGACCAATACTAGGCCAACTTCAAATTAGGCGTATTTGTTTTGGATGACTTCCTATGTCCCTTCTACCCTTCCCTCACCTCCTAGCATTTATCTTCTTCTCTGCTCATCCATCACCCACCCATTGGTCGCTCAAACACACCGTGTGACATCTTTCTCACCTTCATTGCCCTCTCTCCTCCTGTCTCCAGAAGTTCTCCTCCCTTAAGCTAGATGATTTCCCTCAAGGTTTTGAGGAACTCTATCCTTTACTCCTATGCTTTCTCCTGTCCCCTTTTCTACATTCTGAGAGCACTTGTGACCTTCCAATATGTCCTTCAACTCACTCCCTACAAAAGAATTCCACAAGAATGGGGCATTGCTATAGTCCTGGGATCTTTCCAATATCTCTTTTCCATGACTACTACCTGATCAACACTAAGTTGTCTGAATACCACTCCTTCATATCCTGCTCTTTCAGATGGTTAATGAAATTAACTCCTAATGTCACTATTAATATTAGTTAATAATTCATAACATCAATAATTAATAGCAATGCTCTGTTAATATTAAAATTTATTATAATTTTCATTAAATGTTGGTTAAATAAAATCAATAAACCAATCTCTGCCAATGTGTGAACTTCCCAATATGTTACCTCACATAGTTATCAACTCAAAAGCATAGGTGAGAATCCAGAAGACCTTCTAGGAGTAACTACATTTAAAAACAGGTAGCAATACTGATTTCCTTTCTTTTAATTATTTTTCATCTTTCATTTTTAAAAAAATTTTTATTAAGTAGACTCCATACTTATCATGGCTCTTGAACCCATGACTCTTAAATTAAGAGCCATATGCTCTTCTGACCAAGCCGGCCAGGTGCCCCTTTTTATTTATTTTCTTTTATTTTTAAGTAAGCTCTATACCCAATGTGGGAGCTTAAACTCACAACCCCAAGATCAAGAGTCACATGATGAACTCAGCCAGCCAGGCGCTCCTATACTTTCTTAAATCACATTTTAAAGACAAATGGCTGCCAGGATTCTTTAACTCCAAAGTTAAGATTATTCATCCAAGTCTTGCTAATTTCCATTTCATTCCTCCTCGTGTCTATGATGCTTGTTCCCAAATAGATGGTTTATAATTTCATGAGACAGTAGTAAAAGCTTTATTTTTCCTTTCATTTACAGGGTTTATTTTTTAATTGACAAAGTAATGCAAGTTTGTTCTAATAATCAAGTCCAAAAATATGGAGGGATAGAAGGAAAACATTAACAATTTCACTCTACCTTGTTTCTACTCAACTTTGAAGTAATCGATGTTAAGAGTTTGGTGTGAATCCTTCCATCCCTTTCTCTATGATTTGAAAAATTATATTCAAAATAAATTTATAAGTTCACACAAAGATATAAACACATATAAATAAAATGATTTATTTATGTTTCAAATATGGGATCATCTCATGCATATGGATACCTTGCTTGCTTTTAGTCTTAATAATATATCATGAACATCCTTTTGGTCTTTATATTATGAAATACTATAAATTAGTCAGCTTTCTCCCAATTGATAAGATATTCAGGCTGTTTCCTGTTCTATTGCCACTACAAATAATAATATAGAAAATATCATTGACTACAGTTTTGCATTTTGGTGGCTATTTTTATCTGTAGGATATATTTCCCAAAATGGAATTGCCTAGGTCAAAGAATACATGTTTTTCTGGAAAGGGTTGGTTAGAACAATTCATACTTCCATGAACAAGGCCTGAGACTGTTCCTTAGCAGATATATAATATGATAAAGTTTTTTTGATAAAAATATTATATGAGTTACAGCAAACACTAGGTCTGGGTGGGCTTATCTAAAATAGTAAGATGTGTGACGCCTGGGTGGCTCAGTTGGTTAAGCGTCTGACTTCAGCTCAGGCCATGATCTCAGGGTCCTGGGATGGAGCCCCACATCTGGCTCCTTACTCAGCATGGAGTCTGCTTGTCCCTCTCCCTCTGCCACTTGCCCTGCTCATGTTCTCTTTGTCTCTCTTTCAAATAGATAAATAAAATAAAATTAAAAATAAATAAAATAATGAGACCTCTAAAATGAGGGGACTAAGACAGAAGGAAAAGGGCCATCTTTTAAGACATATCCTAACATTTTACACAGGTTAAAGCTTATTTAAAAATAACAGGAGGACCCGGCCTGCTTAGCAGGTAGATCATGAGACTCTTGGTTTCAGGGTCCTGAGATCAAGTCCCACACTGGGTGTGGAGCCTACTTAAAAAAAAATAGCACCAATAGTTCTTTTAGGAGTGTAAAGGTAGAGGTGGCCACTTTAAAGAAAGGATGAATGTAACTTTCAGGAGGAGGTAGAAAGAGGGAAGATGGTGTTATTACCAGTCAACCCTCAAGCAAATTGCTATCATTTGATGTATGTAAATGAATCATTTGGCCAGTTCCTCATTTCCCCCGTTCGTTGTCAAGCCGTGCAGCCAGTTGTTCCCTGCAGTGTCTCAGAGTAGACCTACGAGGCAGCAGAGTGTGTGTCTAATGGCAGTGTCATTTCCACTGGAAGCTAACATCGATTGAGTGCTTGCAATGTGCCAGGTTTTCTTCTAAGTGCTTAGTTCAATTGCCTTGATATCACTTCCCTCTGTATCATAAATCCTCACAAACTTCCTAGAATGTCCAGTCCATCCAAGCCACATAAATGGCTCGATGGTATGGACTGTTGGGAGTCATGTTTGAGCGTGGCCCATACTGCCTACATCCTGACTTCCTCACCCCATTCTCTTCTCAATCCCCTGCAATCTGCCTCCTGTCCACTTTGTTCCACAGAAATCGCTAAGGTGACAATTACTGGGTGCCTTCCATGTGGCCAAATCCAGCAAGCACCATTTTCTGTTTTCTCTTTTTTGACGTGTGGTTTCTGTATACCTTTGTGAACACAAGTCTCACCTCTTGCTATGCATGATAACCCTCTTCCTTGGCTTCCTCCTAACACCATTGTTTCAGCACAGTCCCAATCATGGACTTCTTTTTCTCCATCACTTCCCTCAAGGGTTCTAAACTTGCATCTTTTCCCCCTCCCTGGAAAATCTAATCCATAACTGTGGAATCAGATATAATTTATTTGCAGCCAATACACAAAGCTAAATCCCCAGGCCTGGATGGCTTCTGAGAACCATATCTTTATGTCCAACTACCTAACAGAGGCACCAGATATACTCATCAATGATTAAAATAAAATTTACCTTTTTTCCTTTAAACAAGCTTGTTCTTCCTCCATATTCTCTGCATATCATGACTATCCAGCTAGTATAACTTAAAATTTTTAAATTTAAGGATGTCATTTTAAAATTTAAGGATGTCATTCTAAAGTCTCCTTCTCTCTCAGTCCCCCAAGAATGGTAGCAAGCATTTATTGAGTTTTGATGTGTGGTCATGTTCTTTTCATGCTTTGATCCACTTCACTGAAAAGTGCCCCATGAAATAGCTAGTAAAATTCCAACTCTATAGAGGATGGAACTGAGGCTCAGAGATATTACGCAACTTGACCAATATCTTGCAGATAGTACAAGGCAGTGATGGGATTTAAATAAAAGTATTAAAGAAAGTTCAATTACATCCTGTGACTTCTCACCTAAGTTCCAGACCTGATTGTAAATATAAAGCTGTGATGGTTAATCTTATATACCAACCTGACTTGGCCATGGGATACCCAGATATTTGATATAACATTAGGCTAGATTTGTCTGTGGAGGTGTTTTTGGATGAGATTGACATTTGAATATGTAAGCTGAACAAAGCAAATTATCCTTCCCAATGTGGATGGAGCACCTCCAATTTATTGGAGACCTGAATAGAATAAAAGATGGGGTAAGGAAGAATTTGCTCTCTGATTAGGACATAGGTCTTCTGCACTCACATTGGAATACACACAATGAATTCTCCTGGTTCTCAAGCCTCCAGACCCAGACTGGAATGATACCACCAGCTCTCCTGGATCTCCAGCTTACAGACATTAGACCATGGGACTTCTCAGCCTCCACAATTGTGTGAGCCAATTCCTTATAATAAATAGGATAATACATAGCTATGTATAATTGGTTCTGTTTTTCTGGAGAACTCCTACTAGTACTATAGCCAATATATAGAGAATTACTGTATTTAAAGCAGTGGATACTAAGAACTTTTCAGAAATTGTCTCATTTAATCCACATAACAAACATTTGAGGTAAGTACTATTATCCTATTTTACCAATAAAGAAACCAAAATTCGACCCAACTACTATGCTACAAAGAAGTACTGCCAGGATACCAGGATGCAAAACCAAACACTTAACTTCTGTGATTTTCCTCCTGATCACTGCTACTCCCCTAATCCAGAAACTCTATTTCACCTTGAGCTATATATCTCCTCCCTTTCTACTCCCTTGAGCCCACCACATTGCATACATGTCTCTCTTATTAGCACATAGTACATTATTTCCTGTTACTTGTCGGGGCTTTGTAAAGGCTGATAGTTCATCTTATTCATCTCTATCTCCATCTGAACATCAATACATTTTGGATGAATGGACAGACAATTGCATATCCTTCCCCATCACTGGGATAGCTTATTCATGAACAAATCTTTAAGGTTTCATCCCAGCCACCCAAGGACAGAGAGATGGATCAATGAAAAACGAAAAAGCTATATAGTAAATGAAAAATGAAATATATATAGTGAAACCATCATAGGCAGCTCAGTAATTCTACCATTCCTCATTTGATTTTCTCTACAAGTCCTCAGGTAGAAATTTTACAATTAGCACAAAAGGGTAGTCAAATGGAACATCAGTTGGTTTGTTTGTTTTGATTTTAAACACAATAAGGGATTGCAACTAATTATGGACAAGGAAAGTATCTATTTCTTTATCCTATAATCATACCCAAACCCATATCTTAGCATTAAATCTATAAGACTTATTCCCTGTCTATAGAACTTGAACCATGATGTCATATAGTGTGTGTACATAGGATAGTGTTATGTGGCTTGATAAGCAATTTTTTTCCCCCACAGCTTTTTAAAGATGTCAGCTTCCTACGAATTAACATGATGGTGGGAACTTAAAGAAGTTTTCAGGTTTCAGAAGGAAGTGGCCAATGTCTATCCAAACACCCAATGTGTAACCATAAAACTGATTCCTTTGAAGAGGACATTTTTTTTTTCCTCTTCCCACAGACATGTTAGCTGAGCAGCTCTGCACATGGTGAGTCTAAAGAGCCAGTGGAAAAAGGAAACATGTTGGGCTTCTTCCCAACATGCCAGGAAAGAGACAGGAGCAAAACCTGTAGATCATTGGACTCTGGTAAAACAATGGCACATTTATAAATCTCAATTCATTCTTGGAGAATTACTAGGTTCTACTCCTCTTGATATTGATGAAAGATGTTGGAAGAAAGGCAGGCAGGGACAAGGAGCCCTGAGTCCTCTCTTTGCACCCACCCCCAGGCCTAAGAGGAAACAGCCCTTAAAAGGATTTTACAAGGAGCCCTCCACCCTTCCCCCCCCCATGATAGAAAGATGCAGGAGGGTTAATCAGATTAAATCAGCCCACCAACAAGCCCACAAAAACCTCTAGACTTGCCATCTAGAAATGCCAATGGTAATCCTCTTGGATCCCCTCCCTCTTTAGGAGCTTAGTATTCTCACTCAATAAACTTTGCTTTGCTGCCTGATCTGATCTACCCCTTCATTCTTCGAAGTGGCGTGACCAAGAAACCCAGGCACTGAAGGAGAAGAAATCCTGCACCATTATCTACAAGTTTGCTGGTTTCTAAAGATTGCCATTCAAAAAAGATACATTTAGTCATTAATCACTTTGCATGATTTTTTTTTTTTTTTGGTCTATCCCAAATAAAGATGGAATGCTTTATCCCTGAACAAACCACTAAAGTTTTATTCCTTGCCCATCTTTTTCTTTCAATGAAAAATATCTATATATAGAATCTGACTTGTTCTGAATTCAATTCAACTAGTCTTTCTTAAAATAAATGAGACAGTTTATCCTTTATTATCTACAACTAAAATGAAAACTTTTACTTATAATCTATCTTCTACCAAGTTGCTAAGAACATTTTGGATAGCATCTACCTCACTAAATCAGATGAATAAAAGAGACAAAGTAAGTGATAGGCTAGGGAGTGGAGTGTCTTCAAGTCCATGACTTCCAGCATGGGCCAAGCCAGGAAGACTTCAGAATGGCCAATGCGTAAAGCTCTATCCTGGAGAATCCTCGTCAAGGAAATCTTTGGCCTGAGGGTCACAGGTAGAGCTTAGCTATACCTGAGAATCCAAAGTACTGGTTATATAGCAAGACAAAGTGCTATGTAACCAGATATAAACAGTTATTAAATGTGTTCTTTGTTTTAGAAGTTTGTTCTATATTCTAAATATACAGAGAAAGAGAGTTAAAAAGAAAAATCACAAGTCCTAGGTGGAGTCAACTGCCCCCAGGACAGCAAACCAAGACTTAATTGCAATTTTAATCTCTGGAAGAACAGTGGGATTCTAAAACAATCAGTCTTGAATTTTTTTAGCACAAATAAGGTAATCTGTCGGCGTGAGTGTGTGGGGTGGGGGGGTTCTGTATCCCTAACGAAGATGAAATCATCTGTACTGATAAGACCTCCTGCCTTCCCCCTCAGGGAAAGTGACCTTTCCCAGAACTTTTTCTTTTCTTTTGCTACTAACTTCTTGCCCAACCTCCTTCCCACAGAAACTCCTCAGAACGGCCCTCTCCTTGTTAGATGAGATACCATCTGATTCATGAATTGCATAGTAAAGCCAATTAGACCTTCAAATTTACTCAGTTAAATTTTGTTTCTTAACAATATATATACTTATATGTTTTTTTAAACTATATATATTTTAACTATGTATATTTTAACTCTCTATATTTTAATGTTGTATTACATATTCCAATATGCAAAATCTAGTGGTTAATCTTAAGGAGAAACACAACTATAAAATATATGACATCAGGTAGTCTCTTTCACCTAGTCTCTGTGGCATCAAGTTTATGATCCAGAGTGAACCTGAGGATTTTTCTTCTCTGACAGTCCCTTCTTTCCAATAATGGTAACTAACCTTTGCCCCTTTCCTTAAGGTTGTGCTTATATCTTGTCCTTAGCCCTGTGCTCTTCCACTTCCAGTCTTTTCCTTTTCTAAACTGCCTCTTTCATAACACAGCAAATGGCATGCATCAAAGGAACAAATACAAAGTGGTCACTCCTCTGCATAAAACTAAGAGGCTCCTGATTATCTACAAACTAAAATCCAAGCCCCTGAGAACTGGTTAAAATCATGCACAGAAGGTAATTTATATTCCTAGAATAAAAAAGAAAAAAAAAACCCTCAAAGTCAAAGATCAAATTATTCATCCCAAGAAGTCAGCGGTACAAATAAAGGCAAACAAGAAAAAGGGAAAAAAATGGAAGTAAAAATTAATGGGAATGAAAAATACAGTCAAGACAATAAACAACCCAAAGGTTAGTTCTTTGAAAAGACTAATTAAATTGATAAACCTCGAGTGAAACTAATCAAGGAAAAAAGAGGAAGAAAAGGCACAAATAACTACTCACAGAGATGAAAGGGGACAATCATTACCCTTTCAGACATTCAAAATATAATGAGGACATTATAGGGTTGCCAGAAAAATATAGGATGTGGTTAAATCTGAATTTCAGATAAACAACAGATAATTTTTTAGTATAAGTATGTTTCAAATATTGTTTATCTGAAATAGATCAGAATAATTTTCTATCTTTAAAGAAATTGAAACCATAATTAAAAATCTTTCCACACCAACTCAGAGAGACTCCAGGTCTAGTTGGAATCATTAAAGATAACATCAAACATTTAAGCAAGAAATTATACCAATCTTACATAAAAATCTAACGAAGAACAGAAAAACGAGCAAACACCAGTTCATTTTATGCAACCAGCATAAACTTGATAACAAACCAGAGAGAACATTGAAGTAAAAACAAATAAATCTGCTCATTTTACTTGTTAAAGTAGCACAAAATAAATATGAACCATAAGGATTATACAACACAACTAAGTTGGGTTTATTCTAGGAATGGAAGGTTAGTTTAACATTTTGAAAATCAGATGATGGTACTTACACATTAACAGGAAGAATGATATGATTTTATCATATGTAGAAAAAAAGCATGTGGTAAAATTCCTGTGTGCACAAGGATGTTTTGCCCATACCTTATACAGACCCCTGTATGAATGGTTGGTTTCTAGTGTGTATAAAGTGATCAGAACTCTATGTAGTAAATAAATGAGCAATTTCAGACTTGCTCCAGGAGAAAATAATTTCAAGCGAATAAAAATGCAGGATTGGAAATAGTTTCACTGTGATGTGTATAAATTCTTTGGGGAGCTAGGCTTACATTCCTGGAATCCTAAGAATATGATAAGACAGGAATGTTTTGGTTCAGGCTACAAGAGGCAGTGGTCTCTAAAAAGGTGACACTATGTCTGCTCTGCAATTAGCAGGGTGGTTGTAAAGTCCGCCCCAGGTCAATGACATCAGCACAAGAAAAGCCCCATGCAAATAAAGGAAATAGTAAATTAAGTGCAACAGACCAGGCTTTAGCTGGTTCTACCTAATGGTGGTGGTGGAGAGGTTTGGGAGAAATGTTGAGGAAGTCACAAATATAAGATCATAGAGGTTTAGTTTTGGGTTATTAATAAGACAGCACGGTATAGAGGTCTGCCTTAATCAGCACAAAGAAACAAAATATTCTAATATCCATGTCGTCATGGCTGATATTCCTCCTGGCCTTTCTTGCACGGGAGGAAGTCTTAGAACTGGGAGAGAGCTACTTCCCGGGTATGGTGGCTTTGCAGACTGCCTTGGGTTCCCGGAAAGTAAGGCAGCTTTTCGGCTTCATTGCTCTTGGTGGCCCTTGATCCCACTGAGGGAGTCAGATAAATAAACAAGAAACTCAACATAGATCTTTATGTATCAAGAAAGGCATTCTTCTACATTATTAATACCACATTGTATATTTAACCTTATATCTAGAATTTTTTCATTTAATTTTATATTATGAGAATTTTTCCCTTGGGGCCAGAATCTCTATTAAGGTTTTCCTGATGCCTGGTGGTTGAACAAAAGCAAGTTCAACATTAAAAACAATGTTAAAAGGTTGACTATATGGACACGTGGTTGAAATGAGTTGAGAACTTTTCAGGAACATTAAGTCCAGTTGAATAAGATAAAGTTGAAAAGCGCTGGGTAGGGCGTGGCAGCTTACATGCCGGAGTTTAAACTTTAATCTCGCCACAAGGACACTCCCAGTTCAAAAGCTCCCAAGGTTCCACTTCGCCTCCTGCAATGCTTTCCAACTTCTGTTAATCAGAACCCGGAATTGCACAAGGTGACTGAGGGTCTCCGTAATGGCAGGGGTGGGTAGGGAGGGACGTGTGTGTAAGTTAATGGAAAGACCTTTGAAATAGTATTTCTGACTGTTCATTCCTACTCCAGACAGAACAGCTATATATTTTTCTCTCTCTCTCTCTTTAAGATTTTATTTATTTATCGTCAGAGAAGCAGAGAGGGAACACAAGCAGGGGGAGTGGGAGAGGGAGAAGCAGGCTCTCCGATGAGCAGGGAGCCCGATGCAGGACTTGATCCCAGACCCTGAGATCATGACCTGAGCTGAAGGCAGATGCTTAACTGACTGAGGCACCCAGGAGTCCCTCTATTTATCTCGTTTTAATATATTGGTTTGCACAGCATGTTTCATGGGACAAAAAGCAATTCACTTACTTGGTTTAAAACCATTGACCATCCAATGGTACACCACTGCATGTTAGGGACAGGGGAAAGACACACAGACACCGTTTAGTGAACTATTTCAATGGTAGAAAGGTGCCGAAGAGCAGCTTGATCACAGACGGAGTGAATGACTTGCCTAGATGCTCACCAATCCTGTCTTCTCTTCCTTGTCACATAGGAAGACTCTTATCACCCAGCATCTTCTGCTGTTAGCTGGACTTGGCCAACTGGATGCCGATGGAAATGATATGTGCTATTTCCAAGCCTGTTCAAAAAATATCTTGCCGAATTGTCAGCATTCTCTCATCTTCTATATCTCCTTCTCCATCTGTTAGTTGGATGGGAACCAGAGCAACGCTGAACCTGGTAGAGATAGCAACCTGGGAGGGGCTCAAGATGGTGGTTCCCAGCGTCTCTGCCACCATGGGTTGCCATCAATCAGGAACTTCCATGTCTGACTTTGGGCTAGCATGCCGTAAATGTTAACTGGGTGAAGTCACTGAGATTTCACAGTTTCTGTGTTACCATAAGATAGCCCCACTGTGGCCTATAAATATGGTTAAAGACCAGCCTGTTCAGCTTCGCATATTTGGCATCCAAAGGATTATTTTTTTTCTCCCCAAATATGTTTATTTTAATTTTTCAGTGTTACAAGATTGATTGTTCATGCACCACACCCAGTGCTCCATGCAATACGTGCCCTTCTCAATACCCACCACCAGGCTCGCCCAACCCCCACCCCCTCCCCTCCAAACTCCTCAGTTTGTTGCTCAGAGTCCACAATCTCTCCTGGTTCATCACCCCCTCCGATTTCCCCCCATTCACCCTTCCCTTCCTTCTCACGATGCCAAAGGATTATTTTTAACACATTTTTAACATTTTGATGGGGCGCCAGGGCGGCTAAGTCACTTAAATGCCAGATTCTTGATTTAGGTTCAGGTCATAATGTCAGTCAGGGTCATGAGATCGAGGTCCGAGTGGGGCTCCAGGCTGGGCGTGGAGCCTGCTTAAGAATCTCTCTCTCTTTCTCCCCCTCACCGCCCTCCCACTCATGCTCTCTCTTTCTCTAAAAAAAACCATTAAAAAAAAAACATTTTGAGTAATATTTATCACATGAAATGAAAAAAGTCAGAAAAATAGCAGAATGAATTTTCTATTTTACAAAAATTTAATGAACTAAGTTTTTTTTTAAAAGACTTATTTATGAGACAGAGAGAGAGAGAGAAAGAGAGAGAGAGAGAGAACAAGCAGGAGGGGCAGAGGGAGAGGGAGAGAGAGAATCTCAAGCAACAGGGCTCAATCTCAGGTCCCTGACATCACAACCTGAACTGAAACCAAGAGTGAGACGCTTAAACGACTACACCACTCAGACGCCCCTTAAGTTTTTTAATACAAAATAAATTAAATATGACAACATAAGGAAAAAAGATAATAGATTACTTAGTTGCATTGCTGTATTTTTTAAAGGGGAAAAATCGATACCTACATATTGATCTATTGTAGCAATGAACAATAAAATTATAGTTTTTCTAACTTTAACACTGTACGAACTTGCCAATGATTTTGTCAAAATTAATTTTCTTTACATAGTTCTGTTTGGTGGACAATATAGACTTTTTTTTTTATCAATCTGTGTTCGCTGATAGTTGATGAAAGGATACCTTTTAAATTAATTTTAATATCATAAACTCTCTTTCATTACAGGATTTCTTTTCCATCGGTGCCTGTGGTTCTTGGTTCTTGACTTTGGAAGAATGAAGAGGTAGATGAGAGGAGGAGTGGTTGGTGGCCAAGCAAAGTTTATTGAGCGATAGTGAAGTTTATTGAGTGATAGTACAAAGCTCCCGAAGAGGGAGGAGACCCGGGAGGACTGGCGATTTGGCGTTTAGATCTAGAGGTTTTTATGGGCTTGTTGGCAGGCTGGTTTAATCGGATTAACCCTCCATGCACCTGTCGTCCAATGCGATTTTTGTCATCTACCTGTTGTGTGGGAAAGGATAGAAGGCTCTTTCCAGGGTGGTGTAAAATCCTGTTAAGGGTGGTTTCCTCTTAGTGTGGGGGCCCCTTGTCTCTTCCTGCCTTTCTTCTAACTATCCTTCATTACCCTCACATGAAAGAACAGATATACAAACAGTTAAGAAGACTCTTAAACTTAAGTGTAAGTCTGGCAAAGTTCCATAAAAGTCTCGTTTCATAATAAATTCCAGAAACTGCATACTGTCCGTGTCTTTGTTTCCTTCTTAGGAATTCTGGTTCCTTCCCCATGTTTTCGTAGTCAGAAAAAGTTCCATAAAACACTTCCGCCAGAAATTCATCTTAAACTTCTATGACATTTAGTAAAAACTAGGTTTTTCTGGGCGCCTAGGTGGCTCAGTCGGTTGGGCGACTGCCTTTGGCTCGGGTCATGATCCCAGAGTCCTGGGATCGAGTCCCGCATCGGGCTCCCAGCTCCACGGGGAGTCCGCTTCCCCCTCTGACCTTCTCCCCTCTCATGCTCTCTCTCACTGTCTCTATCTCAAATAAATAAGTAAAAATCTTTAAAAAAAACAAAAAAACTAAGTTTTTCTTATTTAGGACCAGAACCCGGATCTTGATGAAAATGATCAGGATATTCAAACCCTGCCTCGCTATTTCTCCAACAATGTAAGACAAATATCTTATGTTATTTCTCGGGGTATTTTTATTCTAATTTGATTCCTTTTTCTATATAAGTGTTCAATTCCTTACATTTCACATATTTAATACCCTTTCCCCTATTTTTGTACACCAGCCTTCAAGGAACAAGTTTGAAGCTTGCTGTTTTCACTACCTCGTTCAACTGATTCTGGCTGTTTGCAAGTATTTTGAGGTCTTTGCCACACCAGAAAAATATAATTCAGAAAAGAAAAATCATGTACAGGTTACTTTATTTCCAATGTACCGTTCAAAAGTAAGAATATATAGTACAGTACCATAGGAGTTGGAAATACACATTACACCAGAGGCAAGCTTGAAAGATTCTGAACATTTACAAACTTCCTCTTGAAATGAACTTGGTAGCCAAGTCCACAGTGTGTTGAAGGCCAATAACACAGCTGGGAGTTCTCTGAATTCACTACCATATAGAAATTTTTTTTAAGATTTTATTTATTTATTTGAGAGAGAGAGAGCGCACGTGCGCAAGAGACAGCACGAGTGGGGAGGAGAAGGAGAAGCAGGCTCCCAGCTGAGCAGGGAGCCCCAAGCAAGACTCCATCCCAGGAACCTGAAATCATGACCTGAGCCGAAGGCAGATGCTTAACTGACTAAGCCACCCAGAAGCCCCTAAAATGTTTATTTCATAGATGAATTAAATATGCTTATTTAAAGAATTAAATGTGCTTATTTAAAGCACACAAAGATGTTATTTGAAACTCAGTTGCTATCGTGGCAAATATTTGAAAATTAGACCAGAAAAAGAATTTTTTCCCCCTACTGAAAGTGCTGAAGAATTGCTGGGCATAGTGATAATTTAAAAGCAGACCAAACTGTCTGTCAGTTTCATTCTGTTTTGAAATTCTCTATAGGTCATGCACCCCTAGATTGTCCATACCCCAGGTGGACTGAACATCCAGCCCCTGCCCAAATCCAGATGGAAGATCATGTAACTGGAATGGAAAATAAGCAAACCCTCATCAGACAGAGCAAGGGTGATGGAACCAGGGGGCCGCGAATCCCTCTCTTGATGCCTTTATGCTTAAATCTGTAAAGTTTTTCATCATGATGATGTGGATAGAGTTTTATCCTCTGTCTTCCAGGGTCTCCTTAAAAAGATGAGTCAGGCACAAGAGTCCTAGGTTCCATAGGTTCTGGGGAAGAGAAGCATCTGTAGAAATTCCTGACCTGTGTAGTCCCTGTCCACGGGATTCGAGGCTTCCCCCTAACAATGGACTGCAGCACTTTCCTTAAACAGAGCCCTGTTCTCACATGTTTCTGGTGAGACACATTCAAAAAACCTAACCGAACATCAACAGATAAAATGTGCCTTTTGCTCAGACACAGAGACCACATTGCGGGTGGAGAAATAGGAATGTCCCTTTAATCCCACGTAACCCCTGCACCTGTCCAAAAGCCGACACACCTTCTCCAAAAAGCAAGGCAACCACTTAACTGGTGGGAGAGAAGAGAGCCCAAACCCAGCTGAGCTGCAGTGGCAGAAATTCAGGAAAACATAACGAAGCAGAAGTTGGAAGGTTGGCAATATATGTAATGTCTTCTTTCTAGCTGGAGAAAAATCCTTATTCTTCCTATAAAGAATTCCTTTGGAAATATCATCTCTATGGAAGGAAGAAAAGTTCCAAGGTTTCTAATTTCACTTCTAAGTTTCTTCTGTTTCCCCCTACCCTGTCTAGCCACCCAGAGCTCAGTTAATCCTCCTGAAAATAAAATACTTTTGCAGTTGTTCCAAGCCTTAGTCTCTTGGCCATTATGTTTTCATGCCAGCTCCTTAACCATGATTATATTGATCCATGTATCAGCGAAACAAAGCCCAGAATAAGCTTAAGACCTTGGGATGTTCACCTCATAGCTCATTTTGACAGATTTATTTAAGGAGGTTTTTTTGCTGTTGTTGCTTTTGCTGGGTTTATTGCTTTCTTGTGTGTTTTGTTTTTTTTATTCAGTTTCGTTTCCTTTTCCAATTAAAACTATCTCCAGATTCAAGGCTCAATTCATATACTTCTGTAGTGATTCCCTGGAATTAGTCTCCATACAAGTTACCCTTCCCGCCAAGCCACGGACCACATCAGACCCTCCCTCTGTGAACAGGACAAATTCCTGTTATTCTAAAACTTTGCTTAATGCCAACGTGCAGTGTAGTGTGACTGCCATCTGCTGGCTTGGTGTTGACATTACATTATGGACCATGGGGCATTCCAAGGCAAAACAATCAGGAAAAACCATTCGGAAAAACAAAAGCTTTCTCTGAAGAAATGGAAAAACAAGTTTCCTCATAAACCTTGTCCATCATCAACACCAAAAAATAAGTCTTTGCACTGTAAAAGCTGCAGAATAGTAGAAAGTTCGTTTATGGCAGGTTTCCAAGAGCTAAATACAGTGAGGAAATGGGGTTAAGGGCTCCTCGTCTCTTCATTGCTATAGAATCCGTCCCCCAAAACCTGGAGGGCAAATTTCATGGACTCTGGTGATGAGCTCCTCCCTTGTGGAGCCTGTTTCAGGCTAACAGGAAACCGGGAACAGGGTATGTATCTTCAGTATCAAGATACTGACAATTTCTAGAATCTCTTTCCTTTTAAAGGAAAAGATTGTGTTTCTTAGAACCCAAATGGCTGAAACATAAGCACTGACATTTGGGGGAGGGAGAGAATTTCTTTCTTCTCATTCTAAAAGCCATTCTTCGATGTTTAAGAATAAGAATCGCACTTCAGAAATGTTTACACAAGGTCCCCCTTGGAATCAGAGTCAGCCACTTTTGCTCAGTCCTGACTCTTTCTTTCCAACCCTTCAGGATTTCTGAAAGGGCACAATTCATGGCGAAGAAAGCCAAATTCCTATCGCTGACTCCGGTGGGCGTTGCCACTTATTTCCATGTCAAAGAATGGGAACTTGTACAATTGTGAGTAGACAACCACAGGGACGAATTTCCCAGAGAGAACACCCCTGATGGTGGAATAAAACGTAACTTCTTGAAAGGACCCCATTCTTCACAGAAACAACACATCCAACACTGAAGGCACTGTCTGATAATCGGCATGTATTTCTTTGGGAAAGGCCATGGGAACAGAAACAAATTTCAAATTTTATAAAACTGGAATTATGTAATAATGGTATACTTTTATACTTATATAAATATGACTTACCCCATCCCCAAAGTCTGTTTCTCCCCCCAGCCTTCCCCATCTTAGAAAATGTCAAACATGGGCTTAGCGGCTTGACCCTCAAACACAGAGAGCCATCTTTGCAAACTCTTAGCCCTCATTCCACACATCCCATCCATCTCCGGGTCTTGGCTGTCCTGCCTCAAAACCCAAGTCTGTTTAGGTTTCTCTATATCTGCAGTGCCCGTCTGTGTTCAGCCTGCTACACCAAGAACACACTCACTGGACCCTATTCCCACTCTTCAATTCTCAGTACTGTGGCTAGAATGTTTTTCCCAAATCTAAACCTCCAGGGGTGACCCCAGAATAAACCCATACTGCACACCGTGGTTTACAAGGCCTTCCATGGTTTTGTTTCTACCTACTCTTTATTCTCTTTGTCTTCTCTTTCCCTCAGTCATTATACTCCAGCCATTCTGGCTTTCCTTCTGTTCTTGGAATTTTCCATGCTTGCTCCCACTTAGGAGTTTGGATTTGCTTCTCTACTGCAGGGCGCCAAATTTCCACATCTCCTTTTCATTCAGGACTCCCATTTCAGTGCTCCTTCCCTGACTACCCTGTCTAAATCAGACCCTCCCCTTGTTGCATCTGCTTCAAATCACTTATTGTCATCAACAGTTATCTCGTTCTTTTCTCTCTCTTTTGAAAAATGTATCGCTTCGATTCTGTTATTAGAAGGTAAATCCAGGCAAACAGGGGCCTCGCCATCTGGTTTGACACTGTATCCCCAGGACCTAGATCAGACCTGGCATATGTTGAAACCTTAATAAATGAACCAGTGAATGTGTGTACATACCAAGCACCTCATCACACTTGCTTGTAACAGAGTTTTCTCTTAGAAGGGACAATTACTGGCGAATGTTAAAACTGGCATTAAAACTGAAAATAGGTTTTGATATGTGTTTAGAGATGGCGCTGAGCTCTGCCTGAGGAAGGGGGCTCTGCATACACCAGGAATAATGTCCTCATTCTCTGCTGCCTCCGAGCATTTATTCCTACCCTCCTGACAGCATCCCCATTCAGAAGAAACACAAAAGCCTTGAACCAAACTAGACACCCCCCTTCTTAAAGGCAACTTAGTAAATACAGGTTGTTACCCGGTTCTCCCATTAAACAGCCCCCCCCCCTCAGATGGCTTAAGAAAAAATCCTTCCAATCACATACATTATTTCTCTGACAAGAATTCTGCTAGATTCTATTTTTTCCGTGTAATTATCTTCCCCGAGCTGTTTTAGCAACCTGTATTAGTCACTGTTAGAGCAGAGAAGTGCAGCCACTAGATTTATAGAAGGGATTTATCAGAGGGATTCGATCTGAGATGCTCGTGGGCTAAAGCATCTCCTGAGCTAGGACTTCTCGACAAGGGAAGTCGGGGGTCTGGCCTCCAGAATGGGAGAGGGATATGAAGTGGGGAGAGCAAGCTCAAAGGGAACCCTGTGGCCATGCACTGGAACCAAGGAGGATGGACAAGAATCCATATCAGACTCTCACTGCCTCTGAGCCTCCAACTCCGAGGATGGGAATAATGGGAAGGAGAAGCTAGTGCCCTTTGTCGTGGGACTAAATTTGTAGCAGACACAGGGGTCAGGAAAACTGAAGGAGGGAGTCCGGCCGGAGCTGCCCTGATGCCAGCAAGGTGCGCCGACAAGTAAAGGACGACACCGACGAGCTACCACGGCACTTCACGCCGTGCCCTGACCTCCCGAGAGGAAGGGAATATTGCTGTTGCTTCACTTCCGCCTCCCAAACCTTGTGCAGAAGTCTTGTGACTCACCTCAGCCTGGAGCTATGTGCAGAAGGGAAGGGCGGGGGAGTTCTAGGTCCAGATTAGCTAAACTGACACAGTTTAAATCTGCCACACGCCTCTTATGACTTGGTACCCCAGGAAAATTCTTGGCTGGCCTATTTATGAATCCAGTTATTGGTTAAAAGAAGTCTTGTGAGGTCAGGATATCAAGGAGAGACACAAGAGAATATCAGTCCTAGAACGAGCTTAGAGTCAGCCCCACAGACCCTCCCATTTTACAAATGAGCAAAATGAAAGATCCAGGAAGGGATAGAAACTTGCCCAGTCTCGTAAGTGCCCAGAGGCAGTGCAAGAAAGTGGTTTGCCTGTCTGCTAATTCATCATCTGTGAACCCAGAAGGCATATGAAACAGTAGAAATCCCCAGGTGGGCCTGCCCCAATCTAACCCACACAGGCTTCCTTGAAGCCAGCTAACGTGAACGTGACGTTGGCATTCTTCCTTATTTAAAAAAAAAAAAACAAAAATCACTGCATAGTCTCTGATTTTTATTTTGGCATTCACAATTTCTTTAAGCATTATACCTTTTATGATAATGGGCCATCAGTGAATTCATCGGACAATCAAGTACAGACATTTAAAATTTTCCTTAAAATTACCTTCTCAATTAATACCTGTTCAATTCTTCTTTCCTATTATTTTTTAACTCGCGATGCCCACATGGAAAGGGTTTGGCTAAATACAATCAAGGTACAAGTCATATTGAAGTTGGTATTCTAAACATCAGCCCTAAAACAGTTGTAGGGTGCCTAACATTAAGAACACAGTCTTTGGACTCACTTAGTCTCAACTTCAAGTAGAAGCTCAAGTGGTAGAGCTACTAGGCCTACACGAAGTTTCCCACACTCACAGAGATTGTTTCCTTTTCCTCGAAATATAAATCAGAGGGCTGTTAGGATTAAATGAGATAATTCATATATATATGAAACCCTTACTCCCCTCCAACAGAGATGAAAATGAAGACAACGCAGAGTAACAGACCTCTCTGAGAGTCCCGCAAAGAACTAGACCTATAGTTTTGAACGATATGCTTCCTTGACACCGTGTCTTCATTTGCAAAAACTAGATTTGACCATTTCACTTAATTTAGGGATGAGAATTCCAATTACTAGTCTTAGAACCTACATGCTCATGGAAATGATAACAATCTAAATCTGCACTAACCAGTAGCTAGTAGCCACAAACATAACTCTCCACTTACATGTAAATAAATTACAATTAAATTAAAAATTGAGTCCCTCAGTTATACTCGCCACTTTTCGAGTATTCGATGGGCAGGTGTATTTAGTGGTTATTGTTCTGGGAACAGCACAGATATCAAACACCCTCATCATTGCAGAAAGTTTCATTGGACAGGTCTTTTGTCTCTAGAAATAGCTGAATGTTCCCCATTTCCTAAAGCCATGCTTTCAGAAGAGTAAGCCGACCTCCAAGATCTTAAAGCACTAAATAGAAAGTCCTGGCTACAATGCCCCAACAGTCTGTCTCTAGGGTTGTCACACAAGTAGCTGGTTTTGCTTTGATTTCTCTCCTTGGTTTGATATGCCTTGCCCCTCAGTTGCAGAGGGTACCTACGGCAATACAAAAAACATTTCAAATTCAAGATGATCCAAGCTAGACAAGGAAAGCAGGATATCAGAAACTCTATCGGCTTGTCTCATTTCTACTATCTCTGTACTTCATAGCTCCAGGATAAAATTTAGCCTAAGAAAGAAACTGGCATAGAATTTGCTTCGTTTTCTTCTTCTGTGAAAATATTATAGAAAGTCTAGGTCAAGCGTCATAAGTCATGCATGATAATTTATTTTGGTTTTCTGTTAACTCACTCAAATGCCTCCTTCCATGAAATTAAGACCATTTTACACCACTCAGTAAAAATAAAGAGGTGGACCCGCATGGGTCGTGAGGAACAAGAGCTGATGAAGAAGCACCTGTTCTGCTCTTCCTCACCTACGACATTCGTATAGTTTGTGCATTGTTCCTTGAGACCGGTCTATTTGATGAGCAAAATGATGACCATGGCCCCTGAAAACGTGATTTGACAACCGGTCGGGCTTCAGGTCCTATCGCTTTGTTTTGGGAATGGAATAATCAAATACTGCCAAATAAACAAGATACATTTGCTGTGCTCCCAGCTCCATATTGTTGATCCCCTCTACGAGGCTCTCAGCTTCCGTTCAATCAGGCTCCTTGTCCCCACTTACAAGAGACTGTGACATCACAAAGGAAAGCTTATTTTTCACTGCCTCGGTCTAAGTTTGCCAAGATCCAGTTACAGGACTGAAGATCTAATTATAAATGGCTTAAGTGCCCTATCTGATTTGAACAGAGTATGAGCAACAGTAAAAATTAAAACATTTCTCAGGATGAGTTTTATTGAACCATGAGGTATTTTAGGTCAAGGTATATTCACTCTCTGCAACCTACATATACTAAGTAAGACTTCACCTTTTTTTGCAATTGGGAGAAAAAAGAGAATTTTAATTTAGAAATTGACATATGCTCTGCTTTTTTGCAGTCCAACTCCTCAAACTATAAAGACAAGAAGAATTTTAAGAAATACTCATGAAGGGGTGGACTGGATGGCTCAGTCAGTTGAGCGTCATGGGTTGTGAGACTGAGTCCAGTGTTAGACTCCGCGCTCAGTGGGGAGTCTGCTTTGAAGATTCCCTTCCTCTGTCCCTCCTCTAGCTCATGTGCACATGTGCTCTCTCTCTCTCTCTCTCTGAAATAAACAAATCTTAAAAAAAGAAATACTCATGAAACATGAAGTATGCATGTCCAGTACACACCATGAAAAATTGCATCATTGAATACAAAGTTGTGGTTTATCAGGAGTTATTGGTATGAATATTTGTATTGCACCAGCATCTGCAGTGACCAGCACTGCATCCATTTCCAAAGGATTGAAACTTTAAAATGATGGTTGGGAATTCAGCCTTAGAGTCAGACTGGGATTAAAATATTAGCAATGATGCTTTGTTACTGTGACTTGGGAAAAATGATCTTATCTCTCCAGCTCTTTCTTTCTCACTTATAAGATGCAGAAAGTAGTATGTCGGGGTGGTTGTAAGGATTAGAAGTAATGGATGTAAAGTGCCTGACATGGCAGGTGGTCAATGGATGTTGGCTATTGTCAACGTTCATGTTGTCACCGCTCTTGTCCATGACCAAATGGCATATTTAGGATGTAAATACGCTCATGAAAGACGCAGTGACATCATCAACCCTGGAAAGTCAAAGCACTTGTGGATGATCATTAGAGATCTACTTTAAGCACTGAAGAAATAAATGACTGATGCCCTGTACGGTTGGACTTAGTGATAACCAGACCACTGTCACATGAAACACCAACTCTAACCCCTATATGTATGCACAATGTAGGAACTTCTCCCCTTTAAGGAGAGGCTTTTTGTTGTTTGCTATCGTGGTGGGGATTGTTTCTAATGTCCTGGATTTGAAATCTGGAAAGCAAGGTTTGAATTCTAGCTCTGTCATTAACAAGTTACGTGCCCTTAGCTACTAGGTCTCCTGGCCTTACTGCATCTCGATCTCCTCAGCTATAAAAATGTTTTGAGCAATATGATACTTGGACTTTTGAAGATGCTTTGCAAACTGTAAATGCCAATTACGGTGTACCTTAAGAACAAGTCACCCAGAGATGCAATGCAACTACGGTACCAAGTGTGCAACTATGCAACCGGTATTCCAGAATTTCACCCTTTCATCACATTAGCGTGCTCTCACTTCATTCATTCATTCATTCATTCATTCATTCATTCATTCATTTGTTCATTCATTCATTCACAAATATTTCCTAAATGCCTACTATGTGCCAGATGCAGCTCCAGGGGCTGGAAATGCAGCAGATGAAGTCCCTTCCTTCCTGAAACCCCTATTCTGGGTCAGGAGACAGACAATAGCCAGGGCAGTAAAAATATGCTCTAATCCCAGGAAACAGTAAGTGCAATGAGGATAGATAAAATAGCATAGTGGGTGGAATGGTCAGATTTCTCTCTGATGAGACAATGTTATGCAGAGACTTGAATGAAGTGAGAATGAGCCATGAGCCATGGCAGTGTCTCAGAAACAATGTTCCTGGAAGAGAAAACATAAGTATGCACTGAAGCAGGAGCATAATTGGAATCTTGGAGGAACATCAAGGACATGGGTGCATCTGAAGACTAGTAGGAGAATGTAGGAGATGGAATCCAGATCATTAACTATGTGTAAGCCATAGTGAGAAGTGGATTTTATATGGGTAAAGTGGAAGATCCAAAGAGCAAAGGAGCTGGGAGAATCAAAGTTTCGATGACACGGGGAAGGGAGATGGAAGGAATTCTAAGATGGGGCAGAGTGGGAGAAGGTGAACCCTGACATGAGGCCACAGTGGGCTGTCCTGAACCACCAGAGCTCCATGAATTTAGAAAGTGCCAGGGGGGGCGCCTGGGTGGCTCAGTTGGTTAAGCGACTGCCTTTGGCTCAGGTAATGATCCTGGAGTCCCGGGATCGAGTCCCATATCGGACTCCCGGCTCTGCGGGAAGTCTGCTTCTCCCTCTGACCTTCTCCCCTCTCATTCTCAGTCTCTGTCTCTAATAAATAAAAAAAAAAAAAAGAAAGAAAGTGCCAGGGGTGGGTGAAAACAAAGGCATCCATTCCCAAGACTAGCCAATGCCTTCAGTGGGGAGTGGGATCAGTGTGGAGAATGAGCACGACTTTTTCAGAACAACACTGGACACAAGTAAAGTCCAAGAAGTCAGCATTCCCATTTAAAATGACTTTTGGCAGAACATGGTCAGATGCTGATGTGACTATAGAAGAGGCCACAGGACTCACAGTAAGAGAAAAATAAGACCTTATACGTCCCTCAAATGGTATAATAAAATATTTTTAAATGAGTTTGTGTCTCTTTATTTTTGCTGTATCCTCCGTTCCTCTAGACCACTGCCTACCACATAGCAGGAGGGAGAGAAATTTAAGCAGCTTCATGCACTGAGCAGGGAGTGGCAGGTGGGCTCAATCTCATGACTGGGCGATCATGACCTGAGCCAAAATCAAGAGTTGGATGCTTAACCGACTGGGCCACCTAGGCAACCCTGTTAAAATACTTTTTCAAATAAGTTCAATTCACAGATTCCAGGTATATATGGTGGGGGACACAATTTAACCCACTAGAGATGATGTATTTTTTTTAATATGAGGAAAATTTCCCATAGATCAGATTCTGGTATCAGGAGTAGCACCAAGACTATTCCTATATTTTACTTTTACTGACACGTAGCATGAAAAGTTTATTCTGTGTAGGTGAATTTTAAAGGGAAGAAGAAGAGTATGTTCTAAAACATTTTAGTATTCTTGAAGAAGAATACTCCAAAAATGGCTAACGACTCAGGAAGTCCAGTTCCTTTGTTTTCTTTTTTTTTTTTTAAGAAATTAAAGGTACTAATTGCTTTGCTCACTTCAAAGCATTCTGCCTTTTTGTTGGTCCAATTTAAAACAGTTTGAGAATGATTATATTCTTATTTTCATATAATCACCTATTAGCAACAGATGCATGGAACAAGTTTGTGCAGCATAAATGTTTAATAGTTAATAAACGACAACTATCACAAGTATGTATTTACCTTCTAAGACAAGATACATAACAGTCCAGTGACTACTAGACAAACAACAATCATCAACACAACTCTCAAATTGGCAAATGCAATCCACAAGAAAATGGAACATCATGCATTCATGCACCAGATGACCTTTTCTCAACTTTCTGGTGGTCTTTGTATGAATACATATTGTTACATCAAAATGAAAACTGCAAATGTGTGTATATATCAGTATTTTCTTACTGATCTATTTATCATGAGTGTTTAAAAGAAAAATATGGCTGATCTCTAAAGCATACTTTAAAACAGTAAAACAGAAAATGCTGATTTGGGGAAATACTAAATGGGGCTGCCATCAGAACAACCATTAAGAATATGCCTCAATGGACATGAGACCCCCAAAGTTAGCCTAAGGGCACCAGAAAAGTCTGGACATTTCACAGAGCTGTGCATTTCACTTAGCCCAGGATGCATCCAGAAAGAACCAGAAGACATCAGATGAGCCTTTCCAACTCTCCCACTATTTCCCATCATAAAACCCTCCTTTCTAGTGAGGCAAGTTTATAATGAGCTCATTCTTAAGTTGCTATATCTGTTCCCACCCCAACTCAACCCAAAATGTACTTTCCTTACTTCTCTCTATTATATACTTATTCATGTTTCATTTCTGTCTCCAATGTGAAGAATTTCTTG
Organism: Nasua narica; assembly: GCA_028533885.1. Lineage (NCBI taxonomy): Eukaryota > Metazoa > Chordata > Mammalia > Carnivora > Procyonidae > Nasua > Nasua narica. Next base: position 150,802,250 of record CM052798.1, on the reverse strand, counting down.
AGCACCCAAATCCCAGTAGGACTACCACAGGTCTTACTCTCAGTGTTACCTAAAGGGTGACTTTTCTATACTGTTGCTTATATCATTTAGGTTTCCATTTTGTGTCACCTTGATTCCCAAATAAGAGTTCAAGCTCCTCATATGTATAAACCAAGTCTTATAGCTTTATAGACATATCAATGAACAGTTCTTTACACATAGTAGTAACTAAAATTACATGTAAAAATAATAAAAAAGTTAATATGCTAGTTACTTTTTCTTGAGATATCTAGAAATAATAAACAGTGTAGGAATGAGGTGAAAGAATTAATAAAACTTCCCAAAGATGTTGTCTACAAACAGGGAGTCCTTTATGCACCATGAAACTTAAGTCATTACTCACCAACGTCTTTCAGCAATAAGCAAGTTTCCTTCAAAAAGAGCTTGTGTTTCTGCTCCTGTGTGTGTGAACTCACAAGACATCAGCCTACAGACTTCATACAATTTAAAATAATACTACCAAGTAAGTTTCCATGTCAAATAAATTAAAACAAATTTTATTCTCATCTTCAACCACAGTCCGTCAACCAAGTAGATGTTGGGAACTTAGGGTGAAAAGAGCCTGCTTTACAAATCATGTTCCTCCCTAAGCCATTATATTATTATTTTATCTCATCTCAGAAAAAGTCCTTTTTCTTTGCTCCTATAAGGAGCCACATCCTAAACCAGAGAATGGCAAGTTTGTGGCATCATTTTTACCACCCTCACTTTCTAGAACCTTGGTCATCATCAGTAAGTGATCATGCTACTCTTCCTTATTAAGTGTGGGTTTGTCTCAGAATCTGTCATTGCCAATAAAACAGATGGGTCATACAAGATGCATCCTCATTTCCATTCCTAGGTCTAAACCTCTCCTAACCTGTGTCTTGTCCCTTCCAGTCTTTCATTCTCACCAAATCATGACCATTTGGCCATAGTTATCTGGTATTTTGCCTCAAATCCTTTGCTTAAAGTCTACCTCAATTATTCTGCTGGTTCTCCCTCTCAGGATCTAAAGGAAAATACAACCCTTTCTGATGGTTATCTTTCTTTTAGTATTTTGGAAGCAATATGGCATAAACCTAATTCCCTAGCTCCTCTCATCTGCAGGGCTTTCCCTCTTTCCTTCCTTCCCAAGGATGTGATGTGCCACAGTCCTGGACCAAAAGAGGGAAGTTGACGAAAGGAGATAACAAAGGGAAAATGACAACCAAATGCTATTATAAAGTTCTAGAAGTTACTTTTATCCAAAATATTTCCAATTTTAACACACTCTTCACATTTAATGGTGCTTATCTTCTTGGGTGCAGAGAGAAGGCACCCTGACAGGTTGACCTGTTCCCCCACTTTGTTTCTGTTTCTGTGGTTGATTGGTTGGTTTTTCTGTTTTTGTATTTTTTTTTTTAAGAGAAGGGGGTGGGGAAGAAAGAAAGGGCAGGGGGAGAGGGAATTTTAGGTATGCTCCATGTCCAGTGTAGAGCCTGATACAGGACTCAATCTCACAACCTTGAGATCATGAGTTGAGCCAAAATCAAGAGTCAAGAGTCGCTTAAACTACTGAGCCACCCATGAACCCTGCCCTCCCTTTTGTTTTGATGGAGCGGTTGAGCCAACTCTCCAACTTGGAGATTTAGTAATTTGCTCACATACATATGATCTTTCTTCTCTGAATCTAATATAATGAAACAAATGATTCCTCCAAGTCCAAAAAAAAAAAAGCAGTGACAAATAAAAATTATTTAAAAGAGGAGAGCTTTTAAGAAAGTTTGCTAATTAAAAGAAAAGCCCAAACAAGGAAAGATGATAACACACAATTCACAGAAGAATAAAAAATGGCCAACAAAATATACTCTCAACCCAAGAAATGTGAGTATAAACCACCATTCAATTTCTTTGTTCTATCTACGTCTTTGCCAACGTTGAAAAATGCTGACAGTTGCTAGTGCATGAGTGTGGAGACATGCCACTCTGATGTATTGCTGATGCTGGAAGCTTCTTGGGTACACACTTCCTGAAGAGCAGTTTGGCAATAGGTACCACATTACTCTGAGTGTAAATGGAAGAAAAGAAGCCACCTGTACTGAGGCTTATACCACACCAAGGAGTCTGCGGGAGTGTTGATCAGAAAGGCTCTTTTCAGGAAATCGGAAGTATAGGACCATAAAGGACTCACCACTGATATCCCAGTTCCCTGCAACACAGACATAGGTAGTTCTCAGGAATACCTCGAGACTGACAACTTCCCTTAGGGTGTCCAAAAGTCATAGGCAAAACTCTACCGCTGGTTTAGAGAATGGCTTCTCCTTTATGTGAATGCCTCTCTTTGGTAGAGTCTAGATAAAACCCTGAGCCAAGAAACTCTGGGAAATAAACTTTCTGGGCTTTAAGTCTCTATGTCACACAGTTGAACTTCGAAAGATAGGGATGGGTGGTATCTAGCATTTATTATGAAATATTTTAGATGTTTTTATCATTGACTCAATGATTCCTCCTCTAGGAATTTAAGCTGAATTAATTAATCTGACTACATGATGCATATGCAAATCTATTCACATGGCATTATTTATAATAGAGAAACAATGGGAACTGTCTAAATATCCGTCAAGAGAGGATTATTTAAATTAATGATAGTACATTCACACAGCAGAATCCCCATGTGGGAGACATTACCAGAGCTCACTAATTTCTGATTCCCCTCATCTTCCCGAGGCACACAGAGGCTATATGTCCTAGGCTTCCTGAAATCAGGTAGTACCATGTGACTAGATCTTGTCAGAAAACCAAGAACAAAGTATTGTTTTACTTCTAGACTGAAGCCATGAAAAGTATTCTCTTCCCTTGCTGCAGTGACCCAGAGGTCACACAACGAGCTGAGAGCCACAACATGGAAAATACATGGATTGCTGAGTCACTATTTAGAGGCACTGGACCCTCAGTCAACTGTGTGAGTGAGAAATAATCCTGTGTCCTTGAACCACTGAGTTGTAGGGGTTAATCTGTTACTGCAGAATAGCCTTGCCTATCCTGACTAATATATTCCATTATTTACAAAAGGATAACTCTTTCTGTTCATCAAAATAGGAAAATGGAGATAAAAGCAGGTTGCAAATAGTATCTACAGTATTATTCCATTTACCCAAAATTGTATGATTGTACATATGGCGCATGTACAAAATGTATAGAGAAAGATGCCTACAAAGATTCTCATGAGAGTGTTAACTGTGGTTATCTAGAACTATGGGATTTCTGACAACTTTTGCTTTGTTCTATAGATTCTCCTTTATATTGGTTGATTTTCATAAAATGTCTGTATTATCTCAAGAGATTAGGTAATATTTGTATATTAAAACTAATGCAATAAACATAGTAAGTGCTAGCTATAATTAATATTATCATTATTACTTACAGGGAAATACTTTAAATAGGTTCTCTAAAATTTTTAATAAACTCAAACTTTATTATATATTCATTGAATTATTAAAACACAGACTTGGGTGACATATCCAGGCAACCTAGAGATTCTGCCCTTAACTAACAGCATGACCTTGGCAAATTTACTTCTTAAAGAACTGATTACTGCTATTCATACAGGCTCTGGACTGAATACCCGGGTTTGAATTCATATTTCTCCTTTTAACACTAGTATGATTTCAAATAAATTACTTAAGAGTAGAGTGCCTTAGTTTCATCATCTGTAAAATGGAGCTATC
>CM052798.1:150751589-150798022 GCA_028533885.1 Nasua narica | reverse complement strand
TTTTTTTTCCCTGTTGATCTCTCTTTGTCAGTTTAATTTTCAGATCCAGCCAGGGACCCTACGAGATTTGAGGAAAACTTTGTCCCTCCCCTACACTACTACGACACAGTATCCGGGGCCATTAAGCTTGCTACGTCCACCCAGGAAGGTCTACATCAATACCTATTGAGGGTCCTCATTTTTTTTGACCTAGTAAGTCCACTTTCAGAAATCTAACCTAATGAAACAGATGCAAACAAAGAAGTGTGTCCCAGGAATACTGGTGGAGGCACTTTTTATTACTGAGAAAACCTGGGAACAGTCTCAGTGTTCTACACCTGAAGAATCGTTAAATTATGAAACACTCAAATAATGAAACACTAAATAATTTAAAATACTGTTTTTAAAGAATATTAATGGAATGTGAAAGAACTCAAGATACTGTAAGTGAAAAAAGTTGAAATAATAATCTTTTCTACACTGTGATCCAAATTTTTAAAAAAGGACAAGAAAATACAACAAAATGTTAACACAGGTTATCTCTGATATAAGAGATTTACATTGCTTTGCTTAATTATAAAATTATGATTAAAAAAAGTTTGTGAGGTGCCTGGGTCGCTCAGTTGATTAACCGTCCCACTCTTGGTTTTGGCTCAGGTCATGATCTCAGGGCCATGGGATTGAGCCCTGCGTTGGGCTCGGCGCTCTGCATGGAGTCTACTTAACACTCTTCTTCTCCCTCTGCCCCTCTGTCCCAGTGTGCTTTTTCTCTCTCTCAAATACATAAATAAATATTTTTTAAAAAATAAAAAATATTTTTAAAAAATTTAAAAAAAATAAAAATTCCCTCTGCCCTTTCCCTGCCCCCCCATTATAACTATAAAAGTAGAATGTGATAGTTAAAATTAAAACAACCTAGAAGCATATCAAGCAACAAGGAGAGTCCTCTGATATACTTCACTCTTCATCATAGGCTAACTCAATCCAAGAATGTGTTGATGCGTGCCCTTTCAGAAGCCTTCCTAGCCAAATTCATATTTACTGCATTTAAGGAAAATGGAGTCACAGTAGAGTCACATACTTAGTTCCAAAATTTGCTTTTTACCATGCAAAAATATATCATGTATATATCCCATGAATGTGCCTATAGGAAAGCTTGGTTATTTTTTAACAGCAAGATAAATTTCTTAGTTTCTTTTTTAAAATTTTGATTCTTTTATGATTTCAGTCTTTCTTCAATGTTCAGTAATTCCACAATGAGCATACATGGCTTTTAGGATTAGAAAAGTGTATAAACATTTTTCCAGGAGATGAGTCTATGGCACTGGGAACAGAGAGAGGGTGACTCCCGGCCAACATCCCCTCACCCTGTAAAGAAGAGAAGCATCACTTCAGTAAAGTCATGGATCAGATGTCGACTGAGGACCTGCTGTGTGTCAGGCACCTCGGTGGACACTGGGGAGACAGGGTCTGATCTCAGTGCCTGACTCAGAATCAGCTGAGATAAATGACAAAACTGCACTGTGCCACCGCAGCTGGAAGGGAGTGGGGAGTTCCCCACGCCCAGCGGGGAGGTTAAAGGCGGAAGCAGGGAGGGGGGCTTTGGAGCTCTCTGGAGTTCAATGATTTCCTGTTAATGCCTAGGAGGAATGAGATAAATCTTTTTCCCTACCCCCAGACTCCAGTCATTTAGCTTGGCTTAACAAAGTAAGAATGTAAGAATGATAATGGGGAGGGATTAAGGGAGAATCTGGGTGAGATGGCCAGCAAGAGCGTGACATAGGGCGTATTCAATAAATGACCTCACCCAGATTTCCTGCCATTCCCTGAGTGCATCACACTCCATCAGAAAAGACAAGAACCTTTATGTGGAGCTCAGTGATCCCACTGATTGTTGCTGAAGTGCTCTGTGCAGGGGCTCCGAGGCTGAATGGGGGTTCAGTGTGACTCTATCTACCAGGTGTAGGAGAAGGGAGCAGAGTTGTTATTTGCCCTCCCTAAACTCAAACATTTTCAGTAGTGTGAGCTTCTTTTAAAACTGCCCCCAGTGCAAACAAAAGCAGGAAAAACAGTCCTGTTACCATAAAATGATTTTGAAATACAGTGATAGGAAGTAGAATTGTCTGCGATTCTGGATATGAACGTTTCTCTCACTATATCACACACGTATCTCTCAAACCCACACCTGATTATGAAAAAGAGAAGGGCAAAAGAAAATACCAAATTAAGAGATGAGCCTAAAAGGGACTACAGAAAGTGACCTCAGCATGGCTTTGAATCAAACCTACTGTGGTTGAATGGTTTTTTGATGCATGCAACCTACTTTGGTTGCATGAATTGAAATATTCAACTACCACTAACGTTGATAAAGAACGTGACCTCACATTTGGCCAAGGAAGGAAGCTAGTTCTCCCACTCAAAGATAGTCTCTTACTGGCTTGCAAAAGGATGTGAAACAAACTTTATAAGGCAGTTCATTAAAAGGATGTAGAAGAGTTATTGCCGCTAAGCAAGTCTGGCGACATTACCATTGTGTGTGTAGATGCATATGCCAAAGGTAAGGTCAACTGAAGCACTTTGCAACTAGATTTCTGACCTACTCAATCAACAATGGTCTTTCCCGGGTATCATAGTATCAGTGGAGTTTAACCACCAACTATATGAAGTTCTTAAATCCTTAAATTAGTGGTTCTCAAACCACTAATTTAGAAAAAGATCTACTAAATGAAGCCTTCCTTGATGTTTGCATGGACTGAAGTAGTCGTGACCTGCTCTGGGTTCCCATGACCTTTTATCTATGCATGTCTTAGCTTACATCACACTGCCTCTTGTACACAAGTGAAGGGTATGCATGTGGTGAAGTTCTATAAGAGCGTAAGTCTTGTGAAAGCAAAGTCTAGATCTGCTCTCTTTACTTTATCTCGGTACGTAACAGATGTTTGGTAAATGTTTATGATGTATAAAAATGAACACACACACACACACACATCACTCTACACAAATGACATCGAGCCTTTGTCATACTCACCCTAAGTCAAGATTTCCTTCACCAACTCCAATATCTAAAGAGGCCAAGCAGCTAAGGTATATGTGTGAATAAAGCAGGCGTGGGGTACAGTGTTTGGTGAATTGGTGAAGGCATATTTTAGCTAGAGGGCAGCTGCTACTCAGCTCCACATTCTTATTGCTCTCCAGAAATTTGGGTATTGATTGGCCAGATCTTCTCATTTTTTAGAAGCTAAAAATCTTGACCTCTATGAAATCTTTCAGTTTGAAAAATGTTATCAATTAATGAATTTCTAAATACGGAGAAGGATGAATAGAAGCTATCTTTGGGCCAGCTTGCAACCTCTGTTAGGTATACGAATCATCACGTCCTTCACCCACACAATTTTCTTCTTTAATTTCTCCCTGTCAAGGATGAGTAATGCCCTTCAGCCTGGAAACCTCTATCCTCAAGTGCATGATTTCTGTCCTCTTTTCTCACGGAAGGGTTGTCTATAAGACAGAGTTTGTTGTTATTTGCCTGAAATTTCCCCTGTTTTTCTTGCCTACAGTTAGGATAAACACAATTTCCAACCCCAAATCTGTGCCTGCTACTCTTATCTTTCAAATATCTATCTTCTTGTACTTTTGCCAAGTGAAGGCTACCTTTTTTCCATGTAGTAGAAGCCAATGCAAATCTTCTTTTGATCTCATTTGCTTTGAAACACATTGATCTCAGCTAGGCTAAGTGTCTTTCACTCCACCTTAACCTAAGTATCTTTCCTTTTTGTCAATCAATCCCCTTCCACATTTTAAGTTAGGATTTTCTATTTGGTTATTTTTGTCCTTGGGAATAGGTTTTAGGTTTCATATTTTTCCACAGGACTATGCCCTTGACTACATATTCACCAACCTAGAACCTCACTGGTTTCTTCTCAGTGGGCTTGTTCATCCACTGTGGGATCTTTAATAAGTAGCCAGGTGACTTACATAAGATATCACTGAATATACTATAACCCAGATCACCATTTTATCAGAGTTGTGATTCTTGGGACTTAGAGACGGTATTGGTCTAATCTCATTCTTAAGATGTTCCTGACATTCCTTTCTCTTTTGCGAACACAATAGGGGTAGCAATTGATTTTGAGTCCATGGTGTCACCAGGAAAGAAGAGCTTCTGGGCCAACTGTAATACACACATACGTCTACAGAATAAAAGTCCTCCGTATTATCTCATTCAATTCATCTTTTCAAAGTTTTTCTCCTGCTGCAGGGCCAAATAACATATAATCTGCCATATTTCAAGTAGAAACATGGATGTTCATATTCAGATTTCTGCTACTCAGCTGAAAAATTTTTCACACTGAAATCCTTTAATTAGTTCCTGTCCCAGAACTGATGGGTTTACAGATCCCACTTAAAAATCTCGCTTTTCCTAATCTGTAAAAGGTGTATCACAAAACATTCACATGATTGGACTTGAAAATGAGGAGTCTGCTAAAATAGTTTTTTTAAAAAAGGAAAGATTTTGGCACATTTTTAAAGCATGCAATAATTAAAATACTAATAATCAAATAATCAAAATAATATTACTGATCAAATAATAATAAAGAAAAGTAGCCTACAGAAAACACAAATAATCCAGACTAATCTGAGGGTGCCTAGAGGATGGGCAAGATGAACAAAAATGTACTAAGTACTTATTGCATGATTAGTCTGGACGTGGTTAAATAATACTTTTCACAGGTGTCATCAGAAACAAATAATTCCAAAGTAAAATTAAAAGCAATGGTGGGGAGTAGAAAGTGGGGGTGGGGGTAAAAATTAACTAGGGAAGAGAATGTGGACCTCAGAACTCTCACCTTCTGAAAACGATCTGCCAATATTAGAGCTTCAGCTGAAGCTTGCATTTAGTTAACAGAATTATTGTAAGCAAATTTAAAATCAAATGTCTACTCAGTGACTGGGTAAAGCATTTTTTTTTAAAGATTTTATTTATTTATTTGGCAGAGAGAGAGAGAGATCATAAGTAGGCAGAGAGGCAGGCAGAGAGAGAGGGAAGCAGGCTCCCTGCTGAGCAGAGAGCCCAATGTGGGGCTCAATCCCAGGACCCTGAGATCATGACCTGAGCTGAAGGTAGAGGCTTTAATCCACTGAGCCACCCAGGTGCCCCATAAAGCATTTTTTTTAAGAGCTGTTATGATCACTTAAAAAGGAAACTGAACTTCACGCTTTACTATCCTTGTCTTCAAATACTGAAGTCTCCAGGAGTCTCAAAATTTTAAGACACTTTACTTGCTCAATTTTTTTCCCATATAGTCTAAACTAAGGTGGAAAATTGCCATTGTTTGTTATGACTTAAATCTGGTTTAGTGGTTCAGAGAATCCCCTCCCAGGAGAAGCAAGACATTCTACCTGAGAACTCATCCAAGCCCAAATGAAAATTTTGTCTTATCTTATGATCAAGAGTGGCGGCACCCATAGACATGATCTCAAGTACTGGCCACCAAGGTTGCTTTTGCTTGGAACTTTTCCATCATCCCATCCACTCTCGTCTATGAGAAAGTGACTAGGTTTTAAAATAACAAAAATTTTCCTTAAATGAAAATGAACCAAAATATTCAAACATCAAAGCTATGTTTATTTTGAAGCAATGTGAAGCTGCCTCTTATTTAAGATTGACTCTCTTCCCAAAATCATGTTAGTTCTAGCTTTTAGATTATAGATTTTGTATTTGGTATTCAAGGTTAACTCCCTAGTTGATTAGATGTAAGCCAATATTAACAGCAGCAAACGTCACTGTGAAAATGAGATGCTACACAACATTTGGTCTTAAGAGTCAAGAACCTATAAGTTAACTAGATGATCTAATCTAGCCTCAAATTAACCACATTAAAATAAATTAAATGCTCTTTCCTCTTCATGTTGCAAAACATAAAAATGTCATACTCTGTAATTTGAGAATGACTGTTCTCATTTGATTCAGGAGATGGTGTGGTATCTTTAACTCCTTTATCAATATTATCCCAGACCAACAGATGGAAGATCAAGCAATTACAGAGAAATGAGCATGTGCTGTACTTATCATGCTTTTTTTTTTTTTCCCCTGAAGTTTGCTTACTGAAATCTGTTTTGCTATATTCACCAGTCAGGGGTGTTTACAGCCAAGAAATGACAAAGAAAAAATTAAAGAGCCCAGGGAAATCCAAAGATATATTGTAGAGCCAGGGACAGAGGGCAAACTCACCTTTTTTCAGTCTATTTCTCTGTTGCAAGATTTTTATTCTAACAGACAGGTATCCAATAATCCTTGATTTGTTTTCCTATATGGGGAAATTGTGACCTAGATTTTGTCAAGATAGTAAATCATTCGGGAAGTATTTATTGAGTATCTATTATATGCTGAGGCCACTGCTGGGCTCTGCAGACACACTGGTGACAACTCAAGAGTGCAGTCTCATCCACTAAGGGAGCCAGAAAACTAATGGGGAAGACAAATACCAAGGAAATTATTTCATTTAATGAATGTGAAAGAGCTGAATTTTTGATCATAGCTCTAGGGATCAAGACAAGTTACATGCTATATCACTTTGGGTCTCAGCAAAGAACAGAGGCACATTTACGTAGGTAAATGGGAGGCTTTAATAAAGGCACTATTTATAAAAGTGTGAGTAGAATTCAGTCTCCTAAAAGGAATTGTATAGAACTCTAGGGTAGTAACAAGGAATAGTGGAGTCCTCCAGGGTAATAACAAGGAATGGTATAGTGCCCTAGGTCAAGCAATGGCAGGGAGTCAGTTATTACCCCCAGGTTCTTCTCTTTGTCTCCCCCGCCAACCCCACATACAGACTTAAAGGAGTAGAGCTCTGCTCTGGGGCACCTAGAGGAAGAACTGCATGGAGAGGTCGGTCTGATGTCCCAGTGGAGGAATGCAATCAACCCTCAGCAACCCAACAGCAAGAGCTGGGGAATACATACCCCAACCTCACTCTTCTCTCTCCTGACTCCCATTTGTGAGTACAGGGCTGGGACTAGGTCCAACATTGTAAGGAGGCCATCACAACGCTCTAAGGGCCTTGCTCCTTTTGCCCTAAATCTGGCCCATGGTGAATCCAATGAAAGCCAGAGAGCAGCACAGCCTGTTGATGTGTCCATGCAGGGAATGGAGAGCAAATAAATCAAACATGTAGAACAGCCAACACGCTTGCTTAATTTTTTAAAATCAAACTATATCTGCTCTAAGCCTCTATCCACCTGGTGGAAAAGAAGTTCAATTTCAGTAAATGTGGGGTCCCTTTCAACTCCTCCCTGGGATTATAGAAGAATCCTAGGAATTTGTGGCAGAAATACCAGGAAAGGGTCCAAGGACTACCTCTATTACTATTTTATTTATTTATTTTTTAAAGATTTTATTTATTTATTTGACAGAGAGAGAGAGATTACAAGTAGGCAGAGAGGCAGGCAGAGAGAGAGGGGGAAGGCTCCCTGCCGGGCAGAAAGCCTGATGCAGGGCTCCATCCCAGGACCCTGAGATCATGACCTGAGCTGAAGGCAGAGGCTTTAACCCACTGAGCCACCCAGGCGCCCCTCTATTACTATTTTCTTGATATGTTCTTTAAATCAACCAATTAGTATATTAAAAATTTAATGGCCATAAACCAGTTTTAATGTGCAAATTATATGTTTCCTCTGTGCATTTTTTTTTAAAGATTTTATTTATTTCTTTGACACAAAGAGAGATCACAAGTAGGCAGAGAGACAGGCAGAGAGAGATGGGGAAGCAGGCACCCTGCTGAGCAGAGAGCCCGATGTGGGGGCCCGATCCCAGAACCCTGAGATCATGACCTGAGCTGAAGGCAGAGGCTTTAACCCATTGAGCCACCCAGGTGTCCCTTCCTCTGTGCATTTAAATAAGTAAGTAAATGTCTGCCTAAAATCCTCCTACATTGTTGCCACTGTTCAGACATCTTTGGCTCATTCACTGTTGTAGCTCATCTGCCTTGACAAACTGAGGAGTGCATCTTCTAGAAGTCGTCCCTTCAGACTCTGATTCTATACCTACCCCCATCCCACTGGGACACATAAGGACCTTGACCATGTCTTCAGTCTCAGAGGTCACTCTAACTGCCCATCCAAGCGCTGGCCGCCTCCCCGTTCTCCATGAGGGACCTAAAGGTAATCCTTGTGAATAGACCCAAATCTTAAAAGCTGACTCTTCTAGTTTAAGAGACTCAGAAATTTAGAAACATAGTCCTGGCTTCTCTGTCATAGATTAGGAGAGTAGAAAGGAGTCACTAACATCACCTCCCTATAGGTGTTCTTCTTAATCATTCACTCTGTCACTAAATAATAACAGCTGTTATAAGGAGACAAATAGTGGTGACAAAAATTGTCGGGGGTGAGTAGGGAAAGGGAGTAAGGTCTGTACAAACTATGAAGCAGGCAGGCAGCCTTGAGAAAGGTATGCAGAAGTCAGAGTGCCCGAGCTTGGCAGGCATCCTCGCTAATTTTGTAGGAGACCTTCCAAGTTTTTTTGGTACCTGCCTTTTCAGCTCTGCTAATGATGATAAACTGTTGCCTCCGGGTCCACAGCCAACCTTTTGCACTGCATATGTGTTTATCATTATCGATCTCAAACAACAGATAGTAATTAGGAAATATGAGTGTGAGATAGTATAAAAACTCACAGATGTTGTTTTGATCCAAGTGACATCGACATCTAATTGACCAGGCTTCTGGGGACAGATCTCCTATGAAATATGTAATAAAGCTATTGAGGGTTTTTAAAAATTGAGGAAAATAACTGTTGCTTGAGCCATGTACTATGTACTATGATGACCCATGTTCAGAGTCCAAAGTAAGGAGGGCTTTGAACTTGAAGAAGGGACCACCTGGCTGAGTTGCAGTCACGGGATACTGCTACTGCCAAGGAAGTGGCACTAACTCACACAAGCATCAGACACGAAATTCCCCAACCTCTTTCTCCTTTCACAGACTCACTTCCTTCTTGCTCCCATTGGCTAAAGCCTATGAGAAGTTGCCAGAAAGGGAGGTGGGGAAATGTAGTCCCCATGGATCAGCCTTGCAGGGTGCAGAGGGGAGCAGAGAAGAACATCAGGTGATAGGCAGAGGGGAGATTATTTTATTTATATTTATTTTTTTACTGATTTTCTAATTAACATATAATGTATTATTTATTTCAAGGATACGGGTCTGTGATTCATCAGTTTTACACAATTCACAGTGCTCACCATAGCACATACCCTCCCCAATGTCCATCACCCAGCTACCCCATCCCTCCCACCCCCCTCCACTCCAGCAACCCTCAGTTTGTCTCCTGAGATTAAGAGTCTCTTATGGTTTGTCTCCCTCTCTGGTTTCATCTTATTTCATATTTTCCTCTCTTCCCCATGATCCTCTGCCTTGTTTCTCAAATTCCTCATATCAGTGAGGTCATCTGATAATTGTCTTCCTCTGATTGACTTATTTCACTTAGCATAATACCCTCTAGTTCCATCCATGTCATTCCAAATAGCAAGATTTAATTTTTTAATGCTGCATAATATTCCATTGTATATATACACCACATCTTCTTTATTCATTCATCTGTCAATGGACATCTAAGTTCTTTCCATAGTTTGACTATTTTGGACATTACTGCTATGAACATTGGGGTGCACATGCCCCTTCAGATCACTACATTTGTATCTTTGCAATAAATACCCAGTAGTGCGATTGCTGGGTCATAGGATAGCTCTATTTTCAACTTGTTGAGGAACCTCTGTACTGTTTTCCAGAGTGGCTGCACAAGCTTGTATTTCCACCAACAGTATAGAAGGGTTCCCCTTTATCGGCACCCTCATCAACATCTGTCATTTCCTGACTTGTTCATTTCAGCCATTCTGACTGGTGTGAAGTGGTATCTCACTGTGGTTTCGATTTGTATTTCCCTGATGTCAAGTGATGTTGAGTGATTTTTCATGTGTCTGTTGGCCATTTGGATGTCTTCTTTGTAGAAATGTCTGTTCTTGTCTTCTGCCCATTTCTTGGTTGGATTATTTGTTCTCTGGGTGTTGAATTTGATAAGTTTTTTATAGATTTTGGATACTAGCCCTTTATCTGATATGTCATTTGCAAATATCTTCTCCCATTCTGTTGGTGGTCTGGTGGTTTTGTTGACTTGTTTCCTTTGCTGTGCAAAAGCTTTTAATCTTGAAGTCCCAATTGCTCATTTTTGCCCTTGCTTCCCTTGCCTTTGGCAATGTGTCTAGGAAGAAGTTGCTGTGGCTGACGTTGAAGAGGTTGCTGCCTGTGTTTTCTTCAAGGATATTGATGGACTCCTGTCACATTTAGGTCTTCCATCCATTTTGAGTCTATTTTTGTATGTGGTGTAAGGAAATGATCCAGTTTCATTCTTCTGCATATGGTTGTCCAATTTTCCCAATACCATTTGTTGAAGAGACTGTCTTTTTTCCATTGGATATTCTTTTTCACTTTGTCGAAGATTAGTTGACCATATAGTTGAGGGTCCATTTTTGGGTTCTCTAGTCTGTTCCATTGATCTATGTGTCTGGTTTTGTGCCAGTAATATACTGTCATGATGATAACAGCTTTGTAATAGAGCTTAAAGTCCAGAATTATGATACCAACAGCTTTGCTTTTCTTTTTCAACATTCCTCTGGCTATTCGGAGTCTTTTCTGGTTCCACACAAATTTTAAGATTATTTGTTCAATTTCTATGAAAAAAAATTGATGGTATTTTGATAGGGATTGCATTGAATGTATAGACTGCTCTAGGTAGCATAGACATTTTCACAATATTTGTTCTTCTAATCCAGGAGCATGGAATGTTTTTCCATTTCTTTGTGTCTTACTCAATTTCTTTCATGAATATTCTATAGTTCTCTGAGTACAGATTGTTTGCCTCTTTAGTTAGATTTATTCCTAAGTACCTTATGGTTTTGGGTGCAATTATAAATGGGATCAACTCCTTAATTTTTCCTTCTTCTGTCTTGTTGTTGATGTATAGAAATGCAACTGATTTCTATGCATTGATTTTATATCCTGTCACTTCACTGAATTCCTGTATGAGTTCTAGTAGTTTTGGGGTATAATCTTTTGGGTTTCCTACATAAAGTATCATATCATCTGCAAAGAGTGAGAGTTTGACTTCTTCTTTGATGATTTGGATGCCTTTTATTTCTTTTTGTTGTCTGACTGCTGCCGCTAGGACTTCTAGTACTATGTTGAATAGCAGTGGTGACAGTGGACAGCCCTGCCTTGTTCCTGACCTTAGGGGAAAAGCTCTCAATTTTTTCCCATTGAGAATGATATTCACTGTAGGGTTTTCATAGATGGCTTTTATGATATTGAGGTATGTACCCTCTATCTCTACACTGTGAAGAGTTTTGATCAAGAAAGGATGCTGTACTTTGTCAAATGCTTTTTCTGTGAGGGGAGATTATTTTAGTTACTTTTATTACCTCCTCTGTTCAGGCTCTAGAGATCCACTTAGTTTATCTGAACCTGAGTGAGATCAGAAAGAAGCATGACTAAGAGAGAGTAGGAAATGGTCACTAACACTGGACAGAGCATACAAAGGCAATGTTTTTTCAATACCTTTCAAGGTAACATACTGACATGGCTATAAGACTATGATATAAAAACGTGATAGGAAAAATATGAAATTGACCATGAAACACATATAAAAATATTAAAGGCACCGTTTATTATGGTTTTATTCCCTTAACTACCACTGGTGTAGCTATTAGATATTGGATTAGCAGGGAATACTTCATAATAGGATGGCAAAACAGCATTTCTAGAAAATTATCCTTCCATCAGCCTCCCTTAAAAAATGTAGGACATTTTGCACCATCAGATGCAAACAT
Organism: Nasua narica; assembly: GCA_028533885.1. Classification (NCBI taxonomy): domain Eukaryota; kingdom Metazoa; phylum Chordata; class Mammalia; order Carnivora; family Procyonidae; genus Nasua; species Nasua narica. The sequence continues at coordinate 150,786,167 of CM052798.1, read as the reverse complement.
CTGATGCACCATCCAGATTCCTCACTAGGAATGAAGGTCTTAGCCCCCAGATGCTGGGAATACTATTCTCAGGTGTCCGTCCCCTCCAAGGATTGTCTTAGCTCTAAGACACTCACTTCCCTAAGCTCATGCACCTCTTCCCAGTCACAGAACAGCTTACATACCACGACTGATTAACATAGGCTTATAAAGCACCAGCCCCCTGACCCCAACTAGGGACAGCTTGGAAGGGTCATAGATTTTTAGGACTCCTCCTAGGGATGGCTGAGGCTTCCACTGACGCCATGTCTCAGCCTGACTTCTCCCTCTGTACAATGCTGCTTACCTCTCTTGCCTTTCACAGATTGATCCCAAGAACACTCCCTAATAAAAGCCTCAAAATGCTGGTCTCCACTTCAGAGTCTACTTTCCTGGGACCCAACGTGTGTCACAGAGCACTCCTAACAAATAAATACTTGTATTTCTCAATGTTGTTCAACATGTCTTTATTGTAAAACAATTATATGAAGAAATTATTTTCTTGTTAATATTTCATTAGTATTTCCTGCTAGTATTTCATCTCTGCACATTGGCTTCCTTTTCCAAGTTTCTAGTTTTGCTCTTGAAATGTACTTGAGAAAATTAATAGACTGGATATTTCAAAATAAAACTCAAAGCACACTGTCTTCTTCCTGAAAATCAGAGTAGAGAGCGAAAAGGAGAGCCAAGGTCCAAGCTACGAAGGAATGAGGACTTAAGAAAAATAGGTAGAAGACTTATACATATAATAACATTTGTTTTTAACTTTGGGGGGCAAGGGTGGGGCAACACGGGAAGGTATAATAAACTCTCAGTTTTACACACCCAATGGAAAACACACTTAAAATGGAAAGTGGATGTCTGGTCTCATGGACTTTCTGCACTAGAAATCCCCTCTGGTTAGGAATCAGAATCCTTTCCCTCTGTGGCAGCATCACAGGAACCCAACAGATTTGTCATGGGTGCAAGTTCCCTCCATATTATCTGAGTTCTACCCTCAGAGGATGTCCAAGCCAGAGTAGTCAAGAACCCTCTTCAGTGATTGTTGTGAAAGATTGATAAGGCACTGTGCATAAATGCTTTAAAAATATCTCATTTAAGGCAAAGAAAGAAGTGATGCTGAGAATTCTAAATAATGTATTGGGTTGTCACAGCTATTAAATGGTTATGGGCATCAAAAAAAAATAGGAAGAAATCAGAGGAACTATAGGCATTTTGCAACATGTTAAGTTGGCCGGGCTGAACATTTCCCCAAATTCCCTTTCCTTCTGTTTCAGGTTAGGCTGACAACCAATTTTTTTCTTGTGAGAGATTTGGAGGGCAGTCCTTTCATAACTCAGATACACTGTTGCTGGTCATATTATTAGCATGAATCAGTGGCTGAGCCTTCAATAAGTCCACCTTTCCCTGAATCCTCCAACTTTTTCATGGTCGTCCCGCAGAGGTGGGATGGATCTTCCTACATGGATTTGGTTCAGACACTGTGACACATGCAGCAGGAGAGAAGGAAGAGGTCTATCACTCGTAAAATGACGTTTTCTGGGGATAGCAAGGCAGGCTGTCAAGCAGGTTGGAAAATGTCTTTGGAGGACAGAGAAAAGAGATTCACTTATGGTTTTGTGGTGGTTGGAAGGGGTGGCTGGGGTGATAGTCCCCATGCATGTGTTGGTGTTCATGGATTTCAGTGTATCCTTGTGGGCTCCACCTCATGCTTGTGGGTTCTAGCTTGTTCTTAGTCTCCCTCACTTTACATGCATCTTCCCTTCAGAAGTGCCTGAACCATGTGGACTTTGAGCTCTAGCAGGAAGTACAAAGACAGCCTTAGAGAGAATACTTAACCAGTTCCCATCACTGCATCTGGCCAAATCCCCTAAACAAATACATGTGGGTATGTGTGGGTATGTGTATACATTAGTGATTCTGCTTCTCTGATTGAACTTTGACTGATACAGAAACCCAAATCCTAATTATTTGGGATATGGGAACATGGTTCAAGAAAGGTGTGCCATCTCTGACCACATAATGCTCCCATTCAGTATATTTAATAGCTCTAATTGGGCTCCCAATTAAGTATCCAGGTGTTTAAAGCCCCTAGGTCTACACATATATTCTGTACTGTAGTCAGGACTGCTGGCAAGCTCTCTAACCAGACAGACATATTCATATACCCATAATGCAACAGTATGGGAAGAAGACCATGCCCAACCTCCACCAGATGAGAGGCCCTAGCCAATCATCCCTGTTAGCCATGATTAACTTATTTGTATGTGTGTTCTCTTTGGATAGTCCTCTGCCTTATCAGTCTCATTTTGAAAAGCATGACTTCACGTGTGTAACTGGATAGATTTTTTTTTTTCAAAGAAAGACTCTATACATTGAGACTGTCTTAATTACTCTATTTGTGAGAAACCAATTCTAAGGGCCGTGTTCATGCAGCATACTTTCTAACTTTCATATCGTAGGGTCTAACTCTGTCAGTCATGATATCTACATATGGATTTCCTCCCTTTCATTTTTCTCTCACTTCCCTTAACATATTAAATGCCATGGCAATTTCTTACAATGCCCAATTTGTGCCAAGTGAAGGTTTTTCGTACTTGCAGAAAGGACTTAAAAGTGCCAGCATTTAAAAGCTTAAGTTCTTATCAAGGCAAATGATTATAGTCATTTGTGTAATTCTTGTTGACAGTTTTCTTTAACTTTGGTCTCCATGTCATAAAAGTTAATGTCTATAATTTACTTTATGTTCCCACAGAGAGGGACAGCAAAAGAAAGAGGGAACATACCTGCTCTGTTAGAGAGTGTGGCCAGAATTGATCATGTCAGTGAACACCCAGCATAAAATTAATGCTGCTAAGAGGCAAAGAAAAGGATGGAATAAAAAAAACATTAAACAAATATACCAGGGGAGAAGTATAAACTCTACCGAAGACAGGCCTGCTAATAAAAAGATAGAGTACTAAATTATTATGACTCTAAACTTAGCTGAATGATTGTAGTCATTTTTCAATTCCTGTTTACCAAGTCAAATTAGAAAAATAAACTTGCACAATAAGAATAATGGAGACACCAGAGAATAAGTACTAGCAAAATGCAGGTGGGGAGTATTTAGAGTAACTGTGCACATAAACATTTGGTCTGAATGATATACATTCTAGCATAATAAGAAAATTAGCAAACCTCTATTGAGTTGCTTCTACTTGTCTTTAAACAGAGCACTCAAGACACACCATAAGATTAGCAGAAAACAGATGTGATATTCCGCAGAGAGGTAAGAATGGCTGAGCTGGCTATTGTAATTCAGAAACTCTACTTTAGCAATATAATGGACAAATATAATAAGATGAAAAATCTTTAAACAGTTAGAACACAATGGGACTGTAAGCAAAAGATAAGATGGGCTTACAAAGAAAATATCATGTTAGACTGAAGTCATAGATTTTTGCCAACAAATTAGAAAATCAATGACCAAAGGAAATGAAGTAGATGTTTCATAATTGGCCTTTGGTGAAGCTTGTGACAAAATCTCATAAAATTCTATTTGTTAAATTGGTTTGAATTGGCTTAGAGATGAATATAGTCATCTGGACCGAAAATTGGTTGCTTCGTTGAAGGAATATGCCTAGAAGGCTCTGACAAGGATGAGTATTTATATTTTTCAATGCTCCTAGATTTTCCTTCTTCCTTTCAAGGCCTTGATGAAAATGAGGGTAAAGTTACACATTCAGGCATTACCCATATGCAGACATTAACTTTTATATTTTTAGCTTGTTAAATGGTAGTACATCCATTTGAAGAACAGATGTAGAAGGAAATGAAGGAATGGAGTAAAAAATTAAATATTTCTGATAAAGGGATAAAGTAGAAAATGTTGGCTTTTTCTGATCATGTCTATGTAAACAAACAAAAGTAAGGTTTTATTTGGGGTTTTTGTTTTTTGGTTTTGGGAGTTTTGGAGGAGTCTTTTTTGTTTTTGTTCTTTATTTTTGTTTTTTCTTTACTTTGGCTAAGTTATCATCTGCACACTTTCTGGATTAAAAATAGCTGGAGTATAACTAAGAACTCAACTACTGAATGATCGCCTTTCTTGATCCTTGGATGATCCTTGAACCTTGAATGCTCTCCCCAGCTACTCTTCCTACCCTCTTATCAAAAAACCCTCCTTGTCAATGGAAAATGAGCTGTCAGGAAGCTTCTCAAAGACATGCTTTATGTGACAACAAAGGTAAGAGCTCTGCACACACAAGCCAGGTAACAAGTAGAGCCTAGAACCTGGTGATCCCCTCTCACCTGACAGGTAGAAATTAGTAAGGGACAAACATTATCTGGCAGGATCTCAGGGTGTGAATGTGGGCCTTTTTAGTCACTGGAACAAAAGTAATAAACAAATAGTAGGATTTTGTAGATGCCTAAAAACTAGGTTACCTAATCTGATACAGAAGGTAGGAAAAACCATGGAAATGGATAAGCAAAGGGGCAGAGAGGAAGGCTTGAACTGGATGTTAAAGGACAAGCAGGAAAATCATCTGAGATTTAGGAAAGAAAAGCAGGGGAGAGAATGTTCCAGACAGAGGAAAACTTACATGCAAAGGTACAGAAGCAGATGCACCCTGAAATTCAGAGCAGTGGCAGGTAATTTGTTGTTAGAGTGACTCTACATCCTGCTACCACACCACCACCCCTTAAAACTTTTAGTAATGCTCTATTCTGTATAGGATAATGGGTGGGTAGCGAACCCCTACGATGGCCTATAAGACCTACATGATCTGGCCCCTAACGCTACTGCTTCATCTTGCTGCATCCTGTTGAGAGACAATTCTCCATGGTTCATTGTGTTTCTGCACTTCCTGCAAGGGCAAGTATAAACTGCCCCTTTGTTCCAGACAATCCCTCAAGAACAACTGTATAGGGAACTGCCCTGGAATTTAGAGATAGTGTCTCCCTGTGGAGCAGAAGGCGATTTGCTTACTGTCCAGTATAATAAAGGTAATATCTCCTTCAGACCAAAGCTCAAACTGGCCTACTTCCCATTTTAAAAGATTCAGGTTCCCAAGCTCAGGATTCCTCAATGGTAACACAAATTCACTGTGTGTTCAGCTCCACCTTGCTTATGTGAGACTATGGCGGTGGCGGCGGTGGTGGTGGTGATGGCGGAGGCTGGATGGTGGGGGTGGACGATGCAAATGTGAAGCCCTTGCTTCTTGCTATGTCATAAGTAATGGAGTCTTTTGTCTCTGATCCCAGAGTCTTATATCGTCTGTCAACATCCATAGAATGGTGACACGCTAACTTGTTTGTGTACAGGTAGAGTAAAATCTCGACCCCATCACAGCTCTTGACATACCCTCACCTTCTGAACTCCAATTGCATTCAATATTATTAGACATCAGAAAAATGCAAATGCAAATTAAGACCACAGAGAGCTATCACTATGAATGTATCAGAATGGTAAAAATACAAAATACACCAAATGCTGGCAAGGATGACAAGACACTGGATCACTCATACTTTGTTAATGGGAACATAGAACGGTACAGCTAATCTCATATGGCAGTTTCTTAAAAAATTAATGTGCGTTTACTATACAACCCAGCCATTGCACCCTCAAGTATTTATCTCAGAGAAATGAAAACTATGTACACACAAAAACCAATACATAAATGTTGATTCCAGTTTTATTCATAATAGACAAAAACTCAAAACAGGCTACCCATCTTCATAGGTAAATGGTTCAACAAATCCACATCTATACCATGAAATACTACTTGGTAATAAAAAGAAACAAATATATATATATTTTTTATATATTTATGTTTATATATATATAATATAAAATAAAATATAAAATATTTTATAAAATAAAATATATATATATTTTAATATATGTTTATTTCTATAGTAAAAGTGTTCTATATTATTCTAATGGAAGATAAAAAACAACAAACTAGTTAAATAAAAGTATTAAAAATTGCATATTCGCCAAGATATACCAGATTCTGGGTCATAATATATCTTAATTTTTTTTAAATCTATTTAAAGTATGTTCTCATCCCACAGTGGAATTTAATGAGAAGTAGGTAACAGAAAAATAGCTGGAAAATCCCTCAAATATCTGAAGATTAAACAACAAACTTCCAAATAACATGGACCAAAGAAAAAGGTAAAAGACAAAGGAAAAAGTTTTTGAACTAAATAAAAATGAAAACACAATGTAATCACACAACTGTGTAAAATGTAAAAACACAACTGTGGGATTCTACAAAAACACTGCGTAGAAGGAAATTTATAGAATTGAATGCATATAATAAAATTGAAGAAAGGTACAAAATTAATAACCTAAACTTCCACCTTCGGAAACCAGAGAAAGAAGAATTTAAGCTGAAAGCAGGCAGAAGAGAAGATATAATAAAAAGCAAAAATCAATAAAATGGAAAATGTGAAAACAATAGAGAAAATCAATGAAACCAAAAGCTGGTTCTTTGAAAAGATCAATAAAACTGATAACCAGGAAAAAAAGAACAAAGACAAAAATTTATCAATATCAGAAATGAAAAAAGGGTCATCACTACTGATACCAGGGATATTAAAAGGATAATAAAGGAATATTATGACCAACTTTATGTCCATTAATATGACTATTGAGGTGAAATGGACCGATTCCCTGAAAGACACAAAATACTAAAACTGACAAAGGAGAAATAGATAATCTGAACAGGCCTATATTATTAAATAAAACTTTACAAAAATAGAAAGCACCAAAACCTGATAATTTCACTGGTGAGTTCTATCAAAAATTTAATGAAGATACGACATGAGTTCTCTACAATCTCTTTAAGAAAATAAAAGTAACTAACTTATTCTATGAAATCAGCATTAATCTAATACCAAAACCAGATAAAGGCATTACAAAAAAAGAAAAGCTACAAAACATTATCTCTCATGAATATAGAAGTAAAATCCTTCACAACATTTTAGCAAACAAATATATGATGATGTATAAAAATAATTACACCATGATTTATTCCAAATATGCAAAGCTGGTTTGATTATTAAAAAATCAATATAATCCACAGAACAGGCAAAAGTAAAAAAAAATTATATGATCATATTGGTATATGTAGACATGAGAATTTGGTGTAGTCCAACACTCATTCATGATTAACACTCTCAGCAAACTCGGAATAGAGAACTTCCCCATCTTACTGAATAAAATGTACAAAAAAATCTATAGGTAATGTAGGAGTCAATGCCAGGCTGCCCCAAAAGCAATCAAAATCCAGCATATTCAGGAAAAGCTCTTTACTTCCCCCTAAACTGCCTAAAAAGAATTTAGATAGAGGACTTGCTCCAGGAAGAGTGCTATCACCACAGAGAACTACATTATGATATGAACTAAGTATGATAGACAGGGAGGAACCTAGCAAGGCCTGTTTAATCAGTCTTCGCTTTGCCCAATTGTTTCTGAGAGGTCCAGCAAACATCTGTTTACCAAACATTTACTTTTTCACTCTTTTTAAGGATTGCATTCCTTCCCTTGAAAGTCCCAGACCCCTATCCCTTTTTCCTTAGGTCAGAACTTATATATCTCATTTTGTTTGTCTGTCTTTGGAATTTCCATGTTTGTGTGGGTTCCCATATGTACACTATTAAATTTTATTTTCTCCTGTTAATCTATCTGATTGGTTTGATTCTTAGACTGGCTAGAAGGATCGAGAAGGGAACAAGTCATTTTTTGCTCCTTAACAGTATTGTCATACTCAATGGTGATATACTGGATTCTTTCTCCCTAAGATGGGGAAGAGGTAATGATATCTTTTAATTACCAATCTCATTTAGCATCATCCTAGAAGTCCTAGGTAGTGCAATAAAACAAAAAAAGAGACAAACAGTAGATGAGAGATAGGTTTGAAGGGAAGAAATAAAACTCTTATTCTCAAGTGACATGATTGACTATGTAGAAAATCCCAAAGTATCAGTAAAAAGACTCTTGGAACTAATAAACAAGTTTAGCAAGGTCATGGGAAACAAGGTCAATATATAAAAGTCAATTGCTTTCCTATGTATCAGAAGCGAACTGGAATTTGAATTTAAAAAACAAGATAATTTACTATAGCATAAAACATTAAATACTTAGGTATAAATTTAATATAAGAGGTCTCTATGAAAAAAATTATAAAATTCTGATGAAATAAATACAAGGGAAATCTTGGAAAATGGGGATAAAATTTAGGTTCATGGAATGGAAAACTCAGTATTTTTTTTTAAAAGGATTTTATTTATTTATTCGACAGAGAGAGAGAGAGAGAGATCACAAGTAGGCAGAGAGGCAGGCAGGGGAGGGGGGGAAGCAGGCTCCCCACTGAGCAGAGAGCCCGATGAGGGGCTCAATCCCAGGACCCTGAGACCATGACCTGAGCCGAAGGTAGAGGCCTTAACCCACCGAGCCACCCAGGCGCCCCGGAAAACTCAGTATTATTAAGATGGCAATACTTCAGGGCACCTGGGTGGTTCAGTTGGTTAAGCGTCTGCCTTCGGCTCAGGTCATGATCCCCAGGTCCTGGGATGGAGCCCTGTTGGGCTCCCTGCTCAGCAGGGAGCCTGCTTCTGCCTCTCCCTCTGCCTGCCTCTCCTCCTGCTTGTGCACTCTCTCTGTGTCAAATAAATAAAATCTTTAAAAAAATGGCAATATTTCACAAATTGATTTATAGATTCAGTGTAATTCCAGTCAAAATCCCAGCAAGCTTTTTGCAGATATTAACAACTGGATTCTAAAGCTGATATGGAAATGCAGAAGACCTAGAATAACTAACACAATACTGAACAAGAACAAATTGAAGGACTCACACTACTGATTTCAAATAAAGCTACAGTAATTAAGACAGTTGTGATACTGAATAAAGAACAGATTCATAGATCAATGGAATAAAATAGCTCAGAAGTAGACTCACACAAATATAGTCAATTGATCTTTGAAAAAGAAGCAAACTGAGTGGTTTTGGAGGGGAGGGAGTGGGGGGTTGGGTGAGCCTGGTGGTGGGTATTGAGAAGGGCAAGTATTGCATGGAGCACTGGGTGTGGTGCATGAACAATTAATCTTCTAACACTGAAAAAATAAAATAAATGTATTTGGGGGAAAAAAAAGAAAGTCAATGTAATGGAGAAAAAAACAGTCCTTTCAAAAAGGGTGCTGGAACAATTAGCATATGCAAAAAAAAAAAAGAACCTCTACACCCTTACACCTTTCACAGTAACTCAAAATGGATTGTAGACTTAAATATAAAATACAAAACTCTAAAACTCCTAGAAAAGAGTAGAGCAGAAAATCTATGTGAACTAGTTTGGTGGTGAGTTTTTAGACACAGCACTGAAAGCATGATCCATGAAAGAAAAAATTGGTAAGTTGGACTTCACTGAAATTAAAAACTTCTGTTGTGTATAAAACATTTTTAAGAGACTAAAAAGGCAAGTTAAATACTGAGAGAAAATATTTGGAAAACACATATCTGATAAAGCACTTGTATCCAAAATATACAAAGAATTCTTAAAACCACCAATAAGAAAACAAACAAACCCAATGTTAGAAAAAAGATCTGAATAGCAGTGCCTAGGTGGTTCAGTTGGTTAAGGGTCTGCCTTCCGCTCAGGTCATGATCCCATGATCCGGGGGTCTTGGGATGGAGAGCCTTGTCAGGCTCCCTACTCAGTGGGGAGTCTGACTTTTCCACTGCTCTTTCCCTCGCTCAAGCTCTCCCTCTCTCTCTCAAATAAATAAAATCTTAAAAAAAGAGTCTGAATAGAAATTTTGCTCCAGCTCTCTCTCAAAAAAAAAAAAAATTTAAGAAAAGATTCTCAACATTATTTGTCGTTGGGGGTTGCAAAATTAAAACATTTGTGACTTTATGGTGGAAAATCCTAGCAAACGCTATCTTAGCCAGATGAGCTATGTCACATTAGCAAGAATGTCATTGATAATATGTACTCTCATCTGAGTCTAGTCATTAGCAAAACATTGGCCAAATAAAGTACATTCTACCAAATACTTAATGAGTACTGCTCAAAACTGTAAAGGTCATCAAAAACAAGGAAAGTCTGGGAAACTGTCACAGCCAAGAAGCTAAGGAGGCATGACACCTGAATATTGAAATTTGGATGGGATCTGGGGACAGAAAAAGGAACACTAGGTTAAAACTAAAAAAAAAATTTGCATAAAGTGTGGACTTCAGTTAATAATAATGTTTCAATATCATTAATTGAATTAATTAAAACGTACCATATTAATGTTTAATGTTAATAGCAATTGAAATTAGGTACAGGGTATATGGGAGTGCCCTGTCCCATCTTTGCAGTTTTTCTGTAAGTCTGCAATTGTTCTTAAAACAATTTTATTATTATTTTTAAAAGCCCTGATTAATAGAAATGGAGTTTTACTTTTGCAAAATGAAAAATTTTTGGAATTCCATGTACAACAATATGAATATACTTAACACTAATGATCTTTACACTTCAAAATGTTTAGTAGGGGGTGCCTGGGTGGCTTAGTCAAACATCTGCCTTTGGCTCAGGTCATGATCCCAGGGCCATGGGATCAAGTCTCACATCAGTGGACACCCCCCACCCCCACCCCGGCTGCTCAGCAGGGAGTCTGCTTTTCACTCTCCCTCTGCCCCCACTCCCCTACCCCCACACCTTGTGCTTGGTCTCTCTCTTTTGTCTTTTGCTCTTCCTCTCACCCTCTCTTTCTCAAATAAAATCTTTAAAAAATGTTTAGGATTAATTCTATATTATGCATTTTTCACCATAATTAAAAATATTTTTAATTTCTTAAAGCCTCATTTTCACTTTTAGCCACACAGGAGGTTCTTATTCTCAATTGCTTTTAACATTACATGTTAATTATTACAACATTATAATTATTAGTGTAGCTTCTAGCATCGATACAATGTTTAGTGTATGTAGGCGCTGTGCTAAGCATTTCACAAAAATCCTTCAACTGAAGCCTTATCGCAACTCCATTAGGTGGGTATTAGTATGTTTCTCGTGTTACAGGTGGTAAATATGAAGCTCAGAGGATTTAAGCAAATTGCCGTGATCACATTGCTAGTAAGGGGTTCTAATTTCCAGAGCGATTGGACTCCAAAATTCCACATTTACACCTACTTTGCTCTATTTGCACATTTCACTTACAGCAGTTCACAACCTCCAGGTATTAAAACAAAATAAAACAAACAAAAAAGACAAGAGTAAACAGACGAGTAAATGCCAAGCCAGCAGAGCAGCCAACCAATTAAATGGCTTTGAATTCCTGACGCATTTCCTACAACTGCTTTTTACCAATTTCTCGATTGTGAGTCCCTACCCGCGATCCCATTACAAACAATACTGGCGCCCATCACTTACTTATATTCAATTAAGCTCATGAAAAATGGGAGGGGAGAAAAATGCCATACCTTAGAGACCAGAAAAAACCCTCAAGGTAGTACTTTTTCACAAATGCTCAATTCTTAGGAAAACCAGGCCATAAAATGTCCATCCTGAATGTTTCTTCTCTTGATGGGAGAGGTGAGGGTTGGGGAGGGAGAGTCTTAGGACAAAGAAAAGAAATAGTACCCAGAAGAAAGAGGTCAGTCCTTCATTTGGTTTAAACAGATCTGCATTTACCTTTCTGTTTAACCAAGAAGCCCTGTGCTTATCAGGTGGGGGCTGTGACTGATGGCCCAGCCATCTCACGCTGAGATTTATAAAATCTCACTCTGCCCTTCTGGCATTTTTTAAAAAGGCAGAAAGCTCACAGGAGGCTAAACTGGATAGTTCCTTGCAGGTTAAAGATGGAAACCTTTGAGGAAAATATTTCAAGCTCTGTCTGATATAAAAATCAGCACCAGAGCTTACTTTTAATATGGAAATTCATAAATCGCTGGAATAAATCGCAGTTTCGGATCAGGCAGTCCATGTGAATGGAACATGGAAAACGCATAAATAATTTGGAGCAGAAAAGTGAACACGTTTTCTAACTTTGAAAGTGCTACAGGGTTCAAACTCCATGACTCCCCACCCTCCATCAGCTTTCGTTAATTGTATTTTCAAAGATTCACATGAAAGGAAGGCATAACCTCTATTCAGGGTTCAGATATCAATACAGATTTATTAGCTCCACCTTATTGATTATGATCGCTGAGGTTTCTCTATCCTTTGGTGTTTTGCCCTCTGATTTGCCCAGGATTGAAATTAAATATGTTAAAATCTCCTTTTATTAGGGTGTCTATTTCTCCTCTCCAGTAGTTTCTGCTTTTTGAAGATTGTTACTGTGTTATTTGGAGGCAGAGATAATAATGACTTTTGCATCTTCTCGTGATTTTCAGCCTTTAGTATTACAAAATATCCTCATTTACCTATTTTAGTGGGAGCTTAATTCTATCTTGCCTATATCAAAACCTTTGCTTTTTTTTCCCCCCATTGCGATTGCCTATTGTTTTATTTTTAACCTTCCAAATCACTCAATTTTAGGCACACCTCATTTAAACCGTGGAGAGCACAATTTTGCTTTTGTGGGCAGTCCAAAAATCATTCTTTTCCCTTTGTAATAAGCGAAAGAAGCCCGTTAAACATTTGTTGATACAATCCGCATGTCTGGTCTCTGTCCTGTCATATTTTATGATATTTTTTGTTGAATATAAGAGGTTGTTCACTGTGTGATCCTTTCTCTTCCCCCTCCCTTTTTTAAGATGAGCACTAAAGTTCTGGATAGTAAAATGATATAATGTCTGAGATTTTCCTTAAAACACTTCAACCATAAAAGTGGTGGCGGCAGGGCGATAGAGAAGTACAGATAACACCGAAGGCTATGGAAGCTGGATATTGGGATTCATTGTAGTTTCTACTTTTACGTGTGTTCGGGAGTTCTGGTTTTCAAACATGGTTTGCTTTTTAAACAGTTGTAAAAAAAATAATTTCATCTTTCTCATGTTCTACAAAGTTTGCATGTTTTTTATTTACTTTTATAATAAGCGAAGTTCTATCTTCATGAACATAGACCTGAAATAATGAAAACTTAAGAGCTTCATAAAAAGAAGAGTTAGTCTCTAAATCAAATAAAGACCTTCTCTATTGCCTCGAGCACTGCAATAAATTAAACATACTGTAAATGAGCACAGCTTCTTTTAAAGTTACAAGAAACAATTTTGTCTTTGTGAGAGTTTTATAACTACATCCAATAGCCTATAAAAAGCCTCTCTTGATGCGGTTCCCATGGTGACAGGACATAATATATGTGTCCATTAAATCTGGAAATGTAATGAAGTGCAATAAAAATCTACTTGAGAAAAATACACTTCTCAGCATATTTTTATTAATTAAAATATTGCATCAAGCATTTTTCATGTCTGCATGCCTGACAGCAAGTAAAAGCTTTGCCACATATTAACTGTGACTCTTGAGTTCCCTCCAATATTAATTGGTACAAAATAGGAAAGGCATTTTTGCAGAGAAAATATTTTGACTGGTGGCCCAGAGTGATTAATGGATAAACAGTTATGCTTCTTGAACTATGCATATACCATTTCAAATGCCACAGGCAATGCGGATTCTGACATTTGTGTCCACAGGGACAGGAACAGACCAGAAAGTAAGTGTCGTTAATCCTTAAGGAAGAAGAGAAGTTCCTTATTGCTGACTGCCTAAGAGAGCCTTGCTGAGAGTATGTGGCCATTTTGCTTGTGGGGGAGGCAGAGCATCATAAAAACACTTTAAGAAAACCCTCCATAAATTCAACTAACAACAACAAAAGCAAAGACCACAAAAAACCATCTCACTACACAACCAGAGGCACAGAAGTTGCTAAAAAATAAGTGGGGAGAGGGGAAGGAACCAAAGAGTAAAGAGCAAATCACTCTCATACTCAACTTTGAATAGTCAGAATTTAAAGCCGAATAATCGGAAAGGAAAGAATCTTATTCTCAGGGTGATGACTCAGTCATCTTCAAATAAGGAGCAGAAAGTTCTCAACTACTTCCCACTTGACACCCTCTGTGTATGTCCTCCCAAATTAACAATATCCGAATGCCCTTAGCACACTTGAAAGCACAAAGCACATGGAAAACATAACTGGGGAAAGGGTATATAGCTTATGCTCACCCCCAAAATTAAAAAGAGCATGAATTCCCTCTCATAAGTGATGTTATTCTGAGAGGCATTTGCCTTTTGCTTTCTTCTGTCATATTGCACTGTAAGACCTACAAGAAACTTCACCAGCCGGGTTGCTGTTCCATGAAGAACCCTACTTGATCAAACCCAACTGAAAAACAAATAGTAAGTGGGACTTACCATGTCATAAACTGTCTCCCCAAAACTTTTTTTTAAGAACAATCTTACAGGATTCCCATTACGTACCCACACCTCAAGACCCTAGACACATTTTCTGGAATTTATGGAAAGTACCTGAAAATGCCACTGTTCCGACATAAATAGGACCATACTCAAAAATGAGAGGAATCGTGTGGGCACAGTATTTCTACCGGACCTATTATTGAGAGCAGAGCATCTGTGGTATATCACTATTAGGTGGTACAGATTTGCCTAGCTATTATTACAGTGAAAAGGCAATCCACAAATGTTTGGAAGTTCCCCAAAGCAAATTTCTTTTCTTACTGTTTCAGGAGGGTTTTTGGAAGTTAGGAACTCTGGGAGTTGCACATATAGCAAGGCAAAATGGAAAGCAAAAGAGGTGAAGAAACTTAAAGCCTTCCAAATCTGGAGGCTCCTAGGGCCATAGAGAATAGCCAATTCCCAATACCAACTCCTGGTTCAACGAGGCACCCTCCTTTCACTAGCCAAGTGGAAGGATTCCCAACCAAAATACATCAGAGTACTCTTTGAGAATTAGAACTCTGGTCAGGATTTCCTAGAACTCCCGGATTTCCAACACATACAGTCCAGCACCCGTCTTCTCAGGAGTTTCTCTGAAGTGTTCCCCTAGCCCCCATGCTTCATTGCACAATGAAGCACTCATCGAATTATCTACAATGGTCTCCTTCTCTTTGCATGCCAACCCAGCAGTTGTGAGCCCCTTGATCCTGGGAAATGAATTTTATTCTTTTCAGCATTCCACACTTGAATACTTAACATATCAATGTTGCTTTACATAGATGGAAAAAGCCTTGATGATGAATTTGTAAGGTATTGTTTACACTCCGTTAAGTTCGTAATAGCACACTTCCTGCTTTGCACCTCAAGAACACATTGCCTGGATAGTACATACATGAGGATGCTTTACATTGTTCTCTGGACTGGTTTGACTATTGGAAATAATACTAAATTGTCAAATCTGAATATGGAAAAAAAGAAAATATATATACTGAGTCACTACCCCTGCTTATTTGTACCCATTTGTTTATTAATTCTTTCATAGTATATTTTTTGGAGCACCTATATAATATTGGGCTTGTCCAAAGCATTGGGCAAGGAGTAGAGAACAAATAGAAATGCCCTTTGCACCCAGAGTTTATCTTCTACTGTGCTTGAGGGAAAATAATAAAATAGTAAAACAGAGATACCAAGCAAACTCAGGTTGCTGAGTTTGCTTACTTGTAAACTCAAGTAAGCAAACTTACTCTATAAGTAAGCACTTATAGAGAAAATAAACCAGATGATATAACAATGTGGGTGGAAGGAGGGAGGGAGGGAAGGAGATGGAAGGAGGAAGGGTTATGTTCATAGATGGGCAGAAAAGGCCTCTTTGAGGTAGTTACTTTGATCAGGACAACTGCAGAAGCCTGAGGGAAGGAAGTGGGGTAACTTATGAGGTCAGAGAGTGTGTTGGGGCAAGATTATGGAAGGTCTTTAAAATTGCTGCAAGGAGTTGAGATTTTATTACAGTGCCAAAAGAAGCCATTAGATTGTTGTAAGTTGGGAGGAGACAAGATCTTATTTTAGGAAAGAACACTACGGTTGTTTTATGGGCACTGGAATGTGCTCTGCCAAGAGGTGAAGCAGAATATCCTTTAAGAAAATTGGGCTACATTTACTCTACTTTGCCCTAATGGTTCCCAACCAGGGGTCATTTTGCCTCCTAAAGGACATCTGGCAATATCTGGAAATGTTCTTGTTTGTTACAATTAGGAAAGAGGGGTGTTAGTGGGCAGAAGCCCAGGATGCTGCTAAACCTTTCACAATGCCCTTCTCAACAGACAACTATCCATCCAATGGGGCCAAGGTTGAAAAACTCTGATTTACTCTATGCAGATCTGCTCTTTGACTTCTAGATTGTATGACAGAAGCAGCGGGAAAAAAAACCAAGTTATATAAATTATAAGGCACATGTGTTGGGGCACCTGGGTGGCTCAGTCGGTTAAGCACCTGCCTTTGACTCAAGTCATGATCCCAGGGTCCTGGGACTGAGTCTCGCATTGGGCTCCTTGCTCAGTGGGGAGCCTGCTTCTCCCACTGTCTGCAGCTCCTTCCGCTTGTGCTCTCTTTCTGACAAATAATAAAATCTTTAAAAATAAAAAATAAGGCATGTGTGTTCATGGGAAGCAAAGGAACAAATTATGGGGTAAAAAAGAGCCAATAACAAGAAACTATAAAGGGAGACTCAGTCACTCCAAATATGGGGTAATCCACCAGCCCCACCTTTTGTACTAAAAGCAACAATACTTTGCTTTTGAGACCAGCTGGCCTCCCCTTAATTTCTTATTACATTGTCTACATGATGACCTTCCTAGATGGTGAATACACAGTTATTATTTTTTTAGTTTCCTTGATTTAAGTTAAATAGCATTCCATTTAGATCACATTAACACTTAGAAATTCTTGATGAATGGCGTTTCTTGTCCTTGGATATGTCTTCCTTTCAATAAGTTGATAATCTGCCTTCAAAATTTGAGCATTTTATTAGTGATTGGAATTAACATTGTTTTTTATGACAATACCTGGACTTTTTCCATTCGTATGTCTAAAAGTAGAGACAGCATTCCACAATGGACGTTACTGTCATGTGCTGACCTACATTAAGCTCAATTTTTTTTCCCATGAAGATTCTCCCAACAAATTATTCTGCTGAGTCTCAGAGAAGGTTTCACATGCAAAGGGAGCCCCTGGGATGCTGTTATTACTCTTTGAAGGACACTTGACTTTCACCGAACATCTGCCTTGTTTAATGTACCTCCACTAAATGTGAGCACCTGAACCGAATATGTTAACCAAGGAAAGCAACTGGCAAGAAACCATTCTGAAACCCTGAGGATTTTGCCCGTAGGCTACAATACAACTTAGATCCTCAAAAGAAAATCCTTAAAAATAGGTTTCAGGGGTTTCCTTTAAAGTCTGTATTTTCTGGGTGGTCACAATGAGTGAAAATCAACAAAAATTAATGGAAAAACAAAGATTACATATTTATATACAAGTGGAACATTAGACCTACTAGAATAAACAGATTCTAATATGAGACAATATATAGGCAAACAAAGATTTAACAATGAAATACGAGTTAATGCCAGTGAGGGTGGCAGAATGGGATGGGTACTCTAAAGCACTACTGGGGAGCTGGGTTTATAAATTATTATAAATATTATTGTATATTATTATAAAAATATTTGTATATTATTATTTGTATAATCTGCTTTTGTAGAAACATCTCTAAACAACTTTGTGAACAGTTTATGCTTTACAATCTGATATGACTTCCCTTCTATCCTGAGTGATCAGAGAAGAACACAAAGATCCATGAATGAGGGTACTTGTTGCAGAATTACTAATAACAGTGTGAAATGGTAACTACAACAGCCAGGAATTTGTCAAATGAATTATAATAAACCTAAAATATGAAATATTAGTAAGTCATTAAAAATCAAGTTTTCAGGAAAACACTCAAGATATTAATGTAGCCCTAGAACTTAAAATAGTGCCTGATACATGATATTAAGCCCTCTAAATATTTGTCAAATGAAAGAATATATTATTAAACGGAAGAGGGTATAAAATCACTTTTTCACTATAATCCACATTCTCCTGTAAGCACAATTTAGATGGATAGATAGATGGATAGATAGATAGACCTGTGCCTATGCATAGAAAAAGATCTTAAATACTCAGAATTGTTTAAAATAGTTATTTTGGGGTGGCAGATTTATACAACATTTTTATATTCTTTATTTCTTCCTTTATTTAAAAAATCTTCTATAATAAATATTTATCAGTTCTATAATCAGAGTGATCTTTTTAAGTGTACAGTAGAAATATAAATCACCAATCCTTTCAGTGGTGTTTCTTTCTGGCCTTGACTCCATGTCTCTATTGGATCTCTTGAGTACTTATGGGATTAATTAGTTGAGTTTAAAAAACATTTGCTGATGTTCTGTTAGGTGTCTTCCATGATTCCAAGGGGAGACATGACTCAACAGTACAATTCCTACTCTTTAAAATATTATGATAAATATAAGGTTATATTTTTAATATAAAGATAATACAGTTAGGGTAAAACTAAAAAACCTTCCTGATGGGAGTAAGTGGGCACAGGCCACCATGGGAGCAAAGATTAAGAGTGGGGGAGACCTGGGGAAGGACAGAAGGAGGAGGTAAAGTCCTAAGAAAAAAGCAGCGAGTGGACAGTTATAGAAGCCAAGGAAAGAAAACAAGCATAGAGGAGGCCAAGCTGGAGTGCTGCCAAGGATCCAAATAAGACAACACCTGAGAGGTGAAGTGAACAGATAGCACGGGTAGCTTTGCTTCTTAGTGTGTATTCTAGTCACATCTTCATTTCTACCCAAGGAGAAATGATAAATGACACGTCTACTGCCTTCTCCAGCCTTAAGGCCAATTTACCAGCCCCCTCCACCGGACGTGGTCAGTAAACATCCCCCACCCCTTTGTTATAGCCCCACAACTCTGATCATTCCATTCTCCACTCTGTCCACATCCCCAAATCTTCCAGCCCTCTTCCCTGCCCAAGAAACACATTCCATAATGTTTTTGACATTTTAAGATAGGAAAAAGCATTTTAGGACAGGGGATTTGTGACTGAAGCTACATAAAGGGTTAATTCAAACGATTAAGTAACTGGTAAGATTGTAACTTTCAAACAGGACCCCTGCAGCCCTTCTCTGCTTGCTGTCACTCAGGTCTTGAAAGATGGATTACCTTAATACAGGCCCTTTGCATTAGTAAATACCGGGTCCAACGGAAATAGCCCCAGGTGAGAGGTATCCCCAGTGAGGTTCACACCAACTTGCACTTCATCCTACGATCACACAGAAATCATAGTTACCAGTAGAAGACCACGTGACTAGTAGAAGCTTAATCCATTTTGTAGTAAAATGTATAAATAAGCAACTAATGTGGGAATTTCCTTTTTTATTTTTATTTTTTAAGATTTATTTATTTACTTATTTGGCAGAGAGAGACATAGCAAGAGAGGGAACACAAGCAGGGGGAGTGGGAGAGGGAGAAGCAGGCTTCCTGCTAAGCAGGAAGCCCACGTAGGGCCTCCATTGCAGGACCCTGGGATCCTGACCTGAGCTGAAGGCAGACACTTAACGACTGAGCCACCCAGGCGCCCCAGAATATCCTTTTTTAAACAGAGTTTAGAAATGATTCAAACCATAAAGCCGCATAACCAATGTGTGGATCACAAAATGCTAGTTTCGTGGGATTGTAATAGCTGTTATAAAAAAGGAGGACCACTAGTTAAAAATTCTGGGAAACACTAGATAAGACAAGTTTATCATTGTCTTTAACACATTAAGCTGAATTGAGTTTCTCTTAGAAGATGATAAGATATATAATATTCCTCAAGTTTATGTGACCACAGAATCTCTTTGTGCAGATTATTTTGCAGGTCTAGGGTTTCTTAGGGAGCATACTTTAAAATTCAATCATAGGACCAGATTGGTATTTTAAAATGATAGAATCAGATTAGATCTCTAATTCGATTATGGAGTTATTTTATTTTTATTATTTTATTTTATTTTATTGCTTGGTTTTCTTTTATTATTTATTTTTTAAATTTAATTTTATTTTTTCAGTGTTCCAAGATTCATTGTTCATGCACCACCATGCAATACGCACCCTCCTCAATACCCACCACCAGGCTCACCCAACCCCCCACCCCCGCCCCTCCAAAACCCTCAGTTTGTTTCTCAGAGTCCCCAGTCTCTCATGGTTCATCTCCCCCTCTGATTTCCTCCAATTCACCCTTCCTTTCCTTCTCACAACGTCCTCCATGTTTTTCCTTATGCTTCACACATAAGTGAAACCATATGATAACTGACTCACTCTGCTTGACTTATTTCATTCAGCATAATCCCTTCCAGTCCCGTCCATTTTGACACAAAAGTTGGATATCCATCCTTTCTGATGGAGGCATAATATTCCATTGTATATATGGACCATATCTTCTTTATCCATTCATCTGTTGAAGGGCAATTTGGCTCTTTCCACAGTTTGGCGATTGTGGCCATTGCTGCTATAAACATTGAGGTACATGTGGCCCTTCTTCTTACTACATCTGCATCTTTGGGGTAAATACCCCAAATTGCAGGGTCAGAGGGTAGCTCTATTTTTAATTTCTTGAGGAATCTCCACACTGTTTTTCAAAGTGGCTGTACCAACTTGCATTCCCACCAACAGTGTAAGAGGGTTCCCCTTTCTCCACATCCTCTCCAATATTTGTTGTTTACTGTCTTGTTGACTTTGGCCATTCTAACTGGTGTAAAGTGGTATCTCAATGTGGTTTTGATTTGAGTCTCCCCTGGTGGCTAATGATGATGAACATTTTTTCATGTGTCTGTTAGCCATTTGTATGTCTTCTTTGGAGAAGCATCTGTTCATGTCTTCTGTCCATTTTTTGATGTGATTATCTGTTTTGTGAGTGTTGAGTTTGAGGAGTTCTTTATAGATCTTGGATATCAGCCTTTTGTCTGTAGTGTCATTTGTGAATATCTTCTCCCATTCCATGGGTTGCCTGTTTGTTTTGTTGATTGTTCATTCCATGCTCATGGATCAGAAGAATAAACATTGTTAAAATGTCTATACTGCCCAGAGTAATCTATACTTCCAATGCCATCCCAGTCAAAATTCCACGGGCATTTTTCAAAGTGCTGGAACAATCAATCCTAAAATTTGTATGGAACCAGAAAAGACCCTGAATTGTAAGGAAATGTTGAAAAAGAAAAGCAAAGCTGGGGGCATCATGTTGTCTGATTTCAAGCTTTACTACAAAGCTGTGATCATCAAGACAACATGTTACTGGCACAAAAACAGACACATAGACCAGTGGAACAGAGTAGAGAGCCCAGATATGGACCCACAAGTCTATGGTCAAATAATCTTCAACAAAGCAGGAAATAATTATCAAGGGGAAGAAAGTCTCTTCAATAAATGGTGCTGGGAAAATTGGACAGCTATATATAGAAGTATGGAGTGATTTTAGAACAGCTGTTCTCAATTGTGTCTGCCCATTAAAATTGCCTGAGAAACTTTTAAAATTCCCAATGCCCAACCCTTATCTGAATCAGTCAAATCAAAATTCTTGGGGCTAGGACCGAGGCATCAGTATTCTGGAAAGTTCTGAGGGGGTTACAGTGGTCAACCAAGTTGAGAGCCCTCACCTTCGAGTCTCCTACCAAGGCAGGATGCTTTTCTTCAGCATCCTTGACATCTTGGTGTGCTAATATGGGGGCCCCTGTGGCCAGATGACACAGCAAAACATTCCTCTGCTATGTCAAACACAAGATGAAACTCACTGTGTCTAAAATAACACTTATCTCAATAATACTTATCTTGCTCAAACTGTAGGGCACGTGCTACATTCCTATCTTCCATCAATAAATGAATGACCCCTCCCCCCCCTTAGTAGTTTGAACATAGTGTTCCACATAAAAATCCCACAAAGGGGAAAACAAGCCTCAAATTTATTAATAAAGTTCTAACAGCAAATATTGAAAAGCTGATATCCAGACAGAGAGTACGGAATATTAACTGTGACATGTAATATTTAAGGGCAGAAATTTTTTATTAATATTTATATACCTAATATGTACAATCGAGAAATCTAAATAGCAGAGATGCTTTCTGCATTATGCAGACACAGGCCCAGTGAATTTCTCTGGCCTCCGGGGCCCAGAGTTAGACTGCTTTGGAGGTAGGAGCTAACACAGGCTTCTTTGCCAAACTTGGCCTTGGTAGGAACCTTAATTAATTTTGTTTATAGTTCTACCAAGTACTGCTCTGCTTCTTCTCACTGAATTACTTGGAACGCATGCTTAGTTGTAAGACACTGCTTTCATTTGAAGAGTTAAAATAAAAATACTTGACTTCCAGGGACTCCAGCCACACAAAGAAACATTCAAACCTTAGAACCTAAAATGATATCCCTTTGAGAGAATGAAGCAAAAAACATTTTCATAAATGATGCCCAAAAGGCACTGTCCCTGATTTGGGATGAATTGTTATGTGATAGGTTATTCTGTTAAAATGTGTTAATATTGGGCGCCTGGGTGGCTCAGTTGGTTGAACGACTGCCTTCGGCTCAGGTCATGATCCCGGAGTCACAGGATCGAGTCCCATATCGGACTCCCGGCTCTGCGGGAAGTCTGCTTCTCCCTCTGACCTTCTCCCCTCTCATTCTCAGTCTCTCTCTCTCTCTCTAATAAATAAATAAGTAAATCTTTAAAAAAAAAAAGTGTTAATATTTTATTCCCTTCCTTCCCATGGATTTCATGCAAAATTTGCATCAAAGAAAACAAAAATATCTAGTGCTTTATCCTTAAAACAGAAAAAGTTTATGATAAGATAGTTCTATTATTTATTTGAATAATAAAATAAAGCCCAGTATCAACCTGACTTGCTAAAACCAGCTATCTGATCTTAGAATCACTAATCTTTATTTCCTTCATAATCCAATTCCCTTTATTATTTGCATTGCTAATGACTGTTTTGATTAAAGAATAAGGGATAGAAATGATAATGCTGCATAATTAAGTATGCAGATTTGGAGCTTTTTGCCTTTAAATGCAGTGTATTCGAAGAGCCAGATCTTGGTACTAGATAATTTGTGAAATTATATATTGCATTAGTAATGTTCTGCAATAGTTAAGGAGCTAAAAATTTCAGGATTACCCCGTGTCCGATAGCTGGTGGCATAAATATACCAAATGAATCTAAGTAGGCCTTTAGAAAATCCAATTTATTGAATTAAGTATGAGTTTTAATAGCCCAATAAAACATCACTGAAAGATAAATATTGAAAATTGCATTGCCCAATTTCAACACGGCAATTCATTGAATTTTACCTCTCTGCAAAATAAATAAATATTATAATTATTTTTCATGACAAATTTGTACCTAATGTAAATGATACTCCTTTGTGAACCTGAGAGTTTCTGTAATAATGGGGTAAAATTATCTGCTGTTTTCAACAAAGCTTATTAGGTGTCTCAAAGATTTTATTTATTTGTTTGAAAAAGAGAGGTAGGGGCAGGGAGAGGGAAAAGCAGACTCTATGCTGAGGGCTCAGTCTCACAACCCTGAGATCATGACCTGGGCCAAAATCAAGAGTGGGCTGTTTAATCAACTGAGCCACCCAGGCGCCCCTGCTTATTAGATGTTTTGAAACTAAAATATAAAGAGGGCCTCAGGGAGTATATAGCACTTATGCTAAAGAAGAGGGAACTCTGAGAAAGTTGGCTGAGAGGAGGTGGGAATTGACGGCCATGTTTAATTTTGTGGTAGGGCTGCTGTCACATATAAGTGGGACTGGACTTTCTCTGAAGCGTCTGAGAGCTAGAGAACAAATGGAGACAGGCTGTAAAACAACATAAGGAAATCTTTTCAAGCAGTCGAAAGTATTTCAAGTGTGGAAAATCCCCCAAAGGAAGTGAGTCTTTATTAATAGAAGCAAAAGGTTGAAAAACCCAGGCAGAAATAATGAGGAAGAGGTCTGGCATCAGGAGACAACAGGATTCCCTTCAAAGTTTGGTTCTACTCTGAGGTCCTAGAATTTTCTGAGATTAATTACAGTTAATTGGGAAATATTAAAAATCAACGAATTTAGTGCCTGCCTTAGGCTCAGGTCATGATCCTGGGGTCCTGGGATGGAGCCCCACTTCGGGCTCCCTGCTCAGTAGGGAGTCCGCTTCTCCCTCTGCCTCTGCCTGTCACTCCCCCTGCTTGTGCTCACTCTCTCTCTCTCAAATAAATAAAAAAAATAAAAACAATTTAAAAAAATCAAGGAATTTAAATGAATCATTTGAAATATCAGAAATCAAAATCGGGCCCCTGAGTGGCGCAGTTGGTTGAGCGACTGCCTTCGGCTCAGGTCATGATCCTGGAGTCCCGGGATCGAGTCCCACATCGGGCTCCCAGCTCCTTGGGGAGTCCGCTTCTCACTCTGACCTGCTCTCTATCACTCTCTCTCTTTCCTAATAAATAAATAAATAATTAAAAAAAATAAAAATAAAAAAAAAAGAAATCAAAATCAATTGAAAATGAAACTTTTAACCCAAGGTGCAACCACTGAGAAACACACAAATTTTTTAATTAAATCATTCTCTATTAAAAATCTGTACAAGTATTGTTATATTTTTCTATATGGAGTCATTTTGGGTGGAAAATCTGTACAATGAAGGTCTTTTTTGATATTTCAAGCTAAAAGCAATATATTAACTATTTGATACCTACATGCTTACAGTTGCTATCCCTAGACTTTTAATGATTTTCTTTCTTCTTCTTGCTTACATTAATATATTTGTTTTCTTAAAAAGGGCATGTTTAATTGAGAAATAATTTCAGTAAGATACTAGAAGTAAGGACACCTGGGTGGCTCAGTTGGTTAAGCGACTGCCTGCGGCTTGGGTCATGATCCCAGAGTCCCTGGATGGAGTCCCACATCGGGCTCTCAGCTCCATGAGGAGTCTGCTTCTCCCTCTGACCCTCTCCCGCTCTCTCTCACTCAAATAAGTAAATAAAAATCTTTAAAAAAAAAAGATACTAAAAGTATGTTTTGACTACATGTGTACATTCACAGAAGAAAGTTAAAAACTGAGATACTTAGATAATTCTTCAAAGCCTTCCTTTGACCTTAATTGTCTGGATACTGTGTAAAAAAAAAAAAGTGTAAGAACTTAAATTATAATTATCTAAATTTGTCCTTTAATTTCTCAGTGCAGAAACAGCATATGTATTCCATCATCTGAAAGCTCATACAAGTTAATAAAATCAGCATTTTGGACATATTTTACTGAAAGTGAGAGAGTACTGTCTTAGTATCTTTTACAATTGTGAACTAAGGGATATTTTAAATTTTATAGTATTTTAGTTTAAAATTAAATCATTGTTGATAATTATTTAGGGTTACAATTGAAACAGCTACCTAATTATGGGGATGAAAAAGTAGCAAGATTTAATTCTGGTAAAATTAAGCATTTTACCAAGCTATAGCCTTGTAGTCAAAATTAAGGCAATAACCACATGGTACAAATTCAGAGGAA
The DNA here is from genome assembly GCA_028533885.1 of Nasua narica. NCBI lineage: Eukaryota > Metazoa > Chordata > Mammalia > Carnivora > Procyonidae > Nasua > Nasua narica. The sequence continues at coordinate 150,760,674 of CM052798.1, read as the reverse complement.
AAAAAATATGATTTATTATGGTGCTCCCTGCTAATATCATGCAAGAGAACTTATGAAAAAGATCCATAATATTTTCCGTATGCCTACCATCTAAGGACTCTATTTAAACTTACAGTTGTCATTTTAATGTTGTGACAGACAGTTAAAGATATCACAGAAGGCCTTACACTGGGATTCAAGTGCCACACTTTCAAGATTATTTGAACCTTCTGGAAATCACTGTATTGGATAATTCAGCTTTCAAATAAAATTTCTAGTTTCCACCAGCCTTGCTCAGTGTGCAGTTCAATTTGTTGTTTTAGGAGACTGCAATTTTGGGGTCAGGCCAAGTAAACAAATGTGCCATTAAGAAAAATATGATTCTCTTCCTATAGGGATGGCACCATATACACAGGTGAGTAAACAGCTAAAAGCAGCTACGCTTGGAAAAAAAGGGTAGTGACACCAATTGCTTCTGTAAGCACTTGCTTCATTCTTCAGTCCCTGTCCTTTCTCTCATCTGTACTCAGAGCCAACAAGTCCCCTCGCGCAGACTCAGCTCTGTTTCCAGAGTCCCATTTCCAGGGTCCCATTTTAGGACTCAGTAATAAACTGGGTCAACTTAACTGTGGCCTGACTTTGATTCTTTACACAGTTCTGACACAACCCTTTGACTAAGACCCCCATCATTCATCTCTGTCCTGACCAATGATTTGCCTTGTTCTTCTGTACCTGATCATCTGGTTGAAAACAAGGTTAGGAAGCCAGTCTTTCTGTGGCTGGGACCCAACACTGTCCTTGTACTTAAGAAAGATTCGCAGGGTGCCTGGGTGGCTCAGTGGGTTAAAGCCTCTGCCTTCGGCTCAGGTCATGATCTCAGGGTCCTGGGATTGAGCCCCGTATCGGGCTCTCTGCTCAGCGGGGAGCCTGCTTCCCCCTCTCTCTCTGCCTGCTTCTCTGCCTACTTGTGATCTCTCTCTCTCTGTCAAATAAATAAATGAAAAATCTTAAAAAAAAAAAAAAGAAAGACTCCCACATATTTAAAAAGTTATACAGACATGCACAGGTACATGTATGCCTGTGCAAACACACAAAACTCTTTTTGGGGGTTTTCTGTATATCTCCCCCTCCCACTGAATCAAACACTCTGAATCTTATCCATGCCATAAAACACTCCATTTATGGGGCTTGGCATAAAAAGAGCTCGTTCCCTTTCACAATCACTGCAACATCTTTTCTTCAGGTAAAAGAGGTAAAGCAAAATAGGATGTAGCCACCAATGTAGCCACCATTTGCTTTCAGAACTGTGTGGTTTAGTCTGCATCCCCTTACTGGTCTTTCCCAGTATGGGATACTGGTGGATAGCCCTAGCTAGAGTATCCATAGCTCTCCTTTGAAGACTCTGCTTTATTAAATATATTTAGGATGCAGCCATACACTAAAAGGCAAAATGGCTCTGGGACCTTGACCAGTAGCTACCATCACCATTGAGAAGAATCCAGAAACACACTTGTGACACTGGTAGATATCTGGGAGAAACGGTTATTCTGCATGCAAAACTGTGTGGTTGGGCCACACTGATTTATTTCGTAACAGGTAGAGCAGGAAAACTGCCCAGAGTTACTCCGTTGATGTGCAAAGTATACCACCTGCTTTGCTGCTTTCTGCTAAGTCTCTAAGAATTTTGGAAACAAAATCTGGAGCTAACTTGAACTAACTCATTTAGAACCAAGTCATTTTAGGAAAAGCAGGGGAGCACTGTGTCCTCTGAAGGGCTGAAAGCAACACATGTGGGGAATTTTTATATCAAGTTGATAACAAAACTGAGCCCCTTGAAGAGACCAATTGAGAATTTACTTTCCTGCCAACTCTTGCCCAATGATTTTATCTCGTCTCATGGATGAATTACAAGCTCATGACTCCTACATTTAAGCCTTGAGCCGAAACCTGTTCCCTGACCTCCAGACTCACCACTTAACTGCCTCCTCTGTAACTCCACATGGATATTGGCCAAGTGTCTCACAATGAACATGTCCAAAATGGAGATGACGTTACTCCTTCCTTAGTCTGTTGGTCCTGAAATCTTTCTTTTCTCCGTAAATAACACCTCTATTCTTCCAGGTATGCAGCCACAAATCTTGATTTCTCTCTTTCTTCCACATTCAATTTATTAGCAAATCCTCTCAACTCTTCCTTTTAAATATCCAGAATGGGATCCCCACTCACCACTGCTACCCCAACTCTGCTCCAGGCAGCACCATGGCTTGGCTGGACTAACACAGCCTCCTACCTATGGCATTCCTCCTCCCACTTACGCTCCTACATGTGTCCTACACAAAACAGGCACAGGAATCTTTAAAAAGGTCAGATCATGCCACTCCTCATGCAACCCCTTGCAGTGGTTCCTCAATCCATAGAGCAGAAAATCTAAACTCTTCACCAAGGCTTATGTAAGGCTGGCTGGTCTCCACCTCGACATCCCTCTGACCCTCACCTACATCTTCCTGCTGATGACTCCCATCACTCTCCCCCTTGCTCACTCTTTTCCAGCCACAAGGGCATCCATGCTGCTACACCCTGAACACACTGCTATTCCCAGGACTTTGCCATGATTGCCTGGAACACTCTTCCCTGACATCTGCGAGTCTTGAGCCATCACTTCTTGTAGATCTCTGCTGAGTGGGGCCTTAAGGAAGCCTTTTCTATATAAAATAGCATGTCATATCCATATCACTTATTGCCTTATCCTGCTTTATTTTTCCCAATAGCACGTTATTTATTTATTTATTTATTTATTTATTTATTTTTTATTTACTGTCTGTCCTCTCTTGGAGGATGTGAATGCTCTGAGGGTAGGGACTTGGTATTCTCAGCATCGAACAGTGCCTGATCCAGAGCAGGCACACACTATGTATTTGTTGGGTGATTAAACGAATGAATAATGTACTCTTCTGTTCCTAGTCTTCTTGTAATGGAAGCCTGCATGTTTGTACATCCTTGCACATCATCTGGAACACATCAGACCTTGATCCAGGCATTCGCAATGTCCCAAGGATGGGAAATCTGGAGGTAATCATCCTTTTCAAATTGGCACTGCCCTATGGGCATTTTATCATCCTTACTCCAAAACTGCTGGAAAATCCAGATTGAGCGATGACAATGTTCTCCTAAGGAGCCATTTGATGTTCATAAAACTTTAAAAAATAGCATCTATGGCACAAAGAGGCCGATGCAGTATTAGAGATACATTATCCTGAACAGCTTAAGATGGCTTCCAGGAATAGGATGTACTATGTAATGGCATAATCACCTATCCATTTCTCATTAAAAGGAGCCTGAGAGTGCACAGGCACCACACATTTATTTCTAAAGCTCTTTCATGAAGTTGTTCTTACCAACTCACTGTGGATGTGAAGGCGAAATACAAGATTCTAATTGAGAATTTCTAATAACTTAGAAAATCCTTAAAATATCCCATCCTTTCTTAATGTGGAATTAGAAAAGAAGGGAGTGGAAAACAGAGGGCAGAGATCACTGCAGAGACTACAGCAAGGGAATTTTAGACAAATCTTACTCCTTCAGAATGAATAGGCTAAATGATTAGATAGAGCAAATATCTTTTCTTCTTTTTTACGCATTATCTACATAATGTGCTTGGCTTGGAGGAGGCACTGAGTACTTAGTAATTATTATTTTGTTCTCTGTGATATTGATTAAGATTGCAGACTTTGATGTCAGATTCACAAGGGTTAATTCTTAGCTGCTACTTACTCCCTGTGGAATTGGATCAGCCATTTAGCATCACTGAACTTTCATGTTCTTATCTCAAAAGTGGACATAACAACACCCTTCATAATAGAAGGACTAAATAAGATATGAAAATAAAGGAATGCATATAGTAGGCACCTAACATATAAATAATAATGACATTTGTAATATGAACAATAGATAAAATAGCAAGCATTGCAGGAGGAGGTCAAGAAGAAAGAGGAATATCTAAAGGATGTTGTGGTTACTCTTCCATTCTTTCAAGTCTCTACTCAACTCCCCCCTGGCAGGGGCTTTGAAGAGCTGCTAACAAAAGAGAAGGCTTGGACTCCCTAGGAGGGAGGAGGAATCATTTCCCCCCATTTGCCAGCTGATTTCCCACCTGACTTCACACTAATTTAACATCGCTCCCGGGATTTGATAAGGCTACTCTTTCCCTAGGAAGCTCAACCTTTTAGAAGTAAGGTGGGTACATCCTTTGTCATGGCTCCAATCCTCCCACTTCCTCCCTTGTACTAGGTTGGCTCTACTCATTACACTCCAGTCCAAGTACCCTTGACTGCTTCTCCCTTGCACCGTGTGCTCTGGTTACAGAACACTTCTCACTCCTCCCTGAAGACTGGGCTCTCACCTGCTGATTCATCTAGTTGTTCTCACCCAAATCAACTCGGACTTGCCCGTCAAGATCCAGCCTGTGCATCACATCCCAATAAAAAGCTTGCTGTCCTCCCCACCAACCACAAATAGAGAAGATTTCAAATTCCTTTGCCTTATTAGAAACATGTTATGCCTTCTAGAACCTACAATGCCACTGCTGGTTCCTCTGCAGGACAGGTCAGGATCAGACATCTGATTTCTACTTCCAACTCCCCATTAACTATGTGACCTTAAGGATGCTGTTTAATGTTCTTGAGCCTCAGCACCCTTATCTGTAAAATGAGAATAATAGTATCTAGAGGGTTATTATAAGAATGCAATGAGATCATGGAAACAAATATTCACTCAGAGCTGTCACATAACAAGTGTTTTATGGGCACAGTGTCTGGCCCATAGAACTCAGTAAGTCATCAAAAAAATATTTACAAAGCATTAATTATCTGTCAGGCATTGTACTGGGAGCTTGCATTTCAATGAAGGAAGTAAGACCCAGTTCCAGCATTCGAGAAGCTCCAAGACTATTATTGGGGTGGGTAAGGGAGTGATGGATGGTGGACGTGTGGGGGTGGAGCAGGCATGACATGGATGAAGAGGCAAAAGCTGTAATCATGCCACAGTGTGGTAGGCACTCTAATGGGGTGGGGTTAGAAGTGACTAGACCCACTCAAGTCTGGAGGGACAGAAACGCTTCCCAGAGGTTTTGGGATCCAAGCTGAGACGTGAAAGGAGAATAGAAATCAGTCCCACAATGGTGCTGGGGAGACAGTAGAGGTGGTGAGGTTTGGTGGGTGTGGGGGTGCCAGGGGTGGGGGCAGGGCATGAAGGATATTCTTGGCAGGAAATGTGCAGAAATCTAGACACAGAAGAGAGCACACTGAGTTCAGAGAGCCTAAAGCATTGTAGTGTGGCTCGAGACAATGAAGATAACTAGTACTACTGAATAAATTAATTAGCTAAGTAATTGGTTAGCTGGACTCTCCACCCTCCCTACCCTCACTAAGCTCTTACGGCTCTTTCCTGCTCTATGCCCTATACATTTGAAGAGGTGTTCACATCCAGTAGAAAGCAATGGCTAAGTGCTGGGGTTCTGGATTCTGACCGCCAATGCTCAAATCTCAGCTCTTTTACTCACTGGCTGTGTGACTTCAATTACTTACCTCTGGCTTCCTTGCTCATAAAACTGAGATAAAAATAGTCCCTTCTGTGGCTACACAGATTTAGTTATTAGCGCTGCACCTGACACAGAGTAATCATCCAATAAATGTTATCATCATGACATGTACTCTGCCGTAATTTGCCCTGTGTGCACTTCTTGTCTTCTCACCCAACTGCAAGCTTCTTGGGGTCAAGGACATAGTCTTACACATTTTCTCCTCCCTGATAGGATGGAGGGTGCTGGTTTAAAAAGCCCAATGAATGTGTGCTGAGAGGTCTACATAAGCTCAGGCAGCATTCCTGGGCTCATACTCATAGCTCTTCCATTTACTGACTTTTTAATCTTGGGGAGGTTGCTTAACCTCTCATTGCCTTGGTTTTCTCATCTGTAAAGTGGGGATATTTATAGTAATGACCTCAATGGTTAGTTATGGGCATTCAATGGGTAAAGCCCTTAAAACAGAGATATTATTTAACTAAGAGCTCATAGAGTTACTACTATTCTCTGTGTATCTGGACATCGGAATGGGAAATTGGAACTGAAGTGGGAATGCAAGATGTCTAAATATGCCGCCAACCTAAAGATACAGTGGCAATTACAGACGTATAGTTTCTATGTATTTGTGTAAAATCACCTGCACCTATGAACAAATATTCACAACCTCCATATATTAAAAGTAACAGCATCTAATGTAGTAGGTCTGACATAGATTTCTCTCTGCCTCATACCTGATTTTGTCTTACTAATCTTGAGTCATAGAATCTTGGCTTTAGTACAACCCAAGTAAGGTACTGGAGGGCTGCCCAGAAATAAGAAACCAAACAACAAGAGATCACATCTTAATATCCTGATACCAACAAATACCAAAAATTACAGCTTTAAAAAGTTAGATATTAATGATTGATCCAATCCTTAAGAGACTTGGTGCAATTTGAGCCATCAAAGTCAGCTCTAAAGCTGGATCAAATCCACTTACCCATCCCTGATTTAGAGCTTATGGATTTTATTCTTCTAAGGATCTGTAATCCAAATATCTCATTTAAGGCTCACGGGGGAAGATGCAATAAAGTGTACAGAATGCTAGGAATTCAAATGGGGAAATTCCTAACTCCTTAATTAAAGTTGCAGGGATAATGCTTTCTGCATGAATCAGATTCATAAAAGTATAATAACAACTACAGATTTATAGCCGGACAACAGATATATGTCATGCTCTGAGTTACAGCTGAGAACAGAGTTTGTTAAAGCTGAATTATGGCAAATGCCTTCGACTGAAAAAATGTATGCATAAAATATTAGCCATGATACACACTTAGAATACTCTGCAGTATAATAAAGACAATATAAGAAAGTTTCTTTTAAAGGTTATAAATTAAGAATGCTTCCTTTCGAATGAATTCCAATTATCACTTTCTTTTTAAAAGTGGCTGAGCATGTATCTTGTGTCTAACTCTTATTTAAAGGGTATACCCTTAACCTTAACATTTGCCTACATAACCTTCTCTTGGGGTTCTGGATTGCAAACACATGGCTACTGTAAAAATGGGAAAGAAATATACTTCAGTCATCACAACTGGGAATTATTGCGCTTGCTACTGAGCTGCTTCTATATGTTCTTTGATTCAGTGAGCAGGTTTATGAATGTTCAGAGTACTTTTTTCCCCCTTTTCTTATTATTTTAAGAAAATCCAGGTAGGAATTGCCAGGTGGTAAATATTCACTAGATAACCACCATGAAGGTATACTTCTTCCAAGACAGGAAATGAGAAGAGAAAAATTTTTTAAACATTTGAAGGTACATTTTCATTAAGAAACTTGGGGATTTGAGCTCATTACTCACCCCTTCAGGAAAGGCAATTTGTTGGATGGAATAAGTGACCTCCCTCCCCTTCAGGTCTGCAAGGGGACTCTCTCACTTAGCTGGTAGATGATGGAGTGATTTCTGGTACCTCCAGTTGTCAGATTTGCAATAATATTTAGCCTTTGCAAATTGCCTTACCAACTCCCAAGATCATCAGTCTGTAGTTTTTTTTTTCCCCTTGAAACTTGGCTTTGATTCCTACTAGTCTACTGATTTGAGTTATTGTTGAGTTTATCCAAAACTCATCAGCTTTTGCTTCATCAACTCTTGGCCAGAGCATGATTCACCACTTTAAGCTTCTTTTTTTAAAGAAAGAATGTGTGTGTGTGTGTATGCGTGTGTGTGTGTGTGTGTATGGCTGTTTAGTAAAAGGACACTCTCTATTAATTAGATCTTAAAACCATACATTGCTTTAAAAATTGCTATTCTTTGAAGATATCCAAGATTCATTATGTATGTTTGTTCAGCAGCTTGGAAAAAAAAAGTTAAGTATATAAATATTTGATCACCACCTCTACTTTCCCTGCTACTTTTTGAAAAATTTTTTTCCATGTTTGCAGAAAAATTTGAAATTACAGAAAAGATAAAGAAGAAAATATTTTAAAAATTCCTAATTTCTATACCCTGGGATAATTACCATTTATATGTTGATATTTCTTTCTAGAACTTTTCTTACATGCCTTCTAACAGCATTAGGATCATAATATGTACAGGCAACTTTACATACTGCTTTCAAAATGTAACATGATGTCTGAGAATTTCTCCAGCTCCATATTCTTTGAAAACCTAATTTTTTAATGGTTGTATAATATACTCCAATGTGGATATATGCCTTAATGAACTGACCCATTTCCATCAAGTCTGACATTGAAGATGTTTTTAAATTTTCATATTTATATTCATATCCCTACTCTCATCTCTAATTAATTCCTCGGTTTCTACAAGTGCAAATGTTGCGTCCAAAGATATTTTAGAAGGCTGTCGTCTGCTAGACACTAGTCCTTAATTTTAGTAATACTGGTTTATTTGACCTTATAATGGGCAGGTACTATTGCCATCCTTAGTTTAGAGATGAGGAAGCAGAGGTAGCAAGATCAAGTAATTTCCCAAAGTCATACCACAGAGGAACTGAGCTTTGAGCACAGGTAAATGCTCCTAAACACTGCTCCCAGATGCCTTTTGGGAAAAGCTGGAAGACTTTTGATAAATTTTGTTGATATTTATTTATTTATAAAGATTTTATTTATTTGACAGAGGGAGAGAGAGATCACAAGTAGGCAGAGAGGCAGGCAGAGAGAGAGGGGGAAGCAGGTTCCCTATTGAGCAGAGAGCCCAGGACCCTGAGATCATGACCTGAGCTGAAGGCAGAGGCTTTAACCCATGGAGCCACGCAGGTGCCCAATATTGTCAATTTTTAAAAAGATGCTATAATCCACAGCTATCTGTAAGAGCACACACCTCACCTTAAATCACCTTAAATCCTCGTGTATGGTGTAAGAGAATGGTCAAGTTTCATTCTTCTATATATAGCTGTCCAATTTTTCCAGCACCATTTATTGAAGAGACTGTCTTTTTTCCACTGGATATTTTTACCTGTTTTGTCAAAGATGATTTGACCATAGAGTTGTGGGTCCATCTCTGGGCTCTCTATTCTGTTCCACTGG